>CM040919.1:3771836-3844336 GCA_023029165.1 Gobiocypris rarus | reverse complement strand
CCGAAACCCGCCCACTCAAAACACTTAAAACTTTTAAGGAACAAGCCAATTTTTGTGCTTTAGTTTATTCACTGCATCCCCAGAGTTAGATGAGGCCATGCACTACACTATAAAATAAAATGATACGCTGGATTTACTTCTTTTTTTTTTGTTCAATTCAATGCCATTTAGTTAAATCAGGTTAACATTCTTAATTATGTACATAACTATTAAGTAGGGGAGACTGGGGATGGTTGTAACATTTTTGACATTTCTGTCTATATCTTAGAGTCCTTTTAAGCCAGTGTGTTCAAAATGTGATTCAAACTAGTCACAAGTGTCTGCTATTAAATGAGATGGCTATTAAACAGAAAATGCATGGTTTAGTTTCAAACACGAGGAGTGAAATGTTACAGTTCACCCCATAGTCTGGGTCAGTGGTAACACACCCTGGGCTGAGATGTGACATTATGAAATAAGGATTATGCTAAAAAAATATTTTGAAAGCTTTTTATTCAACACTGATCAGTCATCAGTCATCTCAGTCATCATAATGGACCATAATAAACTTGAACACAAACATTGTGTGTAAGCATGTTTGTTACAGTCAGTCATAGTATTGGCCATTGTAAAATATTGATATTGAATACTCGAACGTGTGTGTGTGTGTGTGTGTGCACTCAAAAAATGTCTCTTTAAACTAACTTAATTCAATTATGGACAGTGGTTCCACACAAGCTAATTATTTTGTATTAACATTAATATATTTTTTCAAATCTATGCAAGCGGCTTGTGTTGCGACAACACAACTGAATGAAAAAGAATCTATGTGAAATAGTTATGTTCAACCTAATCAATGGAATTGCTTCCATGTAACTTAAATCGGTTAAGTTTAATCAACATGCTTTAGTTTATTTAAAACTGGCTAATTGTGTTCCACTCAACCAACACAAGGAGATTTGTTTCAAATAACTCATTTACATTATGGACAGTGGTTCCATCCAATTAGTTCTAGTTACTTTAACTCAGTGGTTTCTATTTAAAGTTATGTCATTCAAAGCAGAGCAAAACCATTCATTTTGTTTGTGTGTGACTGTCTTGTAGAGCCATAAAAAGTCAAGATATGTAACAAATTGATCAAACTGTATTTGTTAAAGGGTTGCAATTACAATAAAAAAATGTGCAAATGCATTAACATTAGCTATATGACTTCTACAACATCATACTTTTAAGATTCAAGAGTCATTCTTTTGCAAACTCACTGAAAAGTAAAAAAATAAAAATAAAAACTCTATACAACTTGGTAAAGGATAAATACATTTAAATTAAAGGGTTAGTTCACCCAAAAATGAAATTAATGTAATTTATTACTCACCCTTATGCCGTTCCAGACATGTAAGAGCTCTGTTCATATTTGGAACACAAATTATGATATTTTTATTGAAATCCGATGGCTCAGAAAGCCCTTCATTGACAACAATGTAATTTCACAAAGTCCATCTCACTACAGTGGCTCTACAATCATTTTATGAAGCGACGAGAATAGTTTTTGTGCACAAAAAAAAAAATCTAAATTACGACTAGTATAGTGATGGCTGACTTCAAAACATTGATTCATAATGCTCCGAAGCTTCAGGAAGCAGTCTTTCAATGCAGGCCTTCCTGAGGCATCAGATTTCAACAAAAATATCTTAATTTGTGTTCCAAAGATGAACAGAGGTCTTATGTGTCTGGAATGGCATAGTAATAAATTAAAATATTATTTTACATATTTTTGGGTGAACTAACCCTTTAAAATATTTAAAAAATCAACAACAAAAAAAACATTACCAATTGCAATTGTAAATGACATATCACTGCTAAAATGTACTATACCTCTTTTATATAAAATAACAGATGCACTGAGCATCAAATAGGCAGCTTGCAACTGAGTTTAACAATTTTGAACATGGATCAATACAAAAACAAGACCTGCAATAGAAAAATGTAAATGCTGCCATTTTTTTAACATTAACATTTTGGCATTCCAGGAACAGTCCTTAAGCAAACATAGAGAAGAGCTTGGTCTTCAGTGCTTGCACTTTGTTGCATAACTTGTTGCCATCTAGTTCCAGAATCAACTTTTGCAGTACCTCGAATGTGTACCTGAGTTCAGGAGGGTAGCTCAAGTTCAGTCTATATCAGCCATGGCTGTTGCATATCGGACACTGCTATGGTCCTGAAAAAACGTTTTGACCCTCTAACGCCACTCTGACATCTGCTGGTCTGTCTTCTTTGTCTGCACCTTCGAGTCTTATGACAAATTCCCGTCAGTCTTCTGGATGGCCTCCTGAGTGCTGGCAATGTCTGCATCCTAGAGGATATTTGAGCACTGTTAAATTTCTGTGTATTTTAACAAAACATTTAGCATCCTGGAAAATGCAGAAAACATTTAAAAAGCACATGCGTCATAAATACAATTTCTATTCATTTCCCACTGAATTATGCGATCTGAAAGAGCTAAAACAGTGTTCACAGTGAACTCTGTCTCTTTTTCCTAGTTTTATGTCAGATATGAGTCATCACCAAGGTTATTATAGTTTTGCATTTTTCATTAGTTTTATTTTTATTTCGTTTTGACTTTTTGCTTTCAAAATCAGTTTAGTTTTAATTAGTTTTTAAAGTGGGTTTGCTAGTTTATTTTATTTTTTTTGAAAATGCTTAGTTTTATTTTAGTTTTTATAAATTTTAGTGTTTGTTTTAGTCTTTTGTTGTAATTTGGGTTATTTGTCAGGGGCAAGATTCAAAAAAGGTCAGAAAAAGCATTGTGTAATAACTCAACAAAAACATCATACAATTTTAGAAAAAAAATTCTCACCCTATACTAAATGTACCCTATACAATAGCCTACTCATCTGATTTGAAGCAGCAGAGCAGACATTCAGTGTATGAGTAAACAAATGACATAACATTATTTAATATTTGCATCACAGCTTATATAGTGTTTTGACATCGACAACCAAAGTGCATTTTACCTCAAACATGCAACTAGTTAACTTTCTAAAGTATCAATCGCTTCTCGGTCGACATTAACAAACTGACAAAATTATATTCAGAAATCAAATTAGTTTTATATCACTTTTTAATGTGTGATTGTGTAATGGTGTTCACGAGGTACCAACCTTTCGCGAATTTGCTTTAAACGTCGAACACTTGTTCTCATGGAGATGGGGTGTGTGTGTGTGTGTGGCAGGGAAAGGAAATGCAGCTAAACGTTATTTGCTCTATGAAAGACATTGATAAAGACGAAAACTAAGAACATTTAATTTATTATTTTATTTTAGTTCATTTTGCCAAACACACATTACAGTATTGGTTAGTTATTGTTTTTTTTGTAATGCCTAATTTTTAGTATTTCAGACAGTTTTTTCATTTGTTTTCATTAACAATTATAACCTTGGTCATCACACATTCCTCTTCTAGAGCTGTAAATCATCTTAGGTGAGTGAACACGACTATAACTCCAGCGTTCTGCATTACACTGCTCTGTGTACACTTCCTCAATCTGTCTTTGTGAAGAACATACCAATTCTTCATTTCTACCCGTGAACTAAGAAGCTAATAAACACACAACAACAAAGGCATACGGTTCTTGTGTGATTTGCCATGTGATAAAAACATCTGTCAGCAATACTTGCATTTGTGTTTTTTTATGCATGCTCATGACCATAACCCCAAAACCAAAAGTGGTGAGTGAGAGTTTTGTTAAGTGCAGTTTTCATACCTGTGAAGTGGGCACCAAGAGGTTTTAATTCTTTGTTCAAGGACTCCTCCTCGCTGTGCAAACATCTTCATCAGTGTCCCAGAGTATCCATCCAGCTTGGCAAAGAATCTTGACAGCAATGGGATTGTCGTAATTCTCTCAAATTCTGCACAGATCGACAAACATATAAAACAAATGTTACCAGAAGTCTAAGGGTAAACAAATTTAAATTAAACTAGAGCGCACAACTGCATGAGCTTATACGGAAGAACCACATGCCTGAGCTTGTATTTTGGGTTAAGCTGTGGTGGTTTGAGATTGTGGAAAATAGAATAATTGAAACAAAATTACCTTTTACCTGTTAGGGATGTTACTGTAAGAACATTTCCCTCATCGTCACATGACAGTGTGTGTGCACTGTGGGGTCATGAATGAATGACGGTGCGGCTGTGCAAATTTTACTTTCGGTTACTTGAATGTTGGGTTCATTAGCCTATTATTCTAAATGAAAAATCCACAACAAAACAGTACAATAACAAAATCACTTAACTAGTTTTACATTTCGCTTTGAAACCAAATCTTTCGCGATCATCTTCTGAGCTTCTCCTCCTGCTGCTGGTCTGTGCTGAGCAGACACGTTCAACATGTATTTGTAGTGTCTGTTCTTTAGCTGAACTAAATAATTTTATAAAAAAATAAATTAATAAAAAAATATATATATATAAATGACGGTGGGGGCAGTGCCACGGTTGCACCAGAACACCGGCAACACAGACTTTGGCAGCAAGCCTATTACCCGTATTATTAATTTAAAATTTTATTAAAAACAAATGTCAGCAAAATTAATACTACTTTTTTTTAAAGTGCTTCACTTACCTAGCCAAAACGTTGCTCTCTATCAATGAAGTAGTGGCATTCCTTCCTTTCCCCATAGGCATTGATGAACTAGAAAAACCATGATGAAAAACATACTGTCATTCTATGTATATATATATATATATATGTGTGTATATATATATATATATATATATATATACATATATATATATATATATATATATATATATATATATATATATATATATATATATATATATAATATGTATGTGGCATTATTTCTAAGCATTTTTTTCCTAAGTGTGTTATAAACGCTTAAGGTGGCTAACACTACTGATACGGTAATATTACAAGATCAAATTCTGTACACAACTTCTTAATAAACCACAGGCTAAATATGTGCAGATAAACAGATTAACCCAGAATATGAACTCAACGCTTAAAATGGCGTTTAACGTTAACTAAACTGAATGCGTTGCATTCATTTGCTGGTTTCAGCTGCTTATCTGCATATAGTAAGGTTTATTAATAAGGTAACGTTATTACGTTACATATTTATGCTGTCTTCACGTGAATCGTTAAACACGAGTTTCCTAGTTAAAAAATGCACACAAACGCCCTTTGAAGTCGCTCATTTCAACGTAAAAAGCTCATAACCAAGACTTCAGAAGTGGGAATTACAAATTTTCCGATAGCACGTGAAGGCAGCATGCGTTGCGTTCATATTTCTATGCTTTATTTGTATGGTGTTTACGGAGTTTGGTTTTTATAGTATTACAATCTTAGTACATTAAGCCATTTTAAATGTTTTACACGTAAACGTTTTAGAATGCCTGTTTACTGCTTGTTTCATTAACGTCGAAGTAACTGAAAAACTTTTTGAACATGAATATATTGCCAAATAATTTGTTCCACAATCAAACATAACGTTCGTTACATATAACTTATGTGTTATAATTTACAGAGAATCATACACTTTCCACATGCACATTAAACTCACATTTTTCAATCGCATGAATGAGATCACCCAATAATGGCGCAATAAACACGTTTTACAAAATACACGATAGTTAAACAACATATTAAAAGCATCCAAAAACAGACATAATGAAATATTAACAGAAATGAAATAGTTTGCCTTTAGATAAACTTGATATTTTCTTACCTTGCCACCTTCTTCGCGACGCGCGCAGTCTTCATCCAATTCGTTGGAAATCGTCATATCCGTTTTTTTTTTTTTTTTTTGAATCGCGAAATTAAACCCTTTACATTAGTTTAACGATTGATAATTAAGTAAAGTGGAAACTCATACATGTTTCGTTATTTAAACGCAATACAATAGTGTTTTGGTGGTAAATAAATATATGTGTGTTATTTTAACAAAAACATTTGGGTAAAATGAACAGTGCCACAAAACATTTTTTTGAGTGTGTGTGTGTGTGTGTGTGTGTGTGTGTGTGTGTGTGTGTGTGTGTGTGTGTGTGTGTGTGTGTGTGTGTGGACTGGTAATCCTACGGTATGGGGACAAAATGTCCCCACAAAGATGGCAATATCCAAAATCCTTGTCCTTGTGGGGACATTTTTTTGGTCCCCATGAGGAAAACATCTTATAAATCACACTAAGTGATGTTTTTTGAAAAAGTAAAATGCAGCATGTCTCCTGTGATGGGTAGGTTTAGGGGCAGGGGCAGTGTGTGTGTGTGTGTGTGTGTGTGTGTGATGGGTAGGTTTAGGGGCAGGGGCAGTGTGTGTGTGTGTGTGTGTGTGTGTGTGTGATGGGTAGGTTTAGGGGCAGTGTGTGTGTGTGTGTGTGTGTGTGTGTGTGATGGGTAGGTTTAGGGGCAGGGGCAGTGTGTGTGTGTGTGTATGTGTGTGATGGGTAGGTTTAGGGCAGGGGCAGTGTGTGTGTGTGTGTGTATGTGTGTGATGGGTAGGTTTAGGGGCAGGGGCAGTGTGTGTGTGTGTGTATGTGTGTGATGGGTAGGTTTAGGGCAGGGGCAGTGTGTGTGTGTGTGTGTGTGTGATGGGTAGGTTTAGGGGCAGGGGCAGTGTGTGTGTGTGTGTGTGTGTGTGTGTGATGGGTAGGTTTAGGGGCAGGGGCAGTGTAGGGGATAGAAAATCGGTTTGTACAGTATAAAATGCATTACGCCTATGGAATGTCCCCTACAAAACATGGAAACACAACATGTGTGTGTGTGTGTGTGTGTGTGTGTGTGTGTGTGTGTGTGTGTGTGTGTGTGTGTGTGTGTGAGTGAGTGAGTGAGTGAGTGAGTGAGTGAGTGAGTGAGTGAGTGAGTGAGTGAGTGAGAGTGTGTGTGTGAGTGAGTGTGTGAGTGAGTGTGTGAGTGAGTGAGTGAGGAGTGAGTGAGTGAGTGAGTGAGGAGGAGTGTGTGAGTGAGTGAGTGAGTGAGTGAGTGAGTGTGTGAGTGAGTGAGTGAGTGAGTGAGTGTGTGAGTGAGTGAGTGGTGAGTGAGTGGAGTGAGAGGAGTGTGTGTGTGTGTGAGTGAGGGAGACTCTCAGTCATAGTAATTGACCATAATAAATTGAACTAACATTTCATTATTGTTACAGATAACCCCGGGTCATGTCGCCATGAACGAGCTCACCTTACAGCTAACAACTAAAACATTAGCACTGACAACTTGCATGAAAAATATCTACACAGACACACGATAAACATAATTTAAATTTGATCAGTTTAACTACAAAACAGAAATTCCCATAACAAAAATAAAAAGAAGTAAAAAAAGTTACTTTCTTACCTCAAAATTGTTTTTTTTTTTACTCTAACATCTGCTGTGTCTCCCACAGATCTCTATTTTATCACATGTGGAATAAGGGCTACATTTAGCATGTGTGAAGTGAATAAGGGGGGTTTGTAACTAGTTCCTGGTTGGACAGATTGGAGTTGTTTCAACTGACCGTGTTACAACCATCCCTGGTCTCCCCTATAATTATTCTAAAATTAATATAAAAACCCCAAAACAAGTAATCCAGTTCAATTGATTATTTTTATTTAGTGAAATACTATCTTTCCAACAGAAGATGGTTTTGTTAGAGCCATGGCGTGCCCAAAGGTGTTGTTTTTTATGATTATAACATCTTTAATTGTTATTAGCGGGTCCTCAGCCCAAGCACATGCTCGTCAGCACAATGCTAACCTCCAAAAACACAACACAAACGTTTAAATACCAACACAACAAAACATTAAGCATTAAAAAGTCTCTCCATTTTCTCATCTGGTTAAAAATGGCTCAAATAGCACTTTATTAAACATTTACTCTCCGAATTCAGCCCCTTTGCAAAGCATGATGGGAAGTCCTGTTTGATTGGGTTACTTGACTGAAAACATGAAAACGTTATGTCAAAGAGTAAAGTTTTAAGTCGGTTTAACGTGAATCGATTACATTTGAACCAGAAACCTGATGTAAACAAAACAAACAAAAAAACAGTTCATATTATAACGTGACTTAACAAAAACACATTTCAAAAATCAAAACAATATAGGATATGCTGAATGAAACTATTTAACAAATATAATTGTATACTTTAATTTTTATACTGTATAAATTACTTTTTTTACTTTGAATGTTTTGTACGTTTGTGCTTGAAAATAACTCTTACGGTCTTGTTATTTTGCATTTCAGGCTTATTTTAAGCATGTGTTTAAGTTTAAGTATGTATTTTCTGTACATGTATTTGTAATAGTTTAGGGTGTTTTTTATATTTATAGTTCAGATGTGTGGTAATCACTGCGTTATGACTGCGGGACAAAACATTCCCGCACCCTGTTGAGGATCAGTTATAAAGCACATGCAAACAGTATTACTGTAATTTAACATCAATGGTTATGTTACTAGCTTTCAATGATATTACTCAGCGCCTGAAAATAGTCCCCAGCACACTCTCTGTGCACGCAGGTTGTCACGTTGGTTATGTTGATGGAAGTCAGCCTATTTTCAGGCGTTATTTTGTTTCTTATTGAGCAGTCGACTAGCTGGAGCCGTTTGCCTCCAGTCTTTGTGCTAAGCTAGGCTAGCGGTGTGTGCGTCAGACAGAGTTACGAATGGTGTGTATCAGTGTATGGACTTATTTAACTCTGGGGTATACGTTGAAGAAGTCTAGTGTGTGTGTATTATTATTATATCATTTAGATTTTGAAAACCGCCGAACTGAACCCAAACCAGTCAGCGTAGCTCACAGCGCCATCTGTTGGTGAAAATAATCACTACACAGTTGCTCCTAGTATAACCAGCAGCTGATGCATGTTGGGCGGGCTTTTTTTGCAATGTAGTTGCGGGTTGTTTTGAATGAGCTGTAAAACAGGGACACTAGACAACAGCAAATACGAGGACGTCTCGTCACCTTAGCATATAATCTCACTGTTGTGGTTCAGGAGTAACTGTAACTTTCAAACTGGGGTCCGGGGAACCACAGGGGCCGCAAAGGAGTGACGGGGGTCCGTGGAAAAGTCTAGAGAAAAAACATGAAATAAATAAATAGGTGATTAAATGTTAAATAACCATGTAAAATGTACAAAAATAAATGATACAATTAAAATAAGTAAATTAATACATTTGCTTAATTTATTATTTATACATTTGCTTAGAAGTGTAGAGAAAAAAATTAAGTAAATAAACAAATTCGATTAAAAAAATAATAATTATTGAATGGTAATAAACAGTTTATACACTCTAAAAAATGCTGGGTTGTTTTAAACCAATGTTAGGTCATATATGGACTAACCCAGCGATTGGGTTGTCTTAACCCAGGGTTAAAACAACATAACTTCTGGGTTAGTCCATATATGACCTAACATTGGGTTAAAAAACCCCAGCATTTTTTAGAGTATATATATATATATGTATAGCAAGGCTGTAATCATGTCTTGAACATTCGAGGGGACCAAAGAAACAGAAGAGTGAATGAAATTATAGGTCTAATTCTAGTTGGGAAACAATCCTTTTGGGACTATTTGCATTAATTTGCGTGAAATATATCGTTAATCTCGAGATTCTTCCCGTTAGTGAATAAATACACAGATCCACTGATAACACTCAAACTTTAGTAAACGTTACAGGTTCTAATCCGCCCTCATCTATTTTTTTTTCATCTTCATTAAAATCAAAGGTGTTTAATGATTGTATATTAAGAGCATGGACACGTTTGTGTGCATTTTGTTTATCGATTTCACTGGAAAGAGTCCCCGCAATGGCATTAAGCGATAGATTGGCGCACTCGTCTGTGTGAAGACTGAACGAGCCAAAAGAGAACATAAACCCCGCCTACTTTGATTTGATTGGCCATCTCAATCATTTTGACATTGACGAGCGCCGTTAGCCCCGAGGCAGACTAAAATAAAAAAATTGGCCAATTTTCTAATTATTGGGTCCGTCTCAATGTCAATCAATCAACCAATCAATCAACTTTATTTATATAGCGCTTTTACAATGACTTGTTTCAAAGCAGCTTCACAGTGTTAAACAGGACAACATTGCAACAAAATTTGATTTGGCTAGTTTAATTTGGATAGTTTATAGAATTATATATGACCAAATTAATAAATTCTATTTGTATATTTAGTTGAGTAACTTGGATCATAATTTGAGTGTCCCCAACTGAGCAAGCCAGGCCAAAGGCGACAGTGGCAAGGAACCAAAATTCCATCAGGGCATGATGGAGAAAAATAAACCTTGGGAGAAACCAGACTCAGTCGGGTGCCAGTTCTCCTCTGGCCTATTATTAACAGTGTATAATTATTACTCTGGCAACCTTGCAGGTCTTAAATCATATTAGATAGGAATATTCGAAATTTTGGGTATGGCCTTGCGAGGCGGGCTCATTTAGGATGGCGCGTCGATTACACAAGAATATGAATACTTGAAAGATCGGAGTTATTGCGCGGAGGCGGGTTAATTGAGGATCACGTTCGGTGAGGCGAATTCAGAGGAGACACTAATGGACACGGTCTCAGCAGACACTCCAGGATGAGCTGGTCATGTCAGATGCAGGTCCACCATCCGATCCGGACACGGCCTGGATCCGGCCGACTGCAGTAAACCTCGGGATAAACAGAGAGACTAACATTAGTGTGGATGCCACTCTTTTTATGATGTAACGAGTACATCAGGTGTTATGGGAAGTGTTCCCGGTTCCGGCTGACCTAGTTAATGCAGCCTAACAATCAGTCATTTGATTTGAATAAAGAAAGTTAAAAATGTTCTATGTGTATGCCATAGTAAAGAGATGTGTTTTTAGTCTAGATTTAAACTGACAGAGTGTGTCTGCTTCCCGAACAATGCTAGGAAGACTGTTCCAGAGTTTAGGTGCTAAATAGGAAAGGATCGACCGCCTGCAGTTGATTTAGATATTCTAGGTATTTTCAACTGGCCAGAGTTTAGAGACCGCAATTGGCGTGATGGAGTATATTGCGTTAAGAGCTCGCTTAAGTACTGGGAGCTAAACCATTTATTGCTTTATAAGTAATAAGCAAGATTTTAAAATTTATGCGATGTTTAATAGGGAGCCAGTGCAGTGTTGACAGAACTGGACTAATATGATCGTACTTCCTGGTTCTAGTAAGAACTCGAGCTGCTGCGTTTTGGACCAGCTGGAGTTTATTTATTAGGCGAGCAGGGCAACCACCCAGTAGAGCATTACAATAATCTAGCCTTGAGCTCATGAGCATGTACTAGTTGTTCAGCATTTTGCATTGAAAGCATGTGACGTAATTTAGATATATTTTTAAGATGGTAGAATGCAGTTTTACAGATGCTAGAAACGTGGCTTTCAAATGAAAGATTGGTATCAAAGAGCACACCCAGGTTCCTCACTGACGACGAGGACTTGACAGAGCAGCCATCGAGGGTTAGACAGTATTCTAGGGCACTACTTGTGGAGCTTTTCTGTCAATAATTAAAAATTCAGTTTTATCTGAATTAAGTTGCAGGAAATTACTATTCATCCAATTTTTAATATCAGCTATGCATTCCGTTAATCTTGTGAATTGGTAAGTTTCGTCAGGGTGTGAAGAAATATAGAGCTGAGTATCATCAGCATAACAATGAAAACTAACGCCATGCTTCCTAATGATATCTCCCAGTGGTAGCATATACAGGGTGAAAAGCAACGGTCCTAACACTGAGCCTTGCGGTACTCCATACTGAACTTGTGATCGGTGTGACATCTCTTCATTTACTGCTACAAACTGATAACGGTCAGATAAGTAAGATTTAAACCATGCCAATGCAGTTCCACTAATGCCAACATAATTTTCGAGTCTATTCAAAAGAATATTGTGATCGATAGTATCGAATGCAGCGCTAAGATCGAGTAACACTAATGAGAGATACAACCACGATCAGATGATAAGAGTAAATCATTTGTAACTCTAATTAGAGCAGTCTCAGTACTATGATACGGTCTAAATCCTGACTGGAAATCCTCACATATACAATTTCTTTCTAAAAGGAACATAATTGTGAAGACACTGCCTTTTCTAATATTTTTGATAGAAGCGGTAGATTCGAGATTAGTCTGTAATTGACTAATTCTTTAGGATCAAGTTGCGGTTTTTAATAAGTGGTTTAATTACAGCCAACTTAAAAGTTTTGGAACATATCCTAATGTCAAGGATGAATTAATAATATTAAGCAGAGGATCTATGACCTCTGGAAGCATCTCTTTTAATAGCCTAGTCGGTATAGGGTCAAGCATACATGTTGTTGATTTTGATGATTTGACAAGTTTAGCCAATTCTTCTCCTCCTATAGCAGTGAATGAGTGTAATTTTTCCTCAGTGAGACTACAATGTTCTGTCTGAAGTGATACTGTAGTAGGCGGCTGCATGGTTATAATTTTATTCCTAATGTTATCAATCTTACTAGTAAAGAAGTTCATAAAGTCATTACTGCTGTGTTGTTTACAAGCGTCAGAAGTTGAAGCTTTATCCTTTGTTAATTTAGCCACTGTATCGAATAAATACCTAGGGTTGTGTTTGTTTTCTTCTAAAAGAGTTGAGAAATAAGCAGATCTAGCAGTTTTTATGGCCTTTCTGTATGCAATCATGCTCTCTTTCCACAAATTGCGAAAAACCTCCAGTTTTGTTTTCTTCCAGCTGCGCTCCATTTTCTGGCTGCTGTTTTAAGGGCCCGAGTGTGCTCGTTGTACCACGGCGTTGGATTATTTGCTTTAATCTTCTTTAGCGCCGAGGAGCAACTATGTCTAAAGTGCTAGTAAAGAGAGAGTCAGTAGTTTCTGTTGCAACATCAAGTTCCTCTTGGCTATCTGTAATTCTGAGGAGATGGAACTGATGAGGAAGATTATGTATAAAGCAATCTTTAGTCGCGGTTATAGTCCTGCCATATTTGAAGCGAGGATGGCTTTGCAGCCTTAGCTATATTAAGTATACATGATATTAGGTAATGATCTGAGATGTCATCGCTCTGCTGCAGGATTTTAATGGTATCAACATTTAGTCCATGTGACAGTATTAGATCTAAAGTATGATTAAGGCGATGAGTGGGTCCAGATACGTGTTGTCTAACTCCAATAGAGTTTATAATGTCTTTAAATGCCAATCCCAATGCGTCTTTTTCATTGTCAACATGGATATTAAAATCACCAACAATTAGTACTTTATCTGCAGCCAGTACTAACTCTGATAGAAAACCAGCAAATTCTTTGATAAAGTCTGTATTGTGCCCTGGTGGCCTGTATACAGTAGCCAACACAAATGTCAAGCAGGATTTATCATTTACACTACACAATGTTACATAAAGCACCAAAACTTCAAAGGAATTATATTTGAAACTAGACTTCTGAGTAATACTGAAGTTATCATTATAAATTACAGCAACACCTCCCCTTTTCCTTTCAGGCGGCTCGTGTTTATAACAATAATCTTGGGAGTGGACTCATTTAAAGTAATGTAGTCGTCAGGTTTTAGCCAGGTTTCTGTCAAACACAGCACATCTAGGTTATGATCTATAATCATATCATTAACAATAAGCGTTTTTGGCGAAAGGGATCGAATATTCAGCAACCGAGATTTATCAATTGTTCATCCGTATTATATCTGTTGTTTATTTGTTGGACATCAATTAAATTTTACTGTTGAATGGTTTTGATGGTTTTTTGTATTTACTGATTCGGGAACAGACACAGTCTCTATGTGATAATATCTAGGTGAAAGCGCTCTATGTGCTGGGATTTAGCTGACTCTGGTGACGTGAGACAGCTAGCAGACGGTTGGTTTAGCCAGTTTGTCTGCTTCCTGACCTTGGCCCCAGTGAGTCAAGGTTTAGCTCTAAGACTATGTGCCAAATTACTAGAGAGAAGAGCAGCACCAGCCCGGTAGGATGAATGCCGCCTATCTTCAACAGGTCGGGTCTGCCCCAAAACTTTTCCAATTGTCTATGAACCCTATGTTATTTTATGGACACCACTTAGACAACCAGCCATTGAGTGATGATAATCTGCTAACTATTTCATCACTCCTTTTAACAGGAGGGGGCCAGATAAACAGACTGCCGGTGACATCGCATTTCAGTTTACACACCTCTTTAATGTTAATTTTGGTGATCTCCGACTGACGGTCGAACATCATTAGTGCCGACGTGAATAATAATCTTAGAGAATTTACGATTAGCTTTAGCCAGCACTTTTAAATTTGCTTTGATGTCAGGCGCCTGGCTCCCGGTAAACATGTGACTATGGTGGCTGGTGTTCTATTTTCACGCCCGTAATAGAATCGCCAATAACTAGGGCACTTTCAACAGGATCCTCAGTGGGTGCATCACTGAGTGGGGAGAACCTGTTTGATGTTCTAATCGAACGGAAGAGTGGTTTTTAGATCCGCGACTATGCTGTCTCACAGTCACCCAATTGCCCTGCCGCGGGGCTCAGCCGAACCAAACAATGAGTGTTCACTAAGCTAGTCGCATCCAAAAGAGTATCTAAAGCTGTACCATTCTCACTACTCTCACATAAAGTCTGGATGCGTGTCTCTAAATCTGAAATCTTCTCCGTCAGCCTGATTAATTCCTTACATTTAACACATGTGAAGCCCTGTTCGCCAACGGAGATAGATATGCTAAACATGTAGCATGCAGTGCAAGTGACAATGACAGGAGAAGAAGACATGGCTTACCGTGATTTGTTGATGAATCCAAAACTTACTACACAACTTACTCCACTTACTTTGTTTGATGGAGTCTATTTAATAATCCAACTCACCACAGTTGTCTAATGAACTCAGAAAACAGGAGACCCGGTGCCGGATGGAAAGCTACCAGGCTAGCGTAAAAGCTAACACGTGGTAGTGATTTAGATTAAAAGCTAGTGATGTCAAATTTAACTTGATAGGCTATATTAAACAATATATGGTGATGAGTGTTATTTTAGCAGTATAGATAACAAAGAAAATATATCAAATAGAGATTCAAACGCAGCTATACAGAGCTACAAACACTGACGCATGCAGTAGCAGCAGTAGGTAGACTGGAGCAATCATGAGCCGTGTTGCGTGCAACAAGGCGGCCTTGCTCAGCTCCACAACACTGGGCCTGCTCTGCTTCAAACTACAGTAACGTTAATATGATAAAATGTCTATGATGATTACAGCCCTGATATACATATATCAAATTAAGTACTTAAAGATGCACTATGTAACTTTTCCGTCCGCTAGAGGTCGCATATTCAAAACAAAGGCGTAGTTTGATGACGCTAAGTTTGAGCGCAGAATCTTGGGACATGTGGTCTTCACCTCACAGCCGGTGGGAAAGAATCGGGATAGGACTCATCAAGTTCATGGATGTGATTATTAACGTTACTGTAGTTTGAAGCAGAGCAGGCCCGAGTGTTGTGGAGCTGAGCAAGGCCGCCAGAGCGATTGTTGCGCAACACACGGCTCGCGAGCAGCGGGACTTTTATTATGAAGGGATACAGTCGCCGGCGCTATTTCCGCTTTTCCGCTCATGAGTATCAGGTAACGCAGCTCTGTTTATCATATTAGACACATCTGAGTGTGTTGAACATGATGTTATGACGTTACTCTGTGATGATGTTATGACGTTACTCTTATAACAAATGAAATTCCAAGCCAAAACAACGAAATGGTAAGAAAAAAAGTAAACATAATACATTTAGACCACTTAATTAGTGATTGCTATCAGGATGTGAGTTTTTCAGCCAGCATAACAAAAATATTTCAGGAAAAAAATCACAGACCCTGCCTTTAAAACAGAGGAAGAAGAGTTTACCTACAATCAACTAAAACTAAATGCTGCTTATGGAGAGGTAACTTTAGGTCTTATATAAGCTTCTTATTAAAGTTTAAATAGTCAAATGTACACGTGATTACTAAAATAATTGCCTGAGGTCCACCAGGGGCATATTTTTCTTTTATAGAAATCATACCAAAACACAAGCATGTTCAAAAGATACTGCATAACAGGAATAACATTGGGGTTTTATTTGTAGGTTGCAGGTGATTTTTCATACGTGTCCATCAGACATAAACTTGCTGCCAATAAAACCTATCAAGAGATCTAAAACATTTACTTATGTTAATGACTGTTGTATTCCTCCCAGTATGTCCTCAGGTGAGATGAAGGACGGAAAACACTGTCACGATAACAGCCGTGCCCTGGAGGACCGAGAACGGGAGAAAAAGCTTGCCAAGAAACGTCTATACATTGTTTCAGTCGTATGTCTGGTCTTCATGGTGGGCGAGATATTAGGTGTGTGACCCTTCCTGCTGATTGGCTGCATGTTTTTGCACACACAAAGGCTCTCTGGTGAATATCTGTGTGCTCTGTGTATAGGGGGGTATTTTGCTGGAAGTCTGGCTGTGATGACGGATGCTGCCCACCTGCTTGTGGACCTCACCAGCTTCATCATCAGTCTGTGCTCGCTGTGGCTGTCGTCCAGACCTGCTACACGCACTCTCAGTTACGGCTGGCATCGGGCAGGTAAACGACTGGATTTGTTGGACAGAAAATTGTGTCATGTGGGAAATAATGCACTATATACACTGATCAGGCATAACAGTATGAAGTGAATGACACTGATTGTCTCTTCATCACGGCTCCTGTTAGTGGGTGGGATATATTAGGCAGCAAGTGAACATTTTGTCCTTAAAGTTGATGTGTTAGAAGCAGGAAAAATGGGCAAGCGTAAGGATTTGAGCGAGTTTAGTGCCAAATTGTGATGGCTAGACGACTGGGTCAGAGCATCTCCAAAACTGCAGCTCTTGTGGGGTGTTCCCGGTCTGCAGTGGTCAGGATCTATCAAAAGTGCTCCAAGGAAGGAACAGTGGAGAACCGGCCACAGGGTCATGGGCGCCCAGGCTCATTGATGCACGTGTGGAGCGAAGGCTGGCCCGTGGTCCGATCAAACAGACGAGCTACTGGAGCTCAAACTGCTCAAGAAGTTAATGCTGGTTCTGATAGAAAGGTGTCAGAATACACAGAGCATCGCAGTTTGTTGCGTATGGGCGGCATGCCGCTGACCAGTCAGGGTGCCCATGCTGACCCCTGACCCCGCCCGAAAGCACCAACAGTGGCACGTGGGCATCAGAACTGGACCACGGAGCAATGGAAGAAGGTGGCCTGGTCTGAGGAATCACGTGTTCTTTTACATCACGTGGATGGCCGGGTGTGTGTGTGTGGCTTACCTGGGGAACACATGGCCCCAGGATGCACTATGGGAAGAAGGCGAGCCGGGCGGAGGTGATGCTTTGGGCAATGTTCTGCTGGGAAACCTTGGGTCCTGCCATCCATGTGGATGTTCCTTTGACACGTCCCACCTACCTAAGCATTGTTGCAGACCATGTACAGCCTTTCATGGAAACGGTATTCCCTGGTGGCTGTGGCTCTTCCAGCAGGATAATGCTCCTGACACAAAGCACAAATGCTTCAGGAATGGTTTGAGGAGCACAACAACGAGTTTGAGGTGTTGACTTGGCCTCCAAATTCCCCAGATCTCAATCCAATCGAGCATCTGTGGGATGTGCTGAACAAACAAGTCCGATCCATGGAGGCCCCACCTCGCAACTTACAGGACTTAAAGGATCTGCTGCTAACGTCTAGTGGAGGTCTAGTGTAGTCCATGCCTCTACGGGTCAGCAAAAGGGTGACCAACACAATATTACATAATGTTATGACTGATGGATATAAATCGTCACCATTGGGCAGACATCTTTGATATTTTATTTTTTTAAATAAATCATTACTATTGTATTGGTCATCATTGGGATTTGCACATTTTTAACAAATGAAAAGTATTAAAAAGAGCTTGTGAGTAAACCTCATATCTTCATTGTCAGTCAAACCTCATAACTCCGTCCACCTGTATCGTAAATTAAGTGTCATGCACATTTTTAAAAATCTGTGCTTGTTTGCAATGCAAAATAAAGAGTTGATTATTTGAATTTGTACAGTGTTCTCTTTACTTAAGAAACACTGTAGGCTATATGCATAAAGGTTAATGTTTTATGTATTTAAGTTATAGCAAATATAAATCTTTCAATCGTCTTTAATAAAATGACATTTTGGCCAAATGACAGACAAGACTTGAGTGCCCACAGATAACTACAATAAAGCTTTGATGTTGATGAATTTTTTTAAATGATACAGTTATTAGGCAAGGATGCATTAAAAAGATCAAGAGTAAAATTTATATTGTTACAAAAAAGTTCTATTTTAAATAAATGCCTTCTATTAAATTCACACACACACACACACACACACACACACACACACACACACACACACACACACACACACACACACACATGCTGAATTGTGACACACACACACACACACACACACACACACACACATGCTGCCCCTACCGTAATCACACACACACACACACACACACACACACACACACACACACACACACACACACACACACACACACACACACACACACACACACACACACACACACACACACACACACACACACACACACACACACACACACACACACACACACACACACACAAACACACCATCACAGGAGACTGCTCAGTTTACTTTCTGTGAAAAAAACCTCATCCTGTGTGATTTATAAGCATTTTGAAAAGTGAGGACATGGGAACGTCCTCATATTTCACCCTCTCCTGTAATACCTGTGTCATACCCATGTCATTATACACATTTGTGTCCTGATATTTCACAAAACACACACACACACACACACACACACACACACACACACACACACACACACACGTGATTTATGTTTTCCTCATGGGGACCAAAACATGTCCCCACAAGGAAAAGGATTTCGAATATTGCCATCTTTGTGGGGACATTTTGTCCCCATACACACACACACACACACACACACACACACACACACACACACACACACACACACACACACACACACACACACTCACTCACACCTGAAATAGAGAACTGGAAGAACAAGTGTAACTTTATCACTGTGTTTTCAGAAATCCTGGGCGCTCTGCTGTCTATCTTCACTATCTGGCTGGTGACGGGCGTTCTGGTGTATCTGGCTGTGGAGAGGATCATTGATGATGAATTCACTATTGAGGGCACTGTGATGCTCATCACCTCTGGCTGTGCTGTACTGGCCAACATTATGTGAGACTAAAATATCATTATGCATCCACACACTATGTTTTAGTCCTAATCTAATAACTAACTAATTAAGGGCATTTGGTTATTTTAGCAAAATAGTTATTTGCTGCTAAAGTGGCTTAAGCAGACTTTCTATCTGTTGTTCTGTGTGTAGAATGGCACTCACACTGCATCAGTCGGGTCACGGCCATAGTCACGGCGGTCTGAGCGGAGGTCACAGTCACGAGCACGGGAAGGAAAACGGACACGGCCATTCTAACACCAACCAGTGTGACGTAGAGGATCACGGGTCTGGTAAAAGACAGCAAGCTAATGCCAGCGTACGGGCGGCATTCGTCCATGTGATCGGAGACCTTCTGCAGAGCATCAGTGTGCTGGTCAGCGCCCTCATCATCTTTTTCAAGGTAAGCAGTTTTACTTTACATTCTTAGATTTGATGAGTCCGAACCGATGACCCAGCTATTGAAATATGGGTTTAAAAACCATTAAGTTGCAATGAAAATGCCATGAAAACGTAATTTCTGAGTCTTCTCTGAACGTTCAAAACAGCATGATGCTAATGAACGCAATTCTTTTATTTTACAGCCGGAATATAAGATTGCAGATCCCATCTGCACCTTCCTGTTTTCTCTGTTTGTCCTGGGAACCACGTTCACCATCATGAGGGACATTATTATCGTCTTAATGGAAGGTAAAATCTCTTGCCTGTGCCGGTCTTTGCAGTTTCATTTATAGTGTTGGCACTGAAGAAGCTAATGATGACATTTATATTTATAAAACAATAAACAGCAAGTTCATTTAGAGTAACTTACATTTTGGACATTATATTATAAATTACTTTGTCCAATTTTGTTGGACCAATGAAAATAGTTGCAAATAAGGCTAAAGAGAATGATACGTTGGTGTTTCCTGAATGAATCAGTGTTTTGAGCAAATCAATTGATGAATGATTCAAGTGACTCACTACAATGACTTGTTTTAATGAATCAGTGTTTTGAGCAAATCAATTGATGAATGATTCAATGACTCACTCACAATGACCGTCACTTGTTTTGTTCCTGAATGAATCAGTGTTTTGAGCGAAATGATTGATGAATGATTCAATGACTCACTCACAATGACCGTCACTTGTTTTATTCCTGAATGAATCAGTGTTTTGAGCAAATCAATTGATGAATGATTCAATGACTACTCACAATGAGTCACTTGTTTTGTTCCTGAATGAATCAGTGTTTTGAGCAAATCAATTGATGAATGATTCAATGACTCACTCACAATGACCGTCACTTGTTTTGTTCCTGAATGAATCAGTGTTTTGAGCAAATCAATTGATGAATGATTCAATGACTCACTACAATGACCGTCACTTGTTTTGTTCCTGAATGAATCAGTGTTTTGAGCGAAATGATTGATGAATGATTCAATGACTCACTCACAATGACCGTCACTTGTTTTATTCCTGAATGAATCAGTGTTTTGAGCGAAATGATTGATGAATGATTCAGTGACTCACTCACAATGACCGTCACTTGTTTTGTTCCTGAATGAATCAGTGTTTTGAGCAAATCAATTGATGAATGATTCAATGACTCACTCACAATGACCGTCACTTGTTTTATTCCTGAATGAATCAGTGTTTTGAGCAAATCAATTGATGAATGATTCAATGACTCACTCACAATGACCGTCACTTGTTTTGTTCCTGAATGAATCAGTGTTTTGAGCGAAATGATTGATGAATGATTTAATGACTCACTAACAATGACGTCACTTGTTTTGTTCCTGAATGAATCAGTGTTTTGAGCGAAATGATTGATGAATGATTCAATGACTCACTCACAATGACCGTCACTTGTTTTATTCCTGAATGAATCAGTGTTTTGAGCGAAATGATTGATGAATGATTCAGTGACTCACTAACAATGACCGTCACTTGTTTTATTCCTGAATGAATCAGTGTTTTGAGCGAAATGATTGATGAATGATTCAATGACTCACTCACAATGACCGTCACTTGTTTTATTCCTGAATGAATCAGTGTTTTGAGCAAATGATTGATGAATGATTCAGTGACTCACTAACAATGACCGTCACTTGTTTTATTCCTGAATGAATCAGTGTTTTGAGCAAATCAATTGATGAATGATTCAGTGACTCACTAACAATGACCGTCACTTGTTTTATTCCTGAATGAATCAGTGTTTTGAGAAATGATTGATGAATGATTCAATGACTCACTCACAATGACCGTCACTTGTTTTATTCCTGAATGAATCAGTGTTTTGAGCGAAATGATTGATGAATGATTCAGTGACTCACTCACAATGACCGTCACTTGTTTTATTCCTGAATGAATCAGTGTTTTGAGCAAATCAATTGATGAATGATTCAGTGACTCACTCACAATGACCGTCACTTGTTTTGTTCCTGAATGAATCAGTGTTTTGAGCAAATCAATTGATGAATGATTCAGTGACTCACTAACAATGACGTCACTTGTTTTGTTCCTGAATGAATCAGTGTTTTGAGCAAAATGATTGATGAATGATTTAATGACTCACTAACAATGACGTCACTTGTTTTGTTCCTGAATGAATCAGTGTTTTGAGCGAAATGATTGATGAATGATTCAGTGACTCACTAACAATGACCGTCACTTGTTTTGTTCCTGAATGAATCAGTGTTTTGAGCGAAATGATTGATGAATGATTCAGTGACTCACTAACAATGACCGTCACTTGTTTTGTTCCTGAATGAATCAGTGTTTTGAGCAAATCAATTGATGAATGATTCAGTGACTCACTAACAATGACCGTCACTTGTTTTGTTCCTGAATGAATCAGTGTTTTGAGCAAATCAATTGATGAATGATTCAGTGACTCACTAACAATGACCGCTACTTGTTTTGTTCCTGAATGAATCAGTGTTTTGAGCAAATCAATTGATGAATGATTCAGTGACTCACTAACAATGACCGTCACTTGTTTTGTTCCTGAATGAATCAGTGTTTTGAGCAAATCAATTGATGAATGATTCAGTGACTCACTAACAATGACCGTCACTTGTTTTATTCCTGAATGAATCAGTGTTTTGAGCGAAATGATTGATGAATGATTCAGTGACTCACTCACAATGACCGTCACTTGTTTTATTCCTGAATGAATCAGTGTTTTGAGCAAATCAATTGATGAATGATTCAGTGACTCACTCACAATGACCGTCACTTGTTTTGTTCCTGAATGAATCAGTGTTTTGAGCAAATCAATTGATGAATGATTCAGTGACTCACTAACAATGACCGTCACTTGTTTTATTCCTGAATGAATCAGTGTTTTTGAACAAACAGATTTTTCAGAGACTTCACAGAATAACGTTCTCATAACTTAATTGCAACGTTAGCAAATGTTTTAGTTTTTTTTGTTAGCTAAGAGTAAAGAATGATGATCTGTCCCACTGACTTTATACCTCCAACATTTGACTGGTAGATTAATTGAAGTTAAATCTTAAATAAGTCTCTATAAATAAATAGTAGCTGTTTTAATGGCCACTAGGAATCCTGTGAACGGTCGTTTCATTTTTCATGTGCTCTTCTCATTAAAACATTTCCTGGAACACAGAGATGTTAATTAGATCTCCTCAGCCCCGGTGTTTCTCCTCCACAGGTACGCCGGCCGGTGTGAACTATAATGAGGTGAGGGAGCAACTGCTCAGAGTAAAGGGTGTCAAAGCCGTGCACAACCTTCACATCTGGGCCCTGACAATGAACCAGGCTGTGCTCTCCGCTCACGTGGCTATAGGTAATGCTTTTAACTCCGCATGGCTCCTTTGTGGCATTTGATTCTGAAATATTCACCAGTCTGCTCATTCTGAACTCCTCAGATGATACCGAAGAGCCACAGGCGGTGTTGAGAGAAATGACCCAGGCCTGTTTCACCGCATACAGTTTCCATTCGGTAACCATTCAGCTGGAGCAACAGGCGGACCAAAGGCCGGACTGCAGCCTCTGTCAGGACCCCGCAAAGTGAACCCACCCAGAGACTAAAAAGACCCATGAAAGAGACCCTTTCAAAACATAAATGGAGTAGATTGACTCCATCAACACCCCCAAAGCTTCACAGTCCTATACCTATTTTTTGGGTTCAACATTTCATTCTGTTACAATAGGCGGTTTTGATTTATATGCTGTTGAATGATTGATGATCTGGTGTACTGATTCTGTACTGTTTCAGAAGATGCGTAACAGCTCCCCCTCCCGTATAGCAGTGAAAATGCCAGGAAATTCTGTCAATGGTGGAGAAGGATATTTGTTGTGAATTGTTATGTCAGGAAAATTACTTTATACACTATATTAACAAAAGTTTTGGTACGCCTGCCTTTACATGCACATGAACTTTAATGCCATCCCATTCTTAATCCGTAGGGTTTAATATGGAGTCGGCCCACCCTTTGTCGCTCTAACAGCTTCAACTCTTCTGGGAAGGCTTTCCACAAGTTTTAGGGGTTTCCGCTCTAATTCATCCCAAAGGTGTTCTATCGGGATGAGGTCAGGACTCTGTGCAGGCCAGTCCAGTTCCTCCGCACCAAACTCGCTCATCCATGTCTTTATGGAGCGACGCTTTGTGCACTGGAGCGCAGTCATGTTGGGACAGGAAGGGGAACCGTCCACAAACTGTTCCCACAATGTTGGGAGCATGAAATTGTCCAAAATGTCTTGGTGAAGCATTAAGAGTTCCTTTCACTGGAACTAAGGAGCCAACCCCTGAAAAACAACCCCACATCCCATAATCCCCCCTCCACCAAACTTTACACTTGGCACAATGCAGTCAGGCAAGTCCCGTTCCCCTGGCAACCGCCAAACCCAGACTCGTCCATGGGATGGTCAGACAGAGAAGCGTGATTGGTCACTCAGAGAACACGTCTCACTGCTCTAGAGTCCAGTGGTGGCGTGCTTTACCCCACTGCATCCCACGCTTTGCATTGCTCTTGGTGATGTAAGGCTTGGATGAGCTGCTCGGCCATGGAAACCCATTCCATGAAGCTCTCCGCACTGTTCTGAGCTCATCTGAAGGCCACAGGAGTTTGGAGGTCTGGAGCGATTGACTCTGCAGAAAGTTGGTGACTTCTGCACACTGTCGCCTCTGGCTTGGCTTGCTCAGTTGGGGAAAAAACTATTTTTCAAATATATTTCAAAATAAATCTAATTATTAAACTAAATTAACCATATAGACCAAATTACTGATCTAATTACTGATCTAAAGCCCACATTGTGACTGTATGATAATCAAAATATATTCTGTTGCATTATTTTTCTGTTTAACACTGTGAAGCTGCTTTGAAACAATCTGCATTGTTAAAAGCGCTATATAAATAAAGTTGACTTGACTTGACTTGACTGTGACCCTCAGCATGCGCTGACCCCGCTCTGTGATTTCACTTCGTGGCTGAGTTTCTGTTGTTCCCAATTGCTTCCACTTTGTTATAATCCCACTAACAGTTGAGCGTGGAATATTTAGTAGTGAGGACATTTCATGAATGGACTATCACACCTATCATGGTACCACGCTTGAGTTCAAATGTGTGTAGAAGCGTCTGCATGCCTAGTGCTTGATTTATACACCTGTGGCCATGAAGGGATTGAACACCTAAACTCAGTGATTTGGAGGGGCGTCCCAATAATTTTGGCAATATAGTGTAGGTGCCAAAGGTAACCCATTGAGCCATGCAGGTAAGAAGGTCGGGTACAACGGGGCTAAAGGCTCCTTTGATTTTATTTTCCTCTTAACCACTAGATGGCACAAAAACTTGCTTCAGCACTTTCCAAAACATCCACTTTTCAAGATGCACGTGGAAATTTGACTGATCCGTGACGCGACCACGGGCAGCAGTTGTCTGCGCTAATTTGTGATGTTTTTTAAAATGTTGTAGATTTAAATAGAAAATTTTAATCGCTAAAATTATTGGCTATATTTTGAGACAACAGTCTTTTTAATGATTAGCTCAAGCTAATTAAAGCAACAGTTTTTCAGTAACAAGAATATTTACTATAAGTATGGTATTTGGGGTAAAAGGCACAATAATTAACATGATAATAAACAACTGCTGACTTTTCCATTTGTTTACATGCTTAGATTCAGATGGCAAATATCATATAGTGAGTCGGGTGTCCACTTTAGAGATAATCACCATATTTATAATGAAACCATAATATTTAAAATATGATGTACAATGTATATCGGTATCAGCTTTTATCAGCCCGATAAGAAAATGTGTCCGATATATTAAAGCCGATAAATAATGTATTATTTCCTTCAGCTGAGACACTTCAGATGTGCACTGTTCACCATGATGGGTTTGAATTGCTTTAAATATGATTAGATTCACTTCAAATGAGGAAAATACAGTTCAGTGCAACATTTATGTCATATCGGCTACATAAAATCATAATGAGAACATTATAATTGTGTGTTTGGCTCATGGCTTTTAATGCTGAGACGTTTGTTCTTGTAATCAGACTATAAAAAATTATATAAAAATTGAATTTAGATTCATCGGCTGTATCGGTTATCGGCTTTCAAATATAAAGAATTATCGGTTATCGGTATCTGCTAAAATTGTACATATCGATGCTTCCGACTTTATAATAAAATATAATTTATTGTTAACCTTCTAAATCTATTTTTAAATATTATGGGATTTCCTTCAATGCTTTCAGAATATTTTTAAATTAATTTTGCTTCTGCATTTTTATTTTAAAATGTTTTTTTATATGAGCATATTTTAATGACAGTATATTTATTGAACAAATCGCAATTATTTTATTTAATCAAAATAAACAGAAAATAGTGCAAACTTTGCTAAAGTGATATTACAAATATTAACTTAGACATTATTATTTTAGCTGAAGTATTTGTATCAATGCTGTGTCTGTGCACTATAAAAATGATATGATCAATAAGTTGACTACATGTTTTTACATTGCTTTAACTCATCAAAATAATAACTTTTTTAAAGTTATACAAGATTGAACTAATGTTTTAAGTCAGTTTACTGTAATTTAATTCGAATTGACTTAAAAGTCCAAGTTAACAAGTACAATTATTTTTCTGCAATCGATTCTGCACGTTTCTTAAGGTGTGCCTTTAGTCCTGTTGTACACTCATCATTTTAAATCGGCTCGTTATTTGTTTTGTCGTTGTTTATTCTCCTCATCTGTAAACAGGACTGTGATGCTGTAATGTACTGTACTCTTTGAACAATCCCATAATTAAAAGGATAATTACCACAAATCATGTGTGCTCATCTTATTTTTGATCTTAGGCAGTTTTTTTACCCTGAGAGGACTTTTCATTTCTGTTTTTGTTGAGACCTTTTTTTTTACTCATCAAGCAAAGGTTGAATATTCATATTTCATACTTTAAGGTCCCATTGGTTAATGCATTCTTACATTTTTTTAATAGGAATACAACTGTGTAGTTCATGAACAATGCATTTGTATTTGTAAATGTTAACTGAGATTCATAGAGCTCTCTTTGATTGTTAGTTCATGGTAACTAATCATCTTAATTCCATTGTTGGATGTTTTATTCAAAGGCATCGCTGGCTCGCTCTCTTGTTTTCATTCTGTTTTAAGTGAAAAACTGTATCTCTTTGTTCCTCAAGCTCGTCTTAATCCTTTTACAGTCCACTGGATGAGGACAGAACATCAAGACAAGCTAATAATCAGAATATAGAGAGGAGAGAAGCGGGAGTCCCACGAGAAGAGTAAACCGCAGCAGACTGAGATCAAGACCTGCGTCTCTGAGAGCCACAAATGACCTGGAATTATAAGGAATCATCTTCTTTGATATTGAAACAGGAAATATGGGATTATTAGGCCGAGCAGGTCTACAAAACTGAACTCAAGTGAAGTCAATGATCACAGAGTCTGATGTTTAAAGCTCTCATTGCTTCTTTTTCCATTGAGTTAGTATGAATGTCTGTCTTTGTTTTAGTCACGAATCGCTGATCTGAGATACAACTTTAGAACACTTTCTATGAAGCCTGCTTTTATAATGCATCATAAGGGAATTCATAAAGCTTTATAATACTTGTGGTTATAACGTTTAAGAGTACAATGCATTATAACACCAGATGAAGTCTGTATTTATAATGTTTTCACTATGCATATATTATAATGCATTAAGAATTCCCTTATAATGCATTATAAAATAATTCTTAATGCATTATAATGAGCGCATAATGCCTTTTAAAAGACATAATGTGTTGTATCATCTGATGTATAGTTGAGCAGTTACAATACATTATAATACTTACAGATTTGTGGTAATAACATTTAAGAGTTCAATGCATCATAAAGCCTGCATTTATAATGCATCATAAGGGTATTCTTAATGAATTATAATGCTCTCATAATGCCTTTAAACAACCTTATAATATGTTGTTTCATCTGATTAATAATCATAACAACAGTTACAATATATTATAATACTTACCTATTTGTGGTTATAACTTTTAAGAGTACAATGCATTATAACACCAGATGAAGCCTGCATTTATAATGCATCATAAAGGTATTTAATGCATTGTTGATTATAATGCATGCATAATTCCTTATGTTGTTATGATTATTTATCAGATGATACAACATATTATAAGGTTGTTTATAAGGCATTATGCATGCATTATTATGCATTACAAATTCCTTTATGATGCATTATAAATGCAGGCTTTATCTGGTGTTATAATGCATACATGTTATAACCAAAAATAAGCATTATAATGTATTGTAACTGTTATGATTATTTATCAGATGATACATCATATTATAAGGTTGTTTATAGGGCATTATGCATGTATTTAATGCATTAATTCCCTTCTGATGGATTATAAATACAGGCTTCGTGAAAAGATTTACCCAATTTTTAATCACTAATATATAATGCACTGATGGAATTATAAAAAAACGCAACAGTTTCTTTAGACCTGTATTATGTCTCTTGTTTATTTAATCAATATCTTATTACAGGACTGTACAGAAAGTGACCTCAGAAATAAATAATGTGTAAGCATTTTGATTGAACACAAGATGGCGCGCCTCGCATTCAGTTAAAGCGAACTCTTTGCACACACTGTGACTTCTCGTGAAATCTCGCGATGGCTGAATGAGTCACACGAGATTACAGCACGGGAAAAATGACGTCTTGTCAACAACACTAGTGGAAAAGGTATTTAAATGCTGTTAATGTTGCATATGTTCAGACGAATGAGGTTTTCTGTGTTTATGTCACATATCTGATGTGTCAGTTCTGTTAGACGTTCAGGATTTGATGATAGTAGCGCAATGTAAAGCTAAATAAGTTTTTCTTCCATCCCTCAATAATATGTGTATTATTGTGTATGCGTTTTAAGTGTATTGTTTTATGTCGACGCCTATGGTTTTATTATACAATGCCTAAAACTGTGATACATGTTGTATGGTTCAATATTCAACTTAATATTGTCTCATAACAGACATGCCACTAAGTGCAACTGCATAGCCATCCATCCATCAGTGCCTGCATCCCTCTGTCTCCATGACAACCCCTCCTCTGGCCCCGTTCCCCGGACAACAGGCTCAGGCGGCTCGGGATGTGAACACAGCCTCACTATGTCGGATCGGACAGGAGACGGTGCAGGACATCGTCTTACGAACCATGGAGATCTTCCAGCTGCTGAGGAACATGCAGGTGAGTCCGTCCATCCACAGATGAAGACTGACCCTTTCTCCACCTGTCTGACTCTCTCGTCTCCTCGCTCAGCTCCCGAACGGAGTCACCTATCATCCCAACACTCATCAGGACCGGCTGGGGAAACTGCAGGAGCACCTGCGGATGCTCTCCGTGCTTTTCCGCAAGCTCCGTCTCGTCTACGACAAATGCAATGAGAACTGCGCTGGTCTGGAGCCCATACCTCCTGAGGTGAGATACACGTTCTCTAGACCCGCTAGTTTTCATTATAAAGTCATTAAATGCCATTTTAAAGACGCCCTTGGTTATGATTTTGACTTGTTTAACTTTAGTGAGTGTGTGTGTGTGTCGCTGTTTGAGCATAAACAACATCTGCAAAGTTACGCCGCTCAAAGCTCAAAGCAAAGGGAGATATTTTCTTTCACAGAAATCTCTTTTTAAGGACTACAACAAACGGCTGGTAGGGACTACAACGAGCTAGTGACATCATAACCCTAACATTTGCATAAACCCCGCCCCCGGGAACACACACCAAAGGCCATGTTGAGAAGAGGAAGAGTTGCTGTAGTCGAGTCGCTCGAGCTGTCGTCCGTCTGTCACATTTATTGATACAGTACGAACACAAACGCAATCGCATGTCATAAAGCAAGATGACATCATCAGTTATAACCGTAATTACACTAAACTATCCCTGTTCTCTCTTCATCAGCAGATATTCTCTGGCTCATCTCACAGCGGTTTATAGATTATCATGACAGAATATGCTAATCGATGACTGAAGATGGTTAACTCATAAACTCCTCCTCTATCCCTTCAGAAGCGTCCTGTCTCATTCTACATGTTGTCTCTTCTTCTGGAGTCTCTCCATCATTGTCCGACTCCGGTTTGAGGGAACACACCCAGGGAGCGGGGAGAAGCAGCAGCTCATTTGCATTTAAAGGGACACACACAAACGTGGCATGTTTTTTGCTCACCCTCAAAACGTGACAATTGTAACATGCTATAAGAAATGATCCGGTGGGGTATTATGAGCTAAAACTTCACATTCACATACGCTAGAGCGGCTGTAGCATTGGTTTCTATAGTGGTCGAACAATAATTTAAAACCAGACTGTTTAAACCTTACTATAGTGGACAGCTGCGATTTTATCGTAGGAAGTTGTCAAAATGCCGTGAATTTTTGTGCAGATTTGGGACCGGAGTCTTCACAGTAGAGAGCAGGAAGTAGAGCCGCGATATCAAAACCCGCCCACATTCTCGCAGATGCAGAACAATTCATTATGTCGTGTGAAATAAACAGTTATGGAAATGTAGAAATTAAAGCTAAAGCTCCAATCTTCTCCCGAAAAAGTCCACACTCCGAGAAGCTGTCAATCTCAGCTGTCAATCATGACATCGCACCCCCGTTTTTATAGCATCACAGGGCCGTAACCACAATAGACATTGAGGGGGACAAGTCCACCCCAATAATTAGAAATGGCCGAATTTTCCCCGCCAATATTTGAAATTCTTGCACTGCTCTGATGCTCTATTACACAGCGCTCTGTGTGTTAGGATGACAAAAATGTTTAAAAGTTTCATTTTAGTCTGGTTTGCCTTAGAGGTCTTACGCTGCTCGTCAATGTCAAAATGATTGAGATGGCCAATCAAATAAAAGTAGGCGGGGTTTACGTTGTCCTTCGGCTCGTCAATCTATCACATGCCGTTGCGGAGAGAGACTCTATTCTTTCCGGTGAAATCACAAAACGTCCCTGCGCTTAATATACAATCATTGATGAACATGTTTGATTTTAATGAAGAAGGAAGGAAAAAGAAAAAAGACAAAACGATATGAGGCCGGATTAGAACCCGGGAACCTTTGACGTGGTTTTCAATTTTTTTTGCCTCCAGACCACTAGGGATTTCAAATAGCATTAGTAGATCTATGTAGCCTGACGTGGTCATACTCAATTCTAGTCAGAATATGAGCTGATGCCGCTCCATTGGGCTGTGATTATGGGACGTGTTTCACCCGAACCAGGAAAGACCTCAATTAGATAGCAATGGAGCGACGCGTAACGTTAGTTGTCAAATGTTAACAGAACTCAACTTCACTGGGTTGCCAAGTCCATGTTTTTCCCGCGGGTTGTTCTCTTCGCGGGTTGAAGCGACCCCAATTATGTGATATATAGCCCCAGGAATGCGAATTTAAGCAGGCAACCTTACCAAAATAACATATTTTGCCAACCAAACACCTTTTTTTTTCGGAGAACCCCCCGGGAAAGCTATTGGGATTGTTTTGGGCTATAGTTTTGAGTAAAAGGGAGTAGAGCGAGTTCGGCAAAAGCGTTGCGTCAAAACTTAACACAATGCGTCTTACCCCTACAGCATGGCCACGGAGAATGAATTTAGTGATTTCCGTAATTTTTTCTATCCCAATCAATCGTTTAGTAAATGGGAGTATATTTGTATTTAATGTAAATAATAAGTATGAGCTATACTGAGAACAACCACCTGGGGGCGATCGAGACGCGTCGACTTCAGTTTTCAACACGAGTGCGGCACTCTTCTTACCGCGTCCACTTCAAAATGGCGGCATGGATTCCCCCGAGGGGAAGTGCTTCTAAAAGCGTCCCCTAGAGTCGAAATATGAACGACCTATTCACACGGAGAGCACTGACACACCGACAGCAAACCGGTATGAACACAGAACGCTTCAGTACATGTGGCCAAATCATTGTAAAGTTATAAAGGGAAAGAACAGCAGTGTGTGTGTCCTTTGTCGTAGAGACTGAGAGGACGCTAACATTGGCTAAGACAATATGTGACCCAAATGTTGCAGATATAAAACTATGACGTGAGAAAGCAAGTGTCGTCATGCAGCCGTCAGAAATATAAATATTTGATTTCAATACATATTTTGTTATTTTGATTAGATAATCGTCACGTGTTCTAAAAAAGCATAACTGTTTGGATTTATAGGATATGGTAACCCTTTACAAATAAGATTCCATTTGTAACATTAAAGTTGATAAATGCTGTTGAAGTATTGTTAAAAAATGTTCAAAGATTTCAAATAGCAATAGCAGATCTATGTATTTACTCACAAATGCGAAGAATCTCGGGACTAATACTATATTTGACGCAAATATTGTTTGCAAATAGTCCCAAAAGGATTATTTCCCAACTAGAATTAACAAAATAAGTATTGTTAACTTCAACTTGTGAATTTTATTTTTTATCTGTTAACCTTGGACTATGAACTACCATTAATGATCAAGGTACACTTGTATTGCTCAAACATTAATACATATTATCTGTGATTCTCTTGTCCGACTTTTTGTGTGTGTGTGTAAATTATAATTTAGTTTGAAGCAAGCTTGGCCTACTTCTTTATTTGACATTTTTTGGCAACATTTTTATTTTTAACTCTATTTGAATATGGCAACATTCTAATTTAAAACACTTCATATGAATATAGCAACATGAAACCTCATTCAACAAAATATTTAAATCACTGACAGAGAGCCCTCCCCTATCAGCCAATCACTGTGGTCATAGTTAAGTGATGACATCATCAATAGCAGAGGTCAGCCCCGCCATCACTCTTAGCTTAAGACTTCTCTCTATTCCATAGTAAAAGTTACTCTCAGCAGAAAACTCGTAACTAAGAACTTTTACTGGCATTTAGGAGAACTCTTAGTGCTAAGATAAAATGTTTTGTGAATACGGCCCCTGATATATATCCAAAATAAATCTATATCGAATCGAATAGGAATCGAATCGCAAGCTTGCTAATCAAAATTGAATTCAGTTGTGAAATTTGTGTCAATAGCCAGCTCTAGTAAAGACATTGTTAAAATAGTCACTGTGACTCCAGTGGTTCAACCCTAAGGGGGACTGATTATGCTAAATTCACTTGTTGAACATAAATGTACACTAAGCCTTTTTTTTACTGGCAAATACAGTAGTGGTCTTGGACTGATATCCACAAATGTTCTTTTTGTATAGACATGAGGATGTAAATGTCTGGAATGTGTAGCAAATGAAGCCCTTTTTAGTCGTATTGAATGCACATCTGGTCTGTAGACTCGTTTAAGCCAGTCGTTAACGCAGTCTCTTTTGTTTTATGGAAGTCATTAGATCTGCAGTAGCTTTAACTGGAGGGCATGAACACCAGCCGTGAGATCTGGAAACGCAGACTCTTCCTTCTCATCAACAGAAGAGCGCCTGTGCTCACAGGATATTTATTTTGGCCCGGCCTCGTCTGTTTGTATTTCAGGTGTTCTCTGTAGCTCCTGTTGCACTTTCTCTCCAAGCAGGAAGTGCGATAATGAAGTCAGCGGCGTTACCTCATCACCTCGCTAATTAGCTGCGCCGCTCGGTATAATGAACAGCTGGCCACATCCCTCATGTCAGCGTTTTCCAACCCAGGCAATCACCGGCTCCCAGCGGTGGAATTTCCTGCACGCCGAAAAAGAAATAGCCAAGTCATTTCATTTACCACCTCACTTTTTCCATCCACTCAGAGTAATCAACCCGAGTGAGCCTCACTGGATCATTGTTTTCAGGCAGCTGGCAGAACACATCCATCTTTCAGTGTCCGGACCTTGAGGGATGTGTTGTCCGCGTTATATTAACTAGCCGGGGAACCCTGGGTGTGTTCAGACTTGTAGTTCGGTTCTCTTGGTTCTTTTGGTTCAGATCAGAAAAGGGTGCGTTCACACTTCGAATAAAATGATCTCTGGTTCAATTATTGGTGTGATTGCTCTGTTAGTGCGGTTCATTTAAAAAGACACAAATCGGGCTTCTTGCGCGATACGCTCGAGTGGTGCTTTTTGTGCATTCTTTAACTCGGGACATGCTAGCTGGCAACATAGGATTCCATTCATTATGCTAAGCTAAGCTAAGCGCAACTAAAACAATGCATGCACAAAAACGCATTTGCCCACATATCTAAATGTAGGAAAGATGTTGAATAAGAACGGTATTCCTTTAATTAAACAATTTGGAAATTCATACTTGTTGAATGATATTGTGCTGTACTCACATTGGACCAGTGGTTTGGAAAATGGATGGATGGATGATTCAGCGGGAATTTATTTGGAATGACCCTCACAGTGCATTATGGGTGTTCTCTGGCCGTTGAGTGTGCATCAGTTGTACACTTGTCATTGCGGTGCATTGTGGGATTGAACGAGTGCACTCAATAACGTCCACTATGGTTTCGGACACTACTACAAATGGCCGTCCCCTCAAATAGTGCCCTATTTAAGGGCAAAGGGGCCGATTTCAGACACTATTCTTGAGCATAGTCATTTTTAGGCTTGCATCTTGTGACATCATGTCCTGTTTTTGGTTCGTTTAGCTGTCTTTGGTCAGTGATGTGTTCATATTTCAGTCAAACCGCACCAGAGTTCGTCTGGAGGTGGACCGAGACTCCCTGAAAAGCTGGATCTCCATGCACTTGTTTGCACTGGTTCTCACTTATTGATCCGAACTAACAGCAATCACACCAGAGCTGGTTTGCCAAGTGTGAACTCAAGGTTGTTTTTGCTCTTGTTTTCTTCTGCGACACTTCAGACCTAAAGAGCGCAAAACTAATTAAATCTCTCTCTGTCTCTCTCTCTCTCTCTCTCTCTCTCTCTCTCTCTCTGTCTCTCTCTCTCTCTCTCTCTCTGTCTCTCTCTCTCTCTCTCTCTCTCTCTCTGTCTCTCTCTCTCTGTCTCTCTCTCTCTGTCTCTCTCTCTCTGTCTCTCTCTCTCTCTGTCTCTCTCTCTCTCTCTGTCTCTCTCTCTCTCTGTCTCTCTCTCTCTCTGTCTCTCTCTCTCTCTGTCTCTCTCTCTCTCTCTCTCTCTCTGTCTCTCTCTCTCTCTCTCTCTCTCTCTGTCTCTCTCTCTCTCTCTCTCTCTCTCTCTCTCTCTCTCTGCTCTCTCTCTCTCTCTCTCTATGTCTCTCTCTCTCTCTCTCTCTCTCTCTCTATGTCTCTCTCTCTCTGTCTCTCTCTGTCTCTCTCTGTCTCTCTCTCTCTCTCTCTCTCTCTCTCTCTCTCTCTCTCTCTCTCTCTCTCTCTCTCTCTCTCTCTCTCTCTCTCTCTCTCTCTCTCTCTCTCTCTCTCTCTCTCTCTCTCTCTCTCTCTCTCTCTCTCTTCATATGACCAGATTTTTCCTCCTTGGCTCTGCTGGCATGTGACAGCTTAAAGACTGTAAGGTCTGTTCTGTAAAACCACAGAGCCACAGAAAACAGGATTTTTTTTCAGGACTTGATTTTTCTGTTTCCTGCTGAAATTATCTGTCTCTCTCTCTCTCTCTCTCTCTCTCTCTCTCTCTCGATGTTTGTGTGTTTTGTGGGGTCAGAAAAAATACAGTTTCAGCATTAAATTGATTATAAGTGACCATAAAGACACTGTTTTCAACACTGATAACAATCATAAATGTGTGTTGATCATCAAATCCTCATATGAGAATGATTTCTGAAGGATCATGTGACACTGAAGACTGGAGTAATGGTAAATGTTATAGCTTTCATTTTAGTGTCAAAAGATAAAATTATACCCTTCTATAAAAAATCTATGGTTTTTTTATTATGAAATATCTTCAGTTAAAATACGGGTAATTATGCTTGTACATAAGTCAGATAAATATCTTTTAATGATTCAGATTTTTCAGTTATTCTACTAAATTGTCAAAAATAAAAGTAAGTAGAATATTTTATTTAGTATTTTACATTAATGACACTTTAAAAGATATAAATAGTAATAAGAATTATATCAAAAGTAATTCACATTCTGTAAGTGTATGGGTTATTAAATGAAATATTATATATGATTAGAAAATAATTCTAATTCTCTTCCAAGAAGTGTGTATTTTAGTTGTTAGCACTTTTAGAAAATCAGTAGTAAAATAATACCAAATTACTAATTCTGATGATTGTAATGCTTACTGTTTAAGCCATGATGTTCCTCGTCTTACCAAGATATAAAACACGGGAGTGGATTCGCGGAATCGGTGGATCTTTAGCGGAGGGAAAACGGAAGAGTTTTAGCTGGGATGGGTGGCGACTAGCGAGAGGGGCACCTCAGCTGATAAGAGCCGAGAGACAGAGACTCCCAGTCATTTCACATTGAAAATATTTCTTGAGGAAGAAGTTTTTGGATGTTAAATATTATTTACTAAATTAGCGTGAGACCCCATGAAAGCGGAGATGGGAGTGTGAAGCTCTGCGGCTGATCTCAGATGCATAAATATATCAAGCTCGAAATGATGCAAATGCACGTTACATTGATTCCTGTAATTCATGTTGCATGGTTTGTTTAAACGCTCTAACATGAGGGTGTTTTCCTTCCCTCGCACTGATTCCTCAGCCAGAACACCAGCAGGTGTCAGTGATGTTAAAGCGTGAGTCTGGCAAGGTCACAGAACGACGAGCCTGACTAAGAGAACGAGACACTCTATGGATATAAGAGCGCAGAACCAAATTGAGAACAACAGCGAGTCCAAAGGTGGCTTTTCTGATGGGTTGCTTTTCCTGTAGCCCCGTCTGGTGCTGTCCAAGGGCTCAGAGACTGTTTGTGAATTATTCAAACCTCTTCATGTTGAGTGATTTATTAAGGCTAAAATCGCTGAGGCTGTTATGCTATAAGACCTAAGATCTGGTAGTGTTGATTTCCCTGCGATGAAAGCCTTTTGCATTATGCAACAATCCATTACTGTGGCTTCACCAGGATGTTAAACCGTACAGTCTTGCCTCTTAAGCTCTCGTGTTGTTCATCACGGTAAATGTTTACACTCAAACCGAGATTCAGGATTATTTTTATGTTTTGGATAACGGCCCAGCTTAACCCTAGTTCAGGCCGCTTGGCTTTTTAAGCTGCCTTATAGATCAGTGGTTTTCAAACCTGTCCTGGAGGACCACCAGCCCTGCACATTTTGTATGTCTCCCTATATCAGACACACCCATTTCAGGTCTTGCAGTCTCTAGTGACGAGCTGATGAGTTGAAGCAGGTGTGATAGATGAGGGAGACACACAAAATGTGCAGGTCCTCCAGGACAGGTTTGAAAACCACTGTTATAGATAACCCAACTATCAAAATGCATGTTTCAGTTCACAAATACCATCATATCTTTTTTTATTGATATTTAATCCGAGATGTTTCTTCAGGAAGGAGCAGATTGCGTGAGCATGTGAGTCTGGTGTTTAGGTGTCGGTCATCTTCAGTTGAGCATGATAATTAATGTTAAACCTCTCTAGGCTGGTTTGCCCCTGCTGGTGGAGGCCTGTAACTACACCATCCCGACCCAAAAATCATCTTTCACCTTTGACTGCTGGACTGTACCGAGCGTTTCACGACAGCATTTCGATGTTTTACCAGTGCCTGTTCTTTTTTTGTGTTGAACTATTGAAGCATGAAATGCTCTTGATATTTTATATTGTCTGTGGTTGATATGTGGTAATTTTATTTTCTCTTTCTTTTTTGTTTATAGCAACTTATCCCTTATGTAGAAGATGACAGTTCTAAACTGGATGACCGAATGGCCAATCAAACGCGTGCATCCAGCGACGAGAGGAGAGAAGTGCTGGAAGTTAATAAGGTTAGAAAAGCTATTTTTTTTGACAGATGCTTTTGTCCAACATGGTATTTAAGGTATACATTTATGATTTCATATATTCTATTGACACCATGCTCTTGAGTTTGAGCTGCAGGAACTCCTCATACATAGAAACAGACACACACACACACACACACACACACACACACACACACACACACACACACACACACACACACATATATAGTGCTGTCAAACGATTAATCGCATCCAAAATAAAAGTTTGTTTGTGTTTACATAATATATATGTGTGTACTGTATATAATTATGTATAAATAAATACACACACATGCATGTATATTTAAGATTTTTTTTATATATAAGAATGATTGATTGATTGATATTAATATATACATGCAAATATTTATAAAATATATTCATTTATGTGTGTGTATTCCAATATATAATAATTATACACAGTACACACACACACATATATTATGTAAACAAATTTTTTTCTTTTGGATGCGATTAATCGGTTGACAGCCTTTCTTTATATATAAATAGGCCTGTCACGATAACTACTTTTTGTTTCATGATATATCGTTCCAGAAATAATTGCGATGAACGATATTATTGTAATTTTAAGACTATTTTATCCCACTGAATATATAATCCTAATATAACAGCATAATAATGCAAGTAGACCTGCACACTTTCAAATGACAACCTTTTAATTCTTTAGATCATGGAAATTAAGGGTAAAAAATATATATTATTATAATAATATTTAGTAAAATACAGCTGTTATTAGTTGTTAAAAGTGTACTAATTAGCATTTAATCAAATGCAGCAGGGGCGGAGCTGGGGCAGCAGGGGCGGAGCTGTGGCAGCAGGGCGGAGCTTGGGCAGCAGGGGTGGAGCTGGGCAGCAGGGGTGGAGCTGGGGCGGGCTGGTGCAGCAGGGCGGAGCTGGGACAGCAGGAGGTGGAGCTGGGGCAGCAGGGGCGGGGCTGGGGCAGCAGGGGCGGGGCATGTTCAGTTCTACATGTGTCGCGGTTCGAACCGTGGGTGGTGTATTGTGGTTTTCCGGTTCGGTTTGAATATCGTTACACCCCTAATATATATATTTTGTGGTGGGAGGAGCAAATGACAGACACAGTGGGTGTGGCGTCAGGCCTCGAAGAGGCATTTATTAACACAAATAAACATAACATTTTTCAAAAAGGGGAATAAAGTGACGGGGTGGTGCTGATAACGAGGGAGAGGCAGCCGTTCCGTTACAATATACAGACATGTAAATGTGTGTAAAGTGTTTGGGGTCAGTAAGTTTTAAATTAATCATTTAATTCAGCAAGAATGCATCAAATTGATCAAAAGTAAGTTAAATAATATATGTAAATAATGTTTCTTAAACATCAAATCCTCATTTTAGAATGATTTCCGAAGGACACTGAAGACTTAAATTCAGCTTTGATCACAGGAATAAATTACACTGCACTATATATTCACACAGTGAACAGTTCATTTATAGTGTATTTCACAAAATTGCTGTTGTTACTGTATTTTTGATCAAATAGATTCAGCCTTGAAAGGGACTTATTTCAAGAACAGACCCCAAACATTTGAAAGGTAGTATATTTAAACCCTTAAACTGGCCACTTCACTTCCTGAAGAGATATTATTCAGAATGTATATTTACAGTGTCCTTTAAAATGGTAAGCAATGAGATATCCTCAAAATAATGAAGTCATAGTATTTGAAAACTAACCTGATGACTCTCTGCCAAGGATTTTATGACTTTCTTGCAGTAAAAGCAAAATGATCTTGGCCTAACAGGGCAATGTTTTATTTTCTGCACTCCTCTCCGCCATTGAGTCGGCCTTATTAAAAACTGCAGCATGCTCATGAAAGGCTATCAGCACGGAAATGCTCATGCGACAAGGGCCCTGGAGCTTTTCACCGGCCAAATAGCCAGCTGCAAATAACACGCTGGATGAGGCGACCATGTTGGGGGAATAAAAGATGTCAAACTCAGGGGAGGTCAAGGTTGCGTCAGAATGTGGAGCACAGATGTGTTACAGCTCTCCGGCATCTGCCTCTGCAGCATTTTCATGATCACGGTTCTCTGACTGTCACAGGACATACAAGAAAACAGAAAAAATATTCATCTTTTTTAGGAAGTGTTTTATTTTGATTGTTTTTATTTTAAAGGTGAAATATTTTTTAGGTTAACATACATTCTCTATCCCAAGTAGATGGAGAGTTTGGGGTGTGGCTTCTCTAGCAGATGGAGAGTTTGGGGTGTGGCTACTCTAGCAGATGGAGAGTTTGGGGCGTGGCTTCTGTAGCAGACGGAGAGTTTGGGGTGTGGCTACTAAAGCAGATGGAGAGTTTGGGGCGTGGCTACTGTAGCAGATGGAGAGTTTGGGGCGTGGCTACTGTAGCAGATGGAGAGTTTGGGGTGTGGCTACTGTAGCAGACGGAGAGTTTAGGTCGTGGCTTCTGTAGCAAACGGAGAGTTTAGGTCGTGGCTTCTGTAGCATATGGAGAGTTTGGGGCGTGGCTACTGTAGCAGACGGAGAGTTTGGGGCTTGGCTACTGTAGCAGACGGAGAGTTTGGGGTGTGGCTACTGTAGCAGACGGAGAGTTTGGGGCGTGGCTTCTGTAGCAGATGGAGAGTTTGGGGTGTGGCTACTGTAGCAGACGGAGAGTTTGGGGTGTGGCTACTGTAGCAGATGGAGAGTTTGGGGCGTGGCTTCTGCAGCAGATGGAGAGTTTGGGCGTGGCTACTGTAGCAGATGGAGAGTTTGGGGCGTGGCTACTGTAGCAGATGGAGAGTTTGGGGCGTGGCTACTGTAGCAGATGGCAAGTTTGGGGTCGTGGCTACTGTAGCAGATGGAGAGTTTGGGCGTGGCTACTGTAGCAGATGGCAAGTTTGGGCGTGGCTACTGTAGCAGATGGGAAGTTTGGGGTGTGGCTACTGTAGCAGATGGGAAGTTTGGGGTGTGGCTACTGTAGCAGATGGCAAGTTTGGGGTGTGGCTACTGTAGCAGATGGCAAGTTTGGGGCGTGGCTACTGTAGCAGATGGAGAGTTTGGGGCGTGGCTACTGTAGCAGATGGCAAGTTTGGGGCGTGGCTACTGTAGCAGATGGAGAGTTTGGGGCGTGGCTACTGTAGCAGACAGAGAGTTTGGGGCGTGGCTACTGTAGCAGACGGAGAGTTTGGGGCGTGGCTACTGTAGCAGATGGAGAGTTTGGGGCGTGGCTACTGTAGCAGATGGCAAGTTTGGGGCGTGGCTACTGTAGCAGACGGATAGTTTGGGCGTGGCTACTGTAGCAGATGGCAAGTTTGGGCGTGGCTACTGTAGCAGACGGATAGTTTGGGGTGTGGCCACTGTAGCATATGGAGAGTTTGGGTTGTGTAGTGTTTGAAAGGTTGTTTAAAAATATGTGCAGTGGATGAATTAAATGTATGCATGTGTACAGGATTTATAGAAACAAGGTATGGAGGACTGATAGACAGATGAAGGTAGAGAAAGAATGCTATAGTATGAATGGACTGATGGATGAACAGGCAGTTAGACATCAGCTTGAAAGAACAAATGGGCACTAGCATGAAAGTAATGAGACCATGGATGATTGAAAATTAGCACTTAGGTCAGTTTGTTGAAACATAATGGAGACCGGCTGTCTGAGTCCTCCCACTGTAGGCTAGGTTGCGCATTTTAATAGAGTCATGCCATTGTCTTGCTGATTGAGTGCCGTCGTTTGCTGTGCCAATGGAGCTCGGGCTTGATTTAGTGAATCCTTCAGCACGGTTGGAGCTCCAACAAGTTGGTGAAGTTGTGGAGAGATGTATGGTAATGTCCCGCTGCTTTACGGCACGTTCCGTCACTGAATGATCACACTGCTCTCGTTATCTGTCGATTGGGGTAATTGCTTTTTGTCAGGGCCCAGGCTGAATGATGGTCTTGCAATCTAGAGTGGCCTTCATCACCGCGACTGATCTGTCTTTACACATCTTGATTGTGTTCTGGTGAGTTTTATTGTACCTTTCATTGGCGGCATAACAGTATTGGCTTTGTTTTCTTAATGCCAAATCTCCCTGTTGTAAAGGGCTGTTTACACTAAGAATGATAATATATAAGCATCCACACCAAAACCCGATAACGTTCTGTTTATTATAAGCACATGCTGGGTGTGGCTACTGTAGCAGATGGAGAGTTTGGGGTGTGGCTACTGTAGCAGACGGAGAGTTTGGGGTGTGGCTACTGTAGCAGATGGAGAGTTTGGGGTGTGGCTACTGTAGCAGACTGAGAGTTTGGGGTGTGGCTACTGTAGCAGACGGAGAGTTTGGGGTGTGGCTACTGTAGCAGACTGAGAGTTTGGGGTGTGGCTACTGTAGCAGACAGAGAGTTTGGGGTGTGGCTACTGAAGCAGACGGAGAGTTTGGGGTGTGGCTACTGTAGCAGACGGAGAGTTTGGGGTGTGGCTACTGTAGCAGACGGAGAGTTTGGGGTGTGGCTTCTGTAGCAGATGGAGAGTTTGGGGTGTGGCTACTGTAGCAGACGGAGAGTTTGGGGTGTGGCTACTGTAGCAGATGGAGAGTTTGGGGTGTGGCTACTGTAGCAGACGGAGAGTTTGGGGTGTGGCTACTGTAGCAGACGGAGAGTTTGGGGCGTGGCTACTGTAGCAGACTGAGAGTTTGGGGTGTGGCTACTGTAGCAGACGGAGAGTTTGGGGTGTGGCTACTGAAGCAGACAGAGTTTGGGGCGTGGCTACTGTAGCATATGGAGAGTTTGGGGCGTGGCTACTGTAGCAGACGGAGAGTTTGGGGTGTGGCTACTGTAGCAGACTGAGAGTTTGGGGTGTGGCTACTGTAGCAGACTGAGAGTTTGGGGTGTGGCTACTGAAGCAGACAGAGTTTGGGGCGTGGCTACTGTAGCATATGGAGAGTTTGGGGCGTGGCTACTGTAGCAGACGGAGAGTTTGGGGTGTGGCTACTGAAGCAGACAGAGTTTGGGGCGTGGCTTCTGTAGCAGACGGAGAGTTTGGGCGTGGCTACTGTAGCAGACAGAGTTTGGGGTGTGGCTTCTGTAGCAGACGGAGAGTTTGGGGCGTGGCTACTGAAGCAGACGGAGAGTTTGGTGTCTGATTGGCTAATGTTTTTATCATTCATGAGCTGAAAAGAAATTGCCCTGAAAGTAATATTATTGTATTTTTCCTCCATTATCGTTATAGTGAGGACTAATTTCATAGAAATAGAGTGGCTATTAAAAAGGCCATATTATTCCCTTTTATGAAGTCTTGATGTGTGTTTTTGGGCTCTACTAGAACAGGTTTTCCTGCTTGAATGTTGATTATTCCCCAGATTCTCCATTGTTGCGGCTCCTCTCTTCCCAGTCTGTCAGTAACGCTCTGTTTAGTTCCTGTCTCTATGAAGCCTCTTCTTCTGAATAGCACACTGTGCTCTGGTTGTTCGGCTGGAGCAGTGTGTTGTGATTGGTGTTTGGGAAATGTCCCGCCCCTTACCCTTTAGAACTTTTAATTATAGTTACCTTGTTGTGAATGGCCCTTAATCAAATGTGAATTTCAGTCGCACCAGTGCAGTTTAGAGAAGGAAACAAACGCTGGTCTGAAATATGCATCATTTGACTGGAGAGGATAATTTACAGCAAGCCTGTCATCCCTCCCCTCCTCTTGACTCTCTAACTGCTGTGGTGCGAGAGTCCCCGTGGCCCCTCAGGGCCCCACAGATGTGTGAAGCCATCCAAAGGTCCACTGTAGTTGAGGCACTGTCAGCTCATCCGGGCAGGCGCTGTGATTGAACACTGCTCTAACTGTTAATAAATTCCTGTCACAGTCCATTAAGAAGGCCTTGGAGAGATGGCTGCTCTCATTTATTCTCCACCACTCTCTTTTCCCCCCTCTCTTGCACTCTTTCTTCCTCGCCCGCCCCCCTTTTCAATGTTTTTTTTAATACCCTGTTAATTACCCCGTCTCCTCTTTATTCAAATGAGAAAGTGAGAAATGTGAGAGGAGAATGTTTGTAATTTCAAATAGGCCTCTCAGAAGGCAGATCCGCGAGCGTAATCAACAGCGGTACAGGCGTTCACTGTTATCTCTGGAGCGGGGCTGGGGCCGAGGGCCCGTGGTGGAGCTGTGCTCTGATAAACAAACAGGCTGGAACCGTAATGAGCCAGGTTCAGAGGAGACCGTCCGCCACACACACATACACACACACACACACACACACTGCTCGCAGGAGGCACTCAATTCTCCACATGATTAGTTAGTTCATATGTCATCCATTAGAGCAGGTTTGCCGGCCAGAGGCGTTTTAATTGGTGCGCACAGGTCAGGGAGGAAGGCCCAGCATGCTTTGGGGCACGGAAAAAGGGACATGCAGAAAATATTTTGCGGCGGTTCATCGCACTTCAGGTGCTGTTTTTTTGTTTTCCTGTTATTACTTTGTACTAGTGTACAAATAATTAGATTTCTTTTCATGCAATGTTAACATTTAAACAAATTAAAGCCACTTGGGGGTCGGGAAGGCTCCCAGTCTAATGTTTAAACTAGTGTTGTTTTTGTATTATTGAGTATTATTTTTTTTTGTTATTTTAGTCATTTTTCTTTACAATGTTTTTGGTATATATATATATATTTATATATATATATATATATATATATATATATATATATATATATATATATATATATATATATATATATATATATATATATATATATATATATATATATATATATAAATATATAAATGTGTACACTACTGTTGAAAAGTTTGGGGTCGGTTAGATTTAATAATTTTTATTTTAATGAGTCTCAAGATGGATTTTCTCTTACATGAAAAAAACTGAAAAAATACTGAAATATTATTGCATTTCAAAATAACTGTTCTCTATGTCAATATACAGTAAAGTGTGATTTATTCCTGTGATCAAAGCTGAATTTATCATCATTACTCCAGTCTTCAGTGTCAATGTTATTAAGTTATTTCTACGGGTGTAACGATATATTGCGATATAAAAATGTGACGATATGTATCGTTGATGGCAGCGATATGATTTGCGATATATAGTTGTTTATTTTCCAAGGCTCATCTTGCTGTAATTCACCCAAAAACTCAAATTAACAAATGTATCCACAAATGTAAATTATCATGTAGCTACTCACATCAAGTCGTTTTTCGTTTAACTTCCAAACACGAATGAAGATATTATTTATGAAACCTGAGGGATTTCCATTCCTCTATTTTAAAGTGCATTCCTCTCAAACCTAAAAAATGTCATAAAGGCATTGTAAAAATAATTAATCGAGTGTCTAATCGAAGTCTTCTGAAGAGACACAGTGGCTTTATATGATGAATATATTTAACACGACGCGCATACTGTAGTAAACACGGACGTTCAAATGATTGCGTGACGCGTGAAAACAACATGAGAGGGAGTGAATGCAGAAATAATATTCTTGGATGAGCTAAACATTTATAGTTTGAGAGCGGTCATTTCGACACGCTTTCTTGCGATTAGAACTGTGATTGATTGCATTGATCATCTGAAGCGCACGCGCTGCCGGAACGGCACTCCTCAAAGTGAGAGTGCAAACATTTAAATCACCAGATCACATTTAGTTTTAGTAGTAGGGGTGGGACAAAAAATCGATATGCCGATTTATCGCAATATTTCCGACAGCGAGACGTTATCGATACTCTGGCTCCAAGTATTGATATTTTATCAGAATATTTAAATTCATGTCTACATTGTGGCTGTTTACCGCTTTGGCTTCCCGGAGTGGCAGTACCCCCAGACTTCCTGTGGTGGCGCTTCACCGAACGCGAATACAGCGGCAACGTCGCGTCTAGTTTGACGCGTGAACGTTTTGAATCCATTCATGCGTAGAAATCGAGCATTTGAAGCAAAATAGACGCGCGTTCAAGGCGCTCCAGGAGAAAAATGTCATAAAACACCACTCTGTGTTCAGCCAACGCACTACCTGGATTATCTTCACTGCAAAAAACATACGTTTAAAGTTATGAAACTTCACTTTGCCCTCAGTCAAAATGATATGGTAGGCAACAATAGATTCATTAGACCAAAGATCGCCCATGAGATGTACACAAGACGTCATGTTTAACCACTACAGAGACACCCGAGCCAGCGGCAAACGCCAGAAGGACTGGCCGAGGAGAGGCAGCTCTCGCTGGGGTTAACGAGCGCTGAGCGCCTGGATCTCACAACTCCAACAACACAAGATTGTTTTTTTTAAATAGGGGCTGTCTTTATAAATAAACCACATATTTTAGCTTTAAACAACTACATTATCAACTGAAAAGCATTCAAACTACATTTAGTAACAAAATATCAGTATTTTTAATTATGCAGGGTTTAATTATGCATTGGTTAACGCGCTTGGTACTCAAACATGACCATATTTTATTATATAAGGATTTATACTGGATGTTTTTTCACATTTTTAGTAATGTGTGCATTTTGCAATTTCCAAATATGAAATTTTGCTGCTATGAATAAGTCAGAGATCGTGACCAGTGTTGGGGAAAGTTACTTTGAAAAGTAATGCGTTACAATATTGCGTTACTCCCTTAAAAAGTAACTTATTGAGTTACTTAGTTACTTTGAAAAGTAATGCATTACAATATTGCGTTACTCCCTTAAAAAGTAACTTATTGAGTTACTTAGTTACTTTGAAAAGTAATGCATTACAATATTGCGTTACTCCCTTAAAAAGTAACTTATTGAGTTACTTAGTTACTCTTTAAGAAAACTAATGCATTACAATATTGCGTTACTCCCTTAAAAAGTAACTTATTGAGTTACTTAGTTACTTTGAAAAGTAATGCATTACAATATTGCGTTACTCCCTTAAAAAGTAACTTATTGAGTTACTTAGTTACTTTGAAAAGTACTTTTGCATTACAATATTGGGCTTGTTTTTGTTTTGAAAAAGTAACTTATTGAGTTACTTAGTTACTTTTTAAGAAAACTAATGCATTACAATATTTACTCCTTAAAGTAACTTATTGAGTTACTTAGTTACTTGTAATGTTACGTTACTGTTGCATTACTTTTTCTCACCTGGTCTGGGCTTGTTTTTGTTTTGTTTTATAACAAAAAGTTTTATTTTTGTGCAAATGTAAACCTCTTCACCAAAATTTTAATAATAAGCCTCAGGCTGAGGTAAAAATACAAATTCACACGCTCTGCTGTGTGTACTGCGCTGCCATTCTGGATAATGGAAGAATAGGAAAAAAAAAAGTTTTACCAATAAAAAAATGTTTTGCTCATGATTTAACCGAATCATCAAAGGTCAGCAGCAAATTGGTCAATAAAGGTAGATTAAATGCATAAAAATATTTGTTTTATTTAACATTTAATTATTGGAGGTTTGCATATTTTGCTTTATATACACAGAAAGATGAAATTATTTAGTTTTAATAATGAAATACATGATCGAATGACTTTTTTGACACTTTCCATTTACAAAATGATATCGTGATATATTGTGAGTGATTTTCTTGCAATATATCGTCTGTCACAGAATCGCAGGTATCGTGATATATCGTTATCGTGGGCAAAATATTGTGATAATATCGTATCGTGTGTTGACCTGTGATTCCCACCCCTATTTAGTAGTATGATTATGTAAAGCATTTAGATGGTTCATTCTTACATACTGCATTAATAGCGGGAGAGGCAGGACATAGCGAGCACCGGGAGAGATACGCGAGGGGAAAAAATGAAAGTTTCAGTGACATTACTACATTAATAATCTTGTTACATACAACGACTATATATAATGTATAATAATGCAATGGGGGAATATTTGTGGGTCCTGATGATAATAATAGACAAATAATAATAATATTTTAATAATAATAAAAACATTATTCTAGCTTAAAATATCAGGATAGATTTTGTATTGTGAGTTAAGTATCGAGATACATATCGAATCGTGAGTGTATCGTTACACCCATAGTTATTTCTAATATTATCAATGTTTTTTTTGTGGAAACTGGGTTACATTTTTCAAATGTTTTCCTGAATGTTCAAAAGAACAGCATTTATTTGAAAAATATTTTTTTGTAACATTATGAATGTTTATACTGTCACTGTTGATCATTTTGCGGTTCAAATGAGTACCTCCGTGCGACCTTTTATCATCCATTTCGTCATCTTTTGACGATAACTCAAGGTTAGTTTCACTCTCACTGTAACGCTGGTCACTTTTCCTTCTCGTGTCGAGTTGTCTTCGCCAGTAGAGCGTGTATTTCACACACGGACTGGCTGTTGTCCCGTTTTCTGCTGTGTGATTGTTACATTAATCCATATCGAGTAAAAAATGTCCAGAGCTTCTCATCGTTATCGAAATTAATTTGATCGCGATTCGATATGATATCGAATATAAACATCTTGTATTTTATATGTACAATAAGCAGAATAATTGAAACCAAAAGTGGAGATAAAGTTATAAAGCATCTCTAGTTTGAACCCAAACTACGAAAACCTAGGAAAAGAGGATTATTTCCTAAGGATGAACATTCTGCCTCTCACCATCATGCTGTCTTCAGCCCTTTGTGTGAGAACCAGCCCATGTTTAACCTCTTTACAGTTCCTTCTCAGTTACTAAAAGGTCTTGACAATATGAGATTATACACATTCACCATTCTCCATAAATCACTGCTCAAATAAGAACGGACTTCGCTCCGACTCTTCTTGTATATGTACCTTTCTTGGCCCATTACCTGTGAGGGAATGAGATTCAGTTTCAGAACGAGCCCTCCTCAGCCAGATCCAGAGTTTTCCCTCTTTCCCCATAAGAGCGGCGAGGCTAAAATTACATCTCTCTCACTTTAGGCTTTAAAATGGAATTACAGCTCGGCTCTCCCTGAAAGATTTGTGTTGCTCATCCCTGGGAAGATCTCACCGGAGTCGGATGCAGTAAAGCCCGGCCGGTCTGAGACGAGATGAAAGCGCTCGCTGTGAGAATCACACAATCCCTTCTTTAAAGAACGCCTTCTCTTGTGTTAGCGCTGTCTTTAACGCCATTGTGTATTTTTGCATAAAGAAAATGAATCATATTTTTAGCGCATGATGTTTTGCAGCGTACACTAGTTTCATGGCAACTAAGCACAACCCTCTTCAATTTACAAAGGTAATAAAAATGCATCCTATATACTGTATATATATATATATATATTATGTAGGCTATATTTGTAAATATTTTTACAAAAATATTTGTATGCATATATAATATAGCCTACATAATATATATATATATATATATATATATATATATATATATATATATATATATATATATATATATATATATATATATATATATATATCTATATCCATTGAATTTATTCAATTGCTTTAAAAACAAAAAAGTTTTCTTTCTTTCTTCAATTGAATAAATAAATAAATAATAGATCTAAAATACAGTAATGATATTTATACATTATCATCATATATGTATCAGTTTATTCTTTATATTTTTCATAATTAAAAATGTAGTTTAAAAAAATAAACAAAAGTAATAAATAATATACTGGATGTGAGATTATATAGCTTTTAAATATTTATATATATTAAATAAATCATTTTAATATGTATGTATAATTTTAAAAAAGTATGAAAATAAAGAATTTAATAAAAAATTATAAAAGCGAAATAATCTCATTCTCATTATTTTAATACAGTAATGAAAAATTAATATGTATAATGTACATATTTATACAGTATATCAAAGTTTAATTTAATGTTTTTTCCCCAGATTTTTGTAACATTTTTTAAAAAAAAAAGATCTAAATGTGAAATGATCTCAATCTCATTTCTTTAATGTACCGTATTTTCCGCACTATAAGGCGCACTTAAAGCCTTTAATTTTTTCAAACGACAGTGTGCCTTATATATGGATCAAGGCGCTCTGTCAAAATGTTTCAGTATGAAAAAACAATTTAATAATAATAAAATGTTTCAGTACGACTGGTAAACTACAAAGCCGCACCGCTTGCAGCATTACGGCTACCGTATTCAGTAAACACCGGGACTGTGCTTTCGGATAATGCCGAGAGGGAGCCGGGAACTGTTCAATTCGGACACTGAAGAAGAAGAATTCGAGGGATTCGTGGACGGGGAATGAACTGAAAAAGTGAGCTTTACGTGTTATACGTAACTGAACAATGTGGAGTTATGCACTAACGTTTGATTTAGTGGTATCCGACTGTTTCTTTTACTACGTGTTTACGGAATTAAGGAAAAGTTCCCCTCCACGTTTGGGAGAAAAGTTAGCAAGGCTGGGAGATATTGTTCATATGCACATGAACGGAGTTGTCAGAACGCTTAATAAAGTTGGACTTTATCTGACTGTTTTGTTGACGTTCCCTTTAGCACAGCTCCATCTAGTGGACGCATAACGCAAACGCTTGACTGCAGGATCTTCTATTCTATGCGCCTTATAATCCGGTGCGCCCTATATATGAAAACAGCTCTAAAATAGGCCATTCATTGAAGGTGCGCCTTATAGTGCAGAAAATACAGTAGTTATTGAAAGAAAAATCATATTGTGCTTCACAAATGTACTTAATTAGTTTATTACTCATATGTAAATGTGTATCTCCCAGTCATTGGAGGAAGGTGATGTGCAAATATTCATCTCACTATAAATATGAGCCTGACATTTATAGTGAGATGTCATTGCATCGGAGAAATTGAGCAGAAAACACATTTTTACACATGCCTTATTGAAGTCTGAAACCCAGGACTGTCTTATTTAAGGATTACAGACTGACAACAAGAAGACGCTTCAGCTCGCATTACCATTCGACATGCTGTGGTTTCTCTAATGCATTCCACATCATTCCCCAAGTGTGTGCCATCTTTCTCTCATCGCTCCTCGCCTCTCGTCCTTCACCTCTGATCTACGGGATCTCCTCCGGCGTCTCTGCGTTTCGTTTCTCCATCAATCCCTCCACTCCCACAGTCTCAAAACCCAAACCTCGCTTTGAAGATCTGATGAACTCTTCAACCTCAGCATTGTGTGTTTAATTGAGTTTAGGTTCTTGTTTATCAAGTGCTGTACTGGAACGAAAATAATGAGACATTTGAGAGAGGAAAGGAGATCATTTGCAACTAGATCGGTTTATGTTAATTCGGCAGACGGCCTACGTGCGTATCTGTGTTTATCGCCGCAGATGGAGTGGGCAGGGAACGGTCATGAAGGGTTGATACAGGCTCTGTAAACCCAGTAACAATAACCAGCCGAATCAATAGCACAGGCTGACAGCCGTCTGGGCCCCAGAGATTGAAAAATGCTGGGGAGCGGAGCGGTGATCAATGGAGACAACCTTCAATACTTTGACATTTTACACCGGTTTTCTTTCTTTACCGCTTCTACTCCTGAAAGAGGGTTAACAGTCTATAGGTCAGGATTAATATGCAACACTCAAGGCCCTGTTTTACCGATCCGAGCGCACGGCACAAGTGCACTTAGAATCCACGTCGAGTCCACTTTTGCTAGTTTAACAATGGGAAAAAACGGTTGGCACATGGTCTAAAAGGGTTGTCCCTAGTAGGGATGGAACGAGTATCGGTTTCACGATAAACCACAGTAAAATGTAGGGGAGCGCGGGGCACAACCTAACGCGGGGTTAGTTGTAACACACAGTCAATAAATCAATGAATCGCTCGATAGTTTTTCCGGCCGCGATAATTTCCAGTGCCCGTTTTTATATCCATTTTTGCTGAGCGTTACATGATATGATCACGCTCTTATACATGTAAATGCTTGTAAGCGCGACAAGACACGAGAACGCGCTGTATGTCAATGTCCTCCTGCGTCTCATGTCAGCTCATCGAGGGACACACACTTTGTGTGTATGGTTCACTTTGAAATTAAATGTTGATATGTTTTAGCTTACCTCACACACACACACACACACACACACACACACACACACACACACACACACACACACACACACACACACACACACACACACACACACACACACACAATCAATCAATCAACTTTATTTATATAGCGCTTTTACAATGACGATTGTTTCAAAGCAGCTTCACAGTGTTAAACAGGACAACATTGCAACAAAATTTGATTTGGCTTGTTTAATTTGGATAGTTTATAGAATTATATATGACCAAATTAATAAATTCTATTTGTATATTTAGTTGAGTAACTTGGATCATAATTTGAGTGTCCCCAACTGAGCAAGCCAAGCCAAAGCGACAGTGGCAAGGAACCAAAACTCCATCAGGGCATGATGGAGAAAAATAAACCTTGGGAGAAACCAGACTCAGTCGGGGTGCCAGTTCTCCTCTGGCCTATTATTAACAGTGTATAATTATTACTCTGGCAACCTTGCAGGTCATAAATCATATTAAATAGGAATATTCAAATTTTGGGCATCACGCACGCAGACGGGTTCATTTAGGATGGCGCGTCGATTACACAAGAATATGAATACTTGAAAGATCGGAGTTATTGCGCCGGAGACGGGTTAATTGAGGATGACGTTCGGTGAGGCAAATTCAGAGGAGACACTAATGGACACGGTCTCAGCAGACACTCCAGGATGAGCTGGTCATGTCCAGATGCAGGTCCACCATCCGATCCGACACGGCCTGATCCGGCCGACTGCAGTAAACCTCGGGATAAACAGAGAGACTAACATTAGTGTGGATGCCACTCTTTTTATGATGTAACGAGTACATCAGGTGTTATGGGAAGTGTTCGGTTCCGCTGACCTAGTTAATGCAGCCTAATAATCAGTCATTTGATTTGAATAAAGAAAGTTAAAAATGTTCTATGTGTATGCCATAGTAAAGAGATGTGTTTTTAGTCTAGATTTAAACTGACACACACACTCGACGTCAGTCTCCTGCTCACATCGAGTTCTCTTTTGCTCATTAACAAACAAAATAACAACAACACAGAGAATTTTGAGTATTCTCATATTAGAGTCTTAAATGAGTTAAAGGGTTACTTCAGCGATTAGCATTAAGCTTTGTATCAGTAGAAACCCGGAGTATATTCAAATTATCGTACTTTCCCCTCATATGACCCTGAGACAAGAGAATTATCTATTTTATTTCTGGAAATTCCTCAGATGACGCAAATATCGTCATTTTGCGTCATCTGAGGAGTTTTTGTCCAGAGGCTGAAGACTACAGCCAGCAGGAGGCGCTATTCCCACATGTTTTCAACATCACACTCACAGCACTCGGCCCGGAGCTGCGGAGATTCATGTAAACGGAGCGGTGGAGAGCAAAGGAGTGTTTTAACTTTTAAAATGAACTTCCTATGAAAGTTAAGCTTCCAAAGACATGAACTGAACACGCGCCAGACTGATCACGCGCTGTGAATGCAGCCGCGATTCCCACGATTACCTCAGCTCATGTGGTGAATGTAATCCGATCCTGCTGCGCTTGTGCCGTGACACTCAATCGACTCACATCGAACAGACACGCTCAGTTTTTAATTGTAGTGTCTCTAACTGAACTGGTTTTATGAAAATGAACGGGTGGGCAAGTAAACCAGTCGTCGTGCCTAGACCAGCCTCGGGCAGCGAAGCAGTGCATTCTGGGAGTTGTTGTCTTTCATCCCCATGAGACAAAAATACATTTTCTGTGTTTTCTCAGTCTAGAAGGCACCAAATTCAAAAATAATTTCATATTTCTACTAGGGCTGAACGATATATCGTTATCGTATCTATATCTAGATATGAACTTTCAAGATATTACTATCAAAAATCATTGCTTGTCACGTGACACACTGCAGCAGCAACAGCGCTGAATGAATGATGATCTGCTTTTATCTAATTTTTCCTTTTTATTAAGAATATTCACAAATGTGTTAGCTATGGCATGAAATATCTGATATTCCGATTGTCAAATACATGCAAGTGGAATTATATTATTGTTTAAACACCTTTTATAACGATCGTGTTAGTTTGTGCCGCAGACGCAGTTCAGAGAATCGGATCTGTTGGATTTACAACCTCTATGTTTACAACACGTGAATTCATCCACTTCTCCCAAATACTTAAAAAGTAAGTGGCTGGTGAACTGGGAATAGAACAGAGTAAACATTGAAGTTACTTACACAATGTGTATCTGATATGAATAAAACGTTTGAATTATAATGGAAAGGATTATTATTACCTCTTCCATAGCCATCAGTGTGTGATTTATGTTAAAGGATGGTTCACTTTGAAATCAAATGTTGATATGTTTTAGCTTACCTCATGGGCATCCGAGATGTAGGAGTATTTGTTTCCCCAGTAGTTTCAATTTTGCTCATTTTAGGTCAAACCGTTCTTGTCTGTGCTCACATAATGCAGGTCTATGGTCACCACCTCAAAGAGCAACACAGAGAAGTCAAATTAAACAATCCCCATCGTAGTACACACTGATGGCCTAAGACACCAAACCAGCGGTTTGTGAGAAAACCAACAGTATTTATATCGTTTTTACCCTTTTGTACAGCACTACGTCCGACTGATCCGAGGGCGCGCGTGCGTGTTTCCTGTTGTGACATTCGCGCGTTCTGGCTTTAGTTTGTTGGTTTTCTCACACAAACCGCTGGTTTGGTGTCTTAGGCCATCAGTGTGTACTTACGATGGGGGATTGTTTAATTTGGACTTCTCTGTGTATGCTCTTTGAGGTGGTGACCATAGACCTGCATTATGTGAGGCACAGACAAGAACGGTTTGACCTAAAATGATCAAAATTGAAACTACTGGGGAAACAAATACTCCTACATCTCGGATGCCCATGAGGTAAGCTAAAACATATCAACATTCAATTTCAAAGTGAACTATCCCTTTAATGTTGATGACTTGTTCTTAAAAATAAAACTATACTTTCCAAAATGTTTTGTATTATGATCTTTTTATCTTTCTAAAGAAATGCTTGGTTTTCACCGAACACGTAGTCATATCGTATTGTATCGATATCGAGATTTCTGGCATGAAAATCGAGATATGAAATTTTGTCCATATCGTTCAGCCCTAATTTCTACTACATAAATGACCGAGTTTAAATACAGATTCATCTTCCCAGCGCTGAAGTACCCCTTTAAATAACTTCATTAATGTTCATCACAGAACAACGGGAACAGAGAAAATTGTAGCTTTAATGATGATTCATCTATATTTAATTTATTATTTATGCAGTTAAGAAAGGTGTTTGATAAATATTTCAATGGTTTATATAAAAAAAACTAAATCTCAGATTTTTTTGGCCATTTATATTAATTTTGGGCATTTTTGAGACAATGCTGCATTGCTTTTGAACCCAGCAGCACAGTAACAAAAGAAATCACATTACAAAGTTATTGATTGCATTTCAAGAAGTTTTACATCAAATCACATGAATGATGTTAAATCAGACAGTGCACCAGCAATTTAGTGATATCCTTGCAGTTGTGGTCTTGACTGGTCTTGAGATCAAATCCCGAGTCCTCTATGTCCGAGACCAAGACAAGACCGAGTACAAATGCGGTCGAGACCGAGACAAGACCAAGACCTTCAAAAAATGGTCTTAAGACCGGTCTCAAGACCAAGAATCGATTCCCTATTTTCGTTTTCGAAACTTGTGTTGGTTGGTCCGATCGATTGTGTGATCGATTTTCGGATGTAAAATGACAGCCTTAGTTGCCATATCAACATTATTTAGGGAATAAATTGCATCAAGAAAGTAAATGCGCATTCATTCACGGCCGCTCCATCTCTGGGCTTCACGGGCCCTGCACAAGCATCATGTACTGTGGCTGACTCGCACTGCATTCACCGCTCACGTTTTCTTCAGAAAACCCGAAATCTATCTGTATTTTTAGCTGCCTTTCAAAGACTTTGCTCTCTTGTCAACATGTCGGAGGGGTTTGTGTTGAAGGGCAGTTGTGCAGTGTTTTTCCCTTTCTGTCACTCATCATTTACTGCAGTCTTCTGGTGTAACACACCGAGGGCCGTCTGGCTCCAGCTTTGATCAGAAGAAACAGCTGATGAAGCTAGTTCAGCTTTTGGATGTTCAGCAGCGGCATTAATGCCAGAACACACTTTCCACATCATTTACTCGAAGATGGTGGACACGGGAGAGTCAGCGCTGATTCACAGAAAACACACTCTGCACTCTTCCTTCCTTCCTTCGAAATGTTATTTTATTGTTTATTCTATTTTCTTTGTTATTTTATTTCTTTGTCATTTTTTCATTATTTCATTTTTTTTTTATTAAATTTTTTATTCTGTTTTCATTATTTTATTTATTATTCTATTTTTTATTATTTTATTTTATTATTTATGTTTTGTTGTTGTCATCATTCATTCATTCAAAATGGTTTTATTTGTTAATCTATTTTTTTCATTTCAGTTTTTATTTTTTATTCTATTTTTATTATTTTATTGTATTTTTCATTATTTTATATTATTTGATTGTTCCATTATTTTATGATGTTATAATTTTTTTCTATTTTTATTACTTTATTTTATTTATTTAAATTTTGTTATTTCATTAGAATTTTAATTCTATTTTCATTTTTTTACTATTTTATTCTAATTCTATTTTTATTTTGTAGTTTTATTTATTTATATTATTATTGTTTTATTTCTTTCAGTAATTTTCAGGTTTTTTTCTATATTTTATTTTCTGTTATTTTATTTTTCATTCTATTTTTATTATTTTATTTTATTTCTTTATTTTTTCATTATTTCATAATTCTATTTTTATTTTATTCTATTTTCATTATTTTTTATTTCTATTTTTATTTATTTTTTATTATTACTGTTTTCAAGGGCCCCCCGTCCTAACAGTCAGTCCTAACTTTCATGACGTGACTAAACATAAAAAAAAGTGTAAATCTGATATATATTTATTTTAAGTAACCATTAAAAATTGCAACAGACTGGAGTAGGATGCATTGAAAACAATTGATATGAAAAAAGAGCAGCTTTGAGATTTTCATAACTAATCATTTTGTGCGGCACAGAAGAAAAACATCACGGTTTTCCAGCGACACGGATTGCGAAACAGTTTTTCAGTTTGAAGCCAAAGGTTGAGGTTTGTCCTGATTCAGTTTATAATTCAATGAGGATTCTCATCAACTGTAGTCAATGTTTTGGGAAAGCGAGTCCTGAACTAAACAAGCAGAACTCCATGATTGCATTAGAGATGATGTGATGTCACCTGGATTAGCCAAAGGTCACAGCTTTTAGAATGAAGGCCTGCGTTTCGTTTGTTTCCTTGGACTTTGATCAGTCTCTGCAGTCAGCATGCATGCAGCACCTGGTATTGAAGCCACAGTTCTCAGGCGCTCTCTTGTATCAGATCTCTTTTTAATCAGCTCAGACCTCAGAGACTCATTTGTGCTTCTCACAGTTTTCGGGTTCTGTTGAAAAAAGCACTAATTTTTGGTGCAGCGGAGCTAGCACATCATCCAGCTGTCACTCAGAGTGTGAAACAGCACATTTGAACGAACCTGAATTTGAATAAGTCCGCGTTTGATCAAAAACTCTTCCCTCTGCGCACATTATCGAGGGCGGCTGCTTTGATCTCGTCGAGAGTCGATGAGGTAAGAAGAGAATCAGATGAAATGAGACGCCATGTTTGGCTTCTATGAAAGAGGAAGCACAGTTTTTTTCTCTCTTCTGATTGTCTTCTGCAAAAGATTGTGTTTATAGACACCAAGTCTTGTATTTCATGCTATTGTGCACGACAGCGCTGCTTAAAGGGTTAATTCCCTCATTATTTACTCACCCTCATGTGCTTCCAAACCTGCATGACTTTCCTTTCTGGAACACAATTTTTTTTTATTGATTCATATTTATTTATTTATTTTGGCCATAGAATGAAAATCAATGGAATCCAATGTTTTTTTATGTGCCCATTGACTTTGATTTCCGTTTTTGTCCATACAATGAGTTTTATTTTAGTATAATTAAGAAACTATAGTTTTTATTAATAATAATAATAACTAATAATAATAATAATAATAATAGTATTTTTGTGTGAACTGTCCCTTTAATAGAAGGCACTTGATATACAGAAATTTTTTAGGGATTTCCATTTTATGTATTCTTTTCACTTTAATTCAAATCACCTTTGTTTATATAGCGCTTTTTACAGTACAGATCGTTTAAAATGAAATTACCCAATAAACCGGGTTAATATGGTCATACTTCCTGGTTGTAGTAAGAACTCGAGCTGCTGCATTTTGGACCAGCTGGAGTTTGTTTATTAAGCATGCAGGGCAACCACCCAGTAGAGCATTACAATAATCTAGCCTTGAGGTTATGATCGCACTTTAATTGATTTTGTTATGATTCATTTTTAATTTTAATTAAATTTTATGAACAAAACAGCCCGTAAACTTGGTTTATCAGTAGAAAATAACGAAATGACCCAATAAACCGTGTGAATATGGTCATACTTTCAGATTCTAGTAAGAACTCGAGCTGCTGTGTTTTAGACCAGCTGGAGTTTGTTTATTAGGCGAGCAGGGCAACCACCCAGTAGAGCATTACAATAATCTAGCCTTGAGCTCATGAACGCACTTTAATTGATTTTGATTCATTTTTAATTTTAATTAAAATTTAAAAACTAAACAGCTTGTGAACTTGCTTTGTGAGTAGAAAAAAATGAACTAAAGTATTTTGCAATCATTTAAGAAGTTTCTCCTTATATAGTACCTTTTTTGGCATGAAGGGTTCTTTCAAATTGAGCCATGAAATGTAGAGTTTTAAATTGAACCCCACTGAAGTGCGGAGGTCACACGGACGTCACATTTGTTGAGTAGTCCACGATAGCTTTTAGTGCTCGACAAGAACCAAATGTCATGAGATCTGGGCTGCCACTCATTGCTTAAACGCTGGAAGCCAGAGGGATCACGAGAGCCCTTCATCACAGTGAACATCTGTACCGAGAGTCACGATGAAGTGAGACTTTACCTCTGAGCTCTGTGAGAGACGTGTGTCCTCTGAGCTCGCCTCAGGACTCAGACTCACCGCCTGCCTGTCGGTGTTCCTGCAGCGATCGTGATCCAAGCTGACCCTGCTTGCGATCGATAGTGCGCTGCCCTGGACCAGCTGAGACCGGTTCAGTTGAACTGAGTATTGTGTCTTAATGGTGCTAGACAGGAGTTGAGCTCACCAGGTCATCTTCTGCCAGGCCTGTTCCTGGAGCTCAGCTTTGTAGGTTGAGTCTCAGAGAAGCTGCGTCCGTAAGTTTATCTTTTTAAAGCGCCGTCACCATTGTTAGCTGTAAATCTGTGTTTGTTTAGCTTTTTGTGAGCTCTGATGCCACTGTGCTGCTGTCTGGGGTGTGTATACGGGACACTACCATTCAGAAAATGGGGTCAGCTAGAGTTTTTTTAAATACTTGTATTTAGCAACACAAAGGTTGCATTAAATTGATTAAGTGACAGTTTAGTTAAATATTTTTATTTTAAATAAAAATGCTGTTCTTTTGAACTTTCTATAAAAAAAATCTTAATAATCATAACTGTGTGTTGATCATCAGATCCTCATATGAGAATGATTAGTGAAGGGTCAGGTGACACTGAAGACTGGAGTAATGATGATAAATTGGTGAGAATAAAAACTAATTTAATCAAATTTACATTAAATATTTTATTTTTTATTTTTAAATAACCCCACACACAGGCAAGAAAAAGTATGTGAACCGCAGAAAATGTGAATAATTTTAACTAAATAATAGAGATCATTCAAAATGCGTTATTTTTTTATTTAGTGCTGTCCTCAATAAGACATTTTACATTATAAACATTTTACATATAGTACACACACACACACACACACACACACACAGACACACACAGACAGACACACACAGACAGACACACACAGACAGACAGACACAGACACACACACACACACAGACAGACACACACAGACACACACACACAGACAGACACACACAGACACAGACACACACAGACACACACACACAGACACACACACAGACACACACACACACACACACACACACACAGACACAGACAGACACACACACAGACACAGACACAGACACAGACACAGACACAGACACAGACACACACACACACACACACACACACACACACACACGTGGATCATCAGGGAATGACACACAGTAATGAGAATCACAGGTTAATAAACTTTTGAATGGGGCATTTTTAATGAATTCAGCAATTTTTTTGTCTTGTGGACTATATGTAAAAAATGTTTTATGTAAAATATCTTCCATAAAAAGCGTTTTTATATGATCTCTTTAATTTTGTTAAAATTATTCACATTTTCTGCAAGCCGTTCACATACTTTTTGTGTGTGTGTGTGTGTATATATAACATTTTTAAAAATAATATTTATATAATTAAAGCGTATATTTTTGTGGCTGATAACTATATAGTTGCAGTTGACTTAAATTCTCCGTGCTGCAAGGACATTTATTTTAAAAACCACAGATATCCTTTAAATCGATAGGATACTCATTTGGAAAATTCCCCCTAAAATGATATATGTGTAAAATACTTTAAATTTTGTTAAGGTTAGCGTGTCGTACTTCTGTCACTGCTTGAAATGCCATGTCAGCTCACCTATAAAATAAGGTAATATAATAAATACGTGTAGCTATAGCTGAATGTTAGGAACACGCGTGTCGTTTGTGGTAAGGCTTCAGGAGAGCATGCTGGAAGAATTCCTCAGGTTTCCTCAACACAATCCCAGCCTCTGCATGAGCCGCTGCTCTACTGGACTGAGATCAGGGGACCGTGTTGCCTTTGGAACAAGCTGAAGTCACAAGCTATTCCCACAATAGAACAAGCTGGAGATGATGAATGCTGCGTGACATGGTGCATTGTCCCAGTGGAAGTAGCTATTCATTTCAAACGGGTGGACTGTGGCTATATAGGGATGCAGACGGTCAGCAGCAGCGCTCATACACGTCCACTACAGCGGCACACTGATTATATTTAAGAGGTCTCACACTGTACCAGCAGCTTGTACGGGATGGAGGAAGTGCATGCTCTTCTGCACAGCACTGTGTCCGTTTGAATGACGGTTTCCTCTTTAACAAGGTGTTCTAGCCAGAGAATCTCTCGCTGTTGTGTCCAGGTCAACACCAGCTATCATACAGCAGTCAATGGCTCTTATCACATTTATTCCGCTCTGGTGCTGCAGATTTTCTAGAACATGCATTCTTTACTGACAACATACGTGAAATAAAATGTGTTAATGCTGTGTTTTGTCATTGTACACACCGTTTTGAAAGTAGCTGTGCTGTTACGCTGAAACGCATCAGAGCTGAGCAGCGCTGCATATGATCTGCTCAAGAACTCAAACATGTTTATTTCTGTTTTTATCACAGAAACTCAAACAGAAGAACCAACAGCTGAAGATGATAATGGACCAGCTCAGAAACCTCATCTGGGAGATCAACTCCATGCTGGCTGTCAGGAGCTGAAACACACACACACACACAGAAAAATCACATTCAATCACACACAGTAACACTTACTCTCTCTCTCACACACACACACTCAAAAAAATCACAAACTCAAATCATACACACACACAGAAAAATCACATTCAATCACACAGTAACACTTACTCTCTCTCTCTCTCTCTCACACACACACACACACACACACACACACACACACACACACACACACACACACACACACACACACACACACACACACACACACACACACACACACACACACACACACACACACACACACACACACAGAAAATCACATTCAATCCACACACACACACACACACACACACACACACACACACACACACACACACATACACACACACACACACACACACACACACACACACGTACACACACGCACTCACACACACACACACAATGGCGACAATGCATACGCACACACACACACACACACACACACACACACACACAGTAGAAAAAATCATATCAATCACACAGTAACACTTACTCTCACACACACACACACACACACACACACACACACACACACACACACACACACACACACACACACACACACACACACACACACAAATCACAAATCAAATCACACTCACAAACTCAATCACACACACACACTCGCAACACTTTCACACATACTCAAGCACTCAAAACTGACTCACACACACTCAAAAAAAAATTCACAAATTCAATCGCACACAGTAACACACACTCGCACTCAAACTCACTCACACACACTCACAAACTAAAAAACTCAACACACACACACATACTCAAGCACTCAAAACAGACTCACACACATTAAAAAAACCACACAATCAATCACTCGGGCTCACACACAGACACACAGACACACACACACACAGAAAAATCACATTCAATCACACACAGTAACACTTACTCTCTCTCTCACACACACACACTAAAAAAAAATCACAAATCCAATCACACACAGTAACACACACACACACACACGCACTCAAACTCACTCACAAACTCAATCACACACACACACACTCGCAACACACTTTCACACATACTCAATCACTCAAAACAGACTCACACACACCACTCAAAAAAAATCACAAATCCAATCGCACACAGTAACACACACTCGCACTCACTCACACACACTCACAAACTCAATCACACACACACACACACACACACTCAAAAACACACACTCAAAAACACACATACTCAAGCACTCAAAACAGACTCTCACACATTCAAAAAAAACCACACACTCAATCTCACACACACACACACACACACAGTGTTGTACATATGGTGCGTTCAGTCCTGGGAGGTTCGTATCTACGAGTTGTGAAGTCGTGTTTGTGACGTCAGGCGTGCTCGAGGCACTTTCTCTGGAGTAAGATGTGGCGGACCTTTTGATTAAATACAGCAAGGTTTTAACCGACTAGAAAATGAAGAACAAAGAATGTGCGCTTCAGGTGTGCTTTGCTTTATGTTTTTAATTTATGAAGCCGCTGCTCTCTTTATCATTACATATGATATTGTTATATTACAATGCAGGCAATTAGCTTTTTTTTTGTAAATGAAAAAGCCTGACAATGTCACTGAAGCCCACGACTAAAAGAAAACCACGAGCTTCCCACTCGTATTTACGACTGTGGTTCATGTGCGATCAACTCGTAAATATGATCTTTCCGACATAGCTTGAAGAATGCACCAATAATCAGAGCTGGCTGTTTTCAGAGGGAAGACAGATGCAGAAAAGAGCAGCCAGGCACAAAATTGAGAGTAGGTAAGCGAAAAGAGGAGTGAGCTGGAGAAACTCTACGTTCATAACACACGGTTGAAAAAGCATTTGCTTCAGCCGCCGCAGAATTCAATTTTCAACCTGATGAACATTAAGAGGTCTGAGCGCTCTGCTCATTCACTCAGAAATGCTTTCAAATCAACCTTTTACGCAAGTACAGTCCTCATATTTTGCATGAGTGATAGCTCCTATTTACTTTTAAACTGTTTCTTAATCGTAACATGCAGAGAAATATTATGTGAAACATTGCATATCCTATTAGTGTGGTGTTCATATACACTATATTGCCAAAGGTTTTGGGACGCTTGCCTTTACGTGCACATGAGCTTCCCATTCTTAATCCGTAGGGTTTCTATGGAGTCGGCCCACCCTTTGCAGCTCTAACAGCTTCAGCTCTTCTGGGAAGGCTTTCCTCAAGGTTTAGGAGTGTGTTTATGGGAATTCTTCTAGAAGCGCATTTGTGAGGTCAGGCACTGATGTTGGACGAGAAGGCCTGGCTCGCAGTCTCCGCTCTAATTCATCCCAAAGGTGTTCTATCGGGATGAGGTCAGGACTCTGTGCAGGCCAGTCCAGTTCCTCCACACCAAACTCGCTCATCCATGTCTTTATGGAGCGACGCTTTGTGCACTGGAGCGCAGTCATGTTGGGACAGGAAGGGGCCGTCCCCAAACTGATCCCACAAAGTTGGGAGCATGAAATTGTCCAAAATGTCTTGGTGACGCATTAAGAGTTCCTTTCACTGGAACTAAGGAGCCCAACCCCTGAAAAACAACCCCACACCATAATCCCCCCTCCACCAAACTTTACACTTGGCACAATGCAGTCAGGCAAGTCCCGTTCTCCTGGTCAAACCCAGACTCGTCCATTGGATTGTCAGACAGAGAAGCGTGATTGGTCACTCCAGAGTCCAGTGGTGGCGTGCTTTACCCCACTGCATCCCACGCTTTGCATTGCTCTTGGTGATGTAAGGCTTGGATGAGCTGCTCGGCCATGGAAACCCATTCCATGAAGCTCTCTCCGCACTGTTCCTGAGCTCATCTGAAGGCCACAGGAGTTTGGAGGTCTGGAGCGATTGACTCTGCAGAAAGTTGGTGACTTCTGCGCACTGTGACCCTCAGCATGCGCTGACCCCGCTCTGGGATTCCACTTCGTGGCTGAGCTGCTGTTGTTCCCAATCGCTTCCTCTTTGTTATAATCCCACTAACAGTTGAGCGTGGAATATTTAGTAGTGAGGAAATGTCAGGAATGGCCTTATTGCAAAGGTGGCAACCTATCCCGGTCCCACGCTTGAGTTCACTGAGCTCCTGAGAGCGAGCCATTCTCTCACAAATGTGTGTAGAAGCGTCTGCATGCCTAGAGCTTGATTTATACACCTGTGGCCATGAAGGGATTGAACACCTGAACTCTGGGATCTGGAGGGGCGTCCCAATACTTTTGGCAATATAGTGTATCTACAAAAAAAAACTCAATGCACTTCTCGACTGCCTCCTTTTTGTAATTTGTCCGACACCAGCACAGAAGTACAGAAATTAGCATTGGATATTAAACTCAGATCATTTAAACAAAAAAAATGCACAGCCGTCTACAGTAACTGCACAATCAATAGTGATGAATAATATGCACAGTAAAACGTGAAAATGCAATATGATTTGAATAAAAACAGTTCATGTCAGTGTACGCTCATTATTTCCCTCCCTTATGATTATCAATTGAAACAATAACACGCAAGTCACATCATTATAGCATCAAATATGACTTTATTCATTTTCTTATAAATCATTCATACAAAATTGGCATTTTTCAATTTCTTTATTTCCTCTATAAAAAGTAATCTGTTAATTACTGGGATGACAGGTCAGGACAGGAGGGAGCAAAACAAACAGATCTGAAGAAAAAGAACCCAAAAACAAACTCATAAATACTCTAAAGTGGTCATGCAATTCCGGTTAACAGCCGTCGGGTGCTGGGAAACCGTATTAGTGTCGGAAGATGACGCAACAGACCGGTTCGTGTGTCAAACGCAAGTCGCTCGAATCAAAAGGCACAATCAGGGAGAGATCAGAGATGTTTTTATGCATGACTCCATATTGCTTATTGCTAAATCACAGAATGTGATGAAAGTATGCAGATCAAGTAGGTTAAAATTAGTATGCAGAATTACTCGTGATCCCAGATAGTCTAGATCCAGATGTGGGCCGACACTGTTGCCGTCTGGGATAGAAACCATGAAAGCGTACTCCGCCAAAGCAACATAATACCACTGCATGTGTTTAAATTTGCCAAGATTCTTTGGTGATCTTGCATGTGTGTAGTTGTAGCAGCAGCATTCAACCGGCCAATTTCAAATGAATGGCTTTGTCACGTTAAGCTGGGTAATTCAAATAACACTGGCACCAATGCAAACACCTCTCAGTGTGTCGTCCGCACACACACACTGCGCTCTGACAAGGCCTTGGGCCGATCTGGATGCTGTTGGGCCAATCACATGCCCTGATGACAGAGTTGGCAAGGGCATCGAGACAGGGTGGGATGCACATATTAATCAAAACAGACATTTGATGCGCTCAGCCGGCCCATCTCAGACGCATACATAATCGTGTGATCCAGTGTGATAACCCACGCTTCTGAAGAAGCCAGACGTTCATTCTGTGATATGGCATTAAAACAATGACAATCATAGGTGTAAATGCTGGATATGACATTTTTAATGGGTTTGCTGAACTTAAAACTCAACCAGATGTGGGCCATTTGTGTTCAAGCCTTTATGCATAATGCATATCTTTTTAATAAATAATTGCAACCCCAGTTCAAATGCACCATGCATCTAAAAGCGTTTGTGTCATGTTTTAGCATAATGCATTAAGATTATAAGGTGCATTTCAAATACTTCTATAATGCATTACACAAAGGCTTTACATAAAATAATTACAAATGAACCGTTACGAGGGCAACTAAAGTTAAATCACACACGCACCTAAACGCACATGTCAAGATGGATTAAACACTTTAACATGAGGATTTTGTGCACTTGGTTGGGAAAATTAGATCGATACAGATTTCTCAGGTCACGATTCAGTGTCAAAAAGCGTATTAAAATACAATGCACAACAGCTCGGGTTCCTAAACAACATTCAGCGTCAGATATGCGGTTAAATGTCAGACGTAGTGTATAAAAGCATCAACTGAATTCTGATAATGCATGATGTGAAGGGAGAGTGGAAAGGGAAATCAAAAGGCTTTGGCTCACAGCTGGCACATTTTAAGTCCAGTCACCTTCACAAAAGGCCACTAAAGCACGACACTCCTTCAAGTCATCAGACATTCAAGTACCTGTGAGCGGAGGCTGACGACACGCTCCGCTCTCTGGGAAACACGAGAGCCGTTCCCTTGATATGAACTCAACCAGAACGGATGTGCGGTTTGATGTAGAGGAAGTGCACACTTGTCACTTTGCAGGGGACGTAAATTAGCCGGGTGTCCGTTTGTGGCTGAGTGAGTTTTATATGCGAAGGAGGGAAGAAACGAGGATGTGCCATTGAACTTTGACGGACAGCTCATTCTTCACAGGCGTGATAAAGGATGTGCGAGACGTCTCACTCAAACTACGGCCGTAAGGCCTGACGATGCAACCCGTCGAGGAAGGTTTTTTCCGAGTCTGGGGAATTCTAATTAATTTTTTTCTAAATGCAATTTGCATGAGTTAATTAGGGAGGGTTTGATTAAGCCACTTAAGGAAACTCATTAGTCTTGGCACCACTTTTAAAAATAAAAGCAATGAAATACTGCAGGGTGTTTAAACCCAGGCGGCGACAGTGTCGCGTTCAATCCACATGTGCCGGATGTGGCCCGGATCTGGCCCGACACCATGTCGCTGTCTGGGAACGGTGGTTAAGCCACTAATAAGAGGGATCGCGGTTTCAAACGCAGTGCTACGGCCCTTTTTTTGCACACTGGTATATTTGTTCTGCGTTTGTGAACTTTTCACCTGCATCGTCTACAATGAATCAATTCCACTGATCGATATGAAGCCTTTTGGAAATGAAAAAAGCCCCTACACTGCAAAGTATTTTCATTTAAAACCTACAAACGCGCTGAAATCAAGACCATTAACTCGAGAAGCAACATAACATTAAGTAACAAAAAGTGAGTTCGTGCTTAAAACGAGAACAAATATTTGTCGGAAAAATAAACTTTAATAAACATTATTCCCAGACAGCGATGTCAGATTGATCCGGGCACGTGGATTTTCACGAGTACCAGATGTGGACCGACACTGTTTTCCGATCCCATTCACACTTATTGGTTCTCGTATTAAGCACAAACTCACTTTTTTGTTGCTTCTCAAGCAAATGCATCTTTTGTACTGGAAAGCGACTTTTTTTTTGCAGTGCAATACCTCAAAAACGTGTAGATAAAGCCATCACTCGCACACAATCCCGGCTTATTTTCCCCAAGACTATGGAAAGAACGGTTTCGGAGAACATCAGAGGTGGGCAGATGGATGGATCCAGATGTGGCGTGGTGAAGTGCTAACACAATGATGCATCCCTCCTGTCGTCCAACAATCGCTCGTGTGCTGGGAAAGATCAGTTTGTCTGTTGTGTCACCAACCCTGAAACAAAACTAAACCTTCCGAAGAGTTAAAAGAGTGTCACGTGTGTCTGAAGGTCCGGAGAGGCCGTTGCGTCCGGCTGTCTCTGTGTGCTGAAGGGAAAACAGAGCCGTGGGCTCCGTGCTCCTCCTCTGCTCCGGAGAGTCTCTCGCGGCCCCCTGCTGAATGTCCGACAGGGGGCGCCAGTCTGGTCAGAGCCGCTCGATCTCCCTGTATTTCTTGCGGAGGATGGAGACCTGGTCCTTGAACAGAACGGGGTCCAGTCTCATTTGGGAGTGGACCAGAGGCATGCCGCCAAACCAGCTGGCGAACTTGTTCATGCAGGTCTAAAACCCTACGGAAAGGACACTCCAAATTCAAAAAGCGACCAGCGTTTAAATAAAAAAAAAAAAAAAAAAAAAATCGGCAACTACAGAAGCACAACATTAGACACTTTTCTCAGGCGCCTGTATTCATCTACTGGGGGTGTAACGGTACACAAAAATGATGGTTCGGCACTTCTGGATGTTCCCAGAGTGTCGGTCCAGATCCGGCCCACATCTGGAACACATGCACCAGATGTGTCCCAGATCCGAGCAGACGCAGTTGCGGTCTGGGAACGTATTTTAGGATAAGTTTGGAATTATTGCACTCCCAAATTGTTCTTTAGCCCGCCGGCACGTGTTCATTGAAGTCTGTGAAGTTAAACATCGACTCCTGTCAGATGATGTAAATAATAACTTACACACACACACACACACACACACACACACACATTGCATGAATATCTGAGCATGAACTATATCAAAAGAAAGAACAGAGCCTCTGCTGTTCAACACAGAGCCTGTTTTACTCTAGCTGAGTGCATTCTGTTGATCAGCACTTGAATGTGGGTGCGTTTTTAATAAAAAAGCTGAGAAAATCTAGTTTTCACATGTCTGCGACGTGCATAAGCAATGCTTTTATCGCTTTTTCCTTTACTTCGGAATGATGTGAAACTTGGTACATTTGCGGGCAATTCCTATGTGAAGACAAAATAAGTCAGAGGCTATTTGCACTAAGTGAAAAATAACATTTTCTTAGCAATAGATGATATTTACACTAAATGCAAATATCTGTAGATATTTTTTTTACACCATGTAAAAGCAGCAGTTCACTGCAATATGTGTAAATAGTAATTAGATGCTCTTTTAAGGCTGGGCGATATAAGTGTATCATATCATAACGTGTGTGTGTGTGTGTGTGTGATGGTGTGTTTAGATGCTTTGTCCTAAGGCGATGATGCAGAGTAACGTTACCGCTCCATATAGGCCTGTCACGATTACTTTTTGTTTCGTGATATATCGTCCCAGAAATAATTGCGATAAACGATATTATTGTCATTTTAAGACTATTTTATGCCACTGAATATATAATCCTAATATAACAGCATAATAATGCAAGTAGACCTGCACACTTTCAAATGACAACTTTTTAATTCTTTAAGGGTAAAAAATATATTTTTGGGAATAAATAGTAAATAAACATTTTCTCGTGTGAAGCGGCTTTAACGCTCGTCATTCTGCAGTGACGTTTATATGTGCTCCGGAACGGGATCGAGTCCATCTGGGCTTATTCTTCCAAACGGTCAGTAGTGGTCAGGAAAACACTATAACACCTCAAACGGTCGGCTTTTCTTCACCTGTGGATGACCGCTCTGTGTGTGAAGGAACACTTTCACCTCCGGCACGGAAAACAAACAAGATGACGGCACAATCCAGTGAAATGTTGGTGACATTATCATGGAAACATAATGGGCCATATATTGCATCACAAAAAAATATTGAGGTCATGCACATACATTGTGCGATATATCAATTATTGCGAGAGGCCTATCTCCATGTAGCACAACGGCCACGATAAACACTTCCCAAATGGAAGCGGAGGCTCACGGAGCCCGATGAAAGGCTTAAGGAGTATAAACAAGTCTGCGGTATTAAACAAGTCTAGTTCTGGATAATTTGCAGACGACATTCAAAAAACTGCCAAACTGGCGAGCCGACTTGTTTTCCTGTCTTACTGAAGACGATACGGTGCAACCAAACATGATTGGCTGTTAGCGTGTCACTCCCAAACTTTGCTTCACAACCTCTGGTTTCTTCCGAGGAAGGAAACACATTATCGAACACATTGATATCGATTACGTGTATTTTGCGATACATATCGTTATTGTTTTATCGCCCAGCCCTATGCTATTTATACTTTATTTTGACAGACACTATTTGCACCTCAGTATTGTTGTACATTAACAGGATGCAATAATAACAGAGTGCAAATGATTATATTTACTACAATTATTAAATGGGACAATAAAAGCCCTCCCTACACCGAACCCTATCCGATTAATGCTTTTATTATATTGAAACATTTCTTTATTTACACTTTCACCGAAAGTAAATGCCTTTCCGATGTGATATGTGATGGGAAAAGGGAGAAGAGCGAGCTCGTCCTGAAAAATATTCACGGGCAAAATTACGGAGCAGATCAAGCTCAAATTTAAAGCACATATTTTCTCACAGTTTTAGAGTAAAATATTCTAACAATATACACTTCATTGTATTTTTGTGCATTTTTCATAACAATAAGTCATTGTTCTTTAAAGTGTGAATAAATGCATTTCAACTGGATAAATATAATAGAGAACCATAAAATATTAAATTAACAATCAAGCTATAGTACAATCATCGACACGCGAACACTAGCCGAGGCTGAAGACAGCGATGATCGTGCACTTGTTCCACAGCATCACATGAGTGTGTGTACCGTCACACCCCATCATCCCCTGCTCCCACTCACCTGACCCATCATCGTCTCCTTGTACTGCTTTTTCTGCGTGACCTTGATGGGGGGCAGCTTGGTGACGGCAGACACTAGGAAGTTCATGAGGATGTCCTCACAGTTGGCCAGCTGGTCCACCATGCTCTTCAGGCTGTTTGGCAGGAAGTGGGTGTACAGGAAATGGTAATATCTGGAGAAGAGGACGGAATGGACATCGTCAAGGACAGACTGAGACATCCCAATCACACATGCAAAAGCTCAATAGGACAGTGATCAATGTGTTGGGCTGGATAAACGATCCCAATATCAGCCTTTTAATCAATGGCTTCTAAATATATTTCATGCCCTTTAACCCTCTGGGGTACCTCGGTCAAAAACGACCCGAAGCGTTTAAATTAAAAAAAAAAAAATCGTAGCTTCATCGGAATGGTCCGACACTTGGTGACTTTATTGGTACTTGGTGTATGAACACCCCAAAAATTGGGGACAGGATTTTAAAAGTCTAAGTGGTTGTTTAAAAATAGTCACAAAAATATGAAAATACTGTTTTTTTGTGCGTACAATCTACAAATCAGCCAGGATGCAGGAACAAAGGACTCAACAGTGAAGGGGTGAATCTCTAAAACATCAAGAGTGCAAAACAGACAAAAACACACACACACACACACACACACACACACACACACACACACACACACACACACACACACACACACAAACACACACACACACACACACACACACACACACACACACACACACACACACACACACACACACACACACACACACACACACACACACAAAAACACACACAAAAACACACACAAAAACACAATTAGCTTTTGGAATGGCACTAGTTCATTTGTGTGTGCGTGTGTTTTTGTGTGTATAAGTGTGTGTGTGTGTTTTTTGTCTGTTTTGCACTCTTGATGTTTTAGAGATTCACCCCTTCACTGTTGAGTCTTTTTTTTCTGCACCATGGCTGATTTGTAGATTGTTTGCACAAAAAAAACAATTTTCCATTCACTTCCTATGGAGGTCATTTTTGTGACTTTTTTACGACCACTTAGACTTTTCAAATCCTGTCCCCAATTCTTTTCGATGCTCATATACCAATTACCAATAAAGTCACCAAGTTTCGGACCATTCTGATGAAGCTACGTTTTTTTAATTTATTTTTTTAATAAAACGCAAGATCCACTATAGTGGTAAAAATGTGCTATTGCGTGATAAAAATGCTTAATTTGTCCACCGGATGGCACCGATCTCATAAAAAAAATTGCTTATATATATATAAATTGTTTTATTATATTCAATGGGAAAAAATGGGTCATAATTATTGCATAAATATTAATTATAAAGCATAAAATTATCTCAAAACACCAAAAAAGAAAAGAAAAAATATTATTGAACAAAAATATATTTCATTGATTTTACTCAAATCTTTTTTTATCTTAATCCCGCCCTCCGGGTCATTTTTGACCCGAAGGTCCTGAGTGTGACCCATAAATGAAGAACCCCGGAGGGTTAAATACAAAAGTGTGCTTGCAACAGGTTTCTAGCTCACTATGGAAACCGCACATCATATTTTCATCATATTAGATTAAATCTTCATTTGTGCTGGCAGGTAGTAGAAATAAGAAATAAATAGAAATACAAAAAATGTAATATTAGTTGAAATGTTGCCGTGGCAATAAGCTGAAATAAGTTTAAGCACTAAAAGAATAAATCCCATAATAAAATGAGTAGAAATGAACATGAAATACAAAAAATAAAAGCTATATAATACAATAATACTTAAAAATTGCTTTGCAAACAATATAAATTTGCACTTTTTCCATTAATTTATTGTTTTTAATTAAATATGCACACTTACATAGCAAAGACAATAATTTAATACAAATATACATATTTTGTGATATTTTAAGAAAGTTACATTTTATTACTTCCTGTACATATATTTTGCACTTAGAAAAAGTTTATTTAAAGTTGGATGAATATAATCATATTATTATTAATATTTCCTAAATGGATAAGATATATGAATATTTCTGTGTGGTGTTATTGTCTTTCATTTCAGACTTAAGCAGTCAGGTCACCAGCATTTCATCAGATTATTCATTAAGTTAAAAGCCATATATTAGTGGATTTATCAACGTTTTTCAATGCACAGCCAAAGGTATATTATTGGGAGTACGTTCTACCTCATGTTCGCCACTCCAGTGAAGTTATGAAGCAGAAACTGAATCAGAACTGAAAGCATGTGATTCAAACTTCAGCACAGACACGCGAGACAGCATTAAAAACACACCGATGCCATTCACAAGTTTA
>CM040919.1:3746836-3766836 GCA_023029165.1 Gobiocypris rarus | reverse complement strand
AAACTGCCCAGAGCTACACTTCAGTGCGGCGTGGGACCAGGCTGTCAATCATGGCTTAAAAGAGCTGTCTCCTCGTCAGCTAGTCTGGGTGGGAACACACACACACACACACACACACACACACACACACACAGCAAACAAGACAGCCACAAGCCGTATAGACCACAGGCTGACTGGCACTACTTCACTGCTCTCTTCCCTCAGCCACAGGAAAACTAATCCCTCTCGCTTCAAACACTGGGAAACACTCACAGTCCCTCTGTGTTACCCTGCTTTAGCCTAGACCAAATACACACACACACACACACACACACCACACTCGCGCACACACACTCGCTGCACACACTCGCTCACACTCGCCGCTGTCTCGCACACTCGCTTCGCACACTCGCCGCTGTCTTGCACACTCGCCGCTGTCTTGTACACTCGCTCTCGCACACTCGCTCGCTCTCTCGCACACTCGCACGCTGTCTCGCACACTCGCTCGCTGTCTCGCACACTCTCGCACACTCGCTCGCTGTCTCGCACACTCGCCGCTATCTCGCACGCCGCTCTCACACACTCGCTCGCTGTCTCGTACACTCGCTCTCGCACACTCGCTCGCTGTCTCGCACACTCGCTCTCGCACACTCGCTGTCTCACACACTCGCCGCTCTCTTGCACGCTGTCTCACACAGTCGCCTCTCGCACGCTGTCTCGCACACTCGCTCTCTCGCACACTCGCACGCTGTCTCGCACACTCGCTCTCTCGCACACTCACTGCCTCGCACACTCGCATGCTCACTCACTCTCTCGCACACTCGCTCTCTCACACACTAGCACGCTCACTCTCTCGCACACTCGCTCTCTCACACACTCACTGCCTCGCTCTCTCACACACTAGCACGCTCACTCTCTCGCACACTCGCTCCCTCGCACACTAGCACGCTCACTCTCTCGCACACTCGCAAAGGCACACACTCGCTCTTGCGCACACTCGCTCTCTCGCACACTCACTCACGAAGGCGCACACTCGCTACATATAAATGTATTTCATAAAAAAATTTAAGTTTCATTCTATTTCTTTAATAAACTGAAGATTTAATTCCCTACTCCAGTCTTCAGTGTCACATGATCCTTCAGAAATCACTGTGATATGAGGATCTGATGATCAACACACATTTATGATCATGATCAGTGTTGGAAACTAATAGTTCTAATAGTTCTGGTGAAAGCGTGATGCATTTTATCTTCCTGGATTCTTTGATGAATAGAACGTTCAAGCAGAAATAGAATCTTTTGTAACATTATAAAGTCTTTCCTGTCGCTTTGAATCAATTTAACGTGTCCTTGATGAATCAAAACATTATTTTATTTACTTATTTATAAATCATTAACTCCTGAATTCGCAAAGTTGCATGCTTCTTCCATGATATTATCAGTCTTCAGATGTGGCACATCTAATGATGAGGAGATGCTCATTTTCAGCTTTAACATGCAAAGCAAAAAAAGGAGCATGAAATGAAAATCACCTTGTTCTCTCCTTCGATGACGATAATGGGCACTGAGGTGGCCGGCCATCGGTGTTTGGCAGGTAAAGGCTTGTCACAATTCCACAATACAATAATCTGAGAGCAGAGAGAGAGAGAGAGAGAGAGAGAGAGAGAGAGAGAGAGAGAGAGACAGAGAGAGAGAGAGAGACAGAGAGAGAGAGAGAGACAGAGAGAGAGAGAGAGAGAGAGAGAGAGAGAGAGAGAGAGAGAGAGAGAGAGAGAGAGAGAGAGAGAGAGAGAGAGAGAGAAAGAGAGAGAGAGATCAGCAACACTTTCACACGTCATGCATTTCTACACCCGAGGCCTGATGGGCAGGAAGTCACCTCAGGTCAATCCCAGCTTATACATTTCTTCCCACAGAAATGAAATACAAATCATAATATTACATGTCATATATAATCATGTAAAGACACCGAGCGTGTGAAGTTCAAACACATTTGTTTTATGATGGTGTGTCTGGTGTTTGCATTAGTCAGGAATCTGACAGCGTGACAGGGATGCCGTGTCGGTTTGCAGCCGGTGATAGCCTGAGGTTTTTATATTCATTTAGTTTTGTCACTTTCAAGTGTCTTTGAGTGATTACACCTCCAGCTGAAGCGACTGGCTCTGGTTTTACGTGAACACTCATAAATGTTTCATGTGGAGGGTTTTTAGAGCGGTCTGTGATTCAGAAGTCAGCTGGTTAAATAACTCATTAAGAGCGCTGGAGTGTTTGGACACCACCCAAAACTCAGACGCTCCTCAAGAGAGTGTGTGTTTACACGCACAACCAAACGCTGATAGACTAGCTCGTCCTACAAACACACAAGACAAATAAACGCATAGAAATGAGAATTTAAAACAGGTTTGACATCAAAACATGAACACGCGTGTGTAAACTGAGTAAGTGGAGAGAGGAGAAACTGGATTATGAACCGTCCCTGAATAAATTGATATTTTTATATTAAATTGAAATGAATTCATAATTAAATAATATATTAATTATTATTATATTATATTATATAATAATCGTATACATTTTTTTCTGTGGCACTTTTTGTTGTTAACGAGTGCAACTTTCCCCAATAATAATAATAATAAAAATATTTAAACTGAAATAAATTATTAATAATTATTAATATATTTAAATATATTTATTACTTTGTATACAACAATGTGATTAATTATAATAATTATTATTATACGTATATGAATCTTATTTTATTTTTCAATGGCTTTCCCCAGTAAAAAAAAAAAAATATTCAAATGTATTGAAATATTTATTATATTTAAATTAACATTTTTATTTGTATGACTTTATACAGTATATAAAATTACACTATTATTAGATTATATACAAATCGTATGAATCTCATTACATTTTTAATATATTAAAAACATTTGTTGTTAAGTGCAACTTTCCCAATAAAAAAATGAAATAAATAATTAAAATGTATTGAAACTCATTTACTATATTTAAAAAATATTTTTTTTTTATTTTATTACTTTATATAAAAATTATATTCTATTAATTATATTATATATGAATCTTATTTTATATTTCTGAGAAAAATATATAAAAATACATATAAAAATGTATTGAAAGTAGTATAAAATGTATATATTAAAATTAAAAGTTTTATTTTAGTATTTTACACAAAAAATTATAAAATATTATGTATGAATGCTCTTATTTTCTGTCACTTTTTGTTGTTAAGGAGTGTGTTGGGAATGGTTCAGGCTCGAGTGCTGCTTTACACACACACCACACACACACACACACACACACACACACACACACACAGTCCTACATTAATGCACCCGTTTTAATGCGCTGGTGATCTCAGAGTCACGCAGCTCTCAAAGCACAGACCATAATAAAGGAGAGCTGGAGCGTCTGATGATATTACACGCAGGGCCATCAGGAGCCTCTTCAAACTATACGCATTCCATAATCTATAATAAGATCAGAGACATAATTAAACTACTTAAACTCTTAGAAACAAAACAAAGCCTGAAGGTTGGATTGTGTGATAAGGCAGACTGTGTTCATGGAGCAGGCGTGGATTGATAAGCGCGAGTCAAGCCTGGGGTGGACTCGAGTGTCAATCAACGGGGAAGTGCGCTTAACTAGTTCTCCAACAGCTGAACGTTGATTCTGTTAGGCTTCCCAGACGGTGCCGGACCAGATCCGGGCCACATCTGGAACATGTGGATTCTATGCGAACCAGATCTGGGTTAGAATGCCCCCCAAAAAATCCCAATCCTATCCTAAAACTAGGATTAGTCTGCTATCAGTGGCTCAAACCTCCGTTACAGCTCTAAAATGACATTTTGTAATTAGAAACGGAGGCGGGTGTGTCAGAAATAAGTCTAACACACATTAGTGTTCATTTTGACAGCAAAAAGTTCTAGTCATAGTCTTTAGATTAAAATGCCATTTCGTTTTTGTGTGTGTCCCTTTAAATGCAAATGAGCTGTTGCTTCTCCCCGCCCCCTTTCAGTAAGAGGGCGGAGCTTCAAGAGCTCATGTAAGCAGGTCTGATTCCCTCACACACACACACACTGAAAATATCAGAAACTGTTCAGCCGTTTATGATCCAACCGGAGTCGGACAATGATGGAGAGACTCCAGAAGAAGAGACAACATGTAGAATGAGACAGGACGCTTCTGAAGGGATAGAGGAGGAGTTTATGAGTTAACCATCTTCAGTCATCGATTAGCATATTCTGTCATGATAATCTATAAACCGCTGTGAGATGAGCCAGAGAATATCTGCTGATGAAGAGAGAACAGGGATAGTTTAGTGTAATTACGGTTATAACTGATGATGTCATCTTGCTTTATGACATGCGATTGCGTTTGTGTTCGTACTGTATCAATAAATGTGACAGACGGACGACAGCTCGAGCGACTCGACTACAGCAACTCTTCCTCTTCTCAACATGGCCTTTGGTGTGTGTTCCCGGGGGCGGGGTTTATGCAAATGTTAGGGTTATGATGTCACTAGCTCGTTGTAGTCCCTACCAGCCGTTTGTTGTAGTCCTTAAAAAGAGATTTCTGTGAAAGAAAATATCTCCCTTTGCTTTGAGCTTTGAGCGGCGTAACTTTGCAGATGTTGTTTATGCTCAAACAGCGACACACACACACACACACTCACTAAAGTTAAACAAGTCGAATCATAATCGAGGAGCACTCTAAAATTTAAGACATTGTAAGAGCAGTCGTGGAGCTCAAAAGACACCCGTCGTTCTCCTCTTGCTTATTTATATCCCTCCTCTACTTCCTCAGCGCAAAGACTCCGGGTGATGAATTGTAGCTAAAGGAGCCTAGCACTGCTATTCCCATCCCTCCACTTCATCTGGAGTAGAGCGTGCTCAACTCAAGCTCCGCCAGAGAAACAAAAGCCAAGCGTTCGGCAGCCGAGGCTTTTCAAGCCCTCCCGCGGAGGAGAGAGGAGACGTCTGCGAAAACCGCCAACATGCTTCATGCAGTCAGTCGGGACACGCTGCATTTAATTCCCCCCACTAGCCCCTCTCTCGCTCTCGCTCTCTCCTGCACGTTAGAGAGGAATCGATACGTATCAGTTCCCAGGGAGGTAAACACTTGAGAAGGCAGTGGATACCATGGAAACTCTCACCGCTGAGGTTTAAGAGCGGTGTAAACTGAGGGGGCGACAGAGACGAGCTGTCCAGATGCAAAGAGTGACGCTTCAAACCGCTTGTAACGCTGAGAGACATCCACTCGTCTTCAAGAGGAAAACAACATCGCTCCGCCTCCTCCTCAGATCAAGCAGGGGGTCAGAGGGCACCATACAGTCCAACGGGATCTCAAATTATTTTAAAAGTCCTGTTCTTCGTGATCCCATTTTTTTAATGTTGCTGTTAGAGCATAAATAATACCTGTAGAATTATAAAGCTCAAAGTGCCAAGCGAGTTATTTTATTTAACAGAAATTCCCTTTCAAAGCTTACTGCGAATGGCCGGTTTGGACTACATCCCTGCACTTCCTGCTTTAAAGCTGCACTGTGTGATATTTTCCACCATCTAGCGGTGAAAAGGTAGCCTGGATGCCAGCCGAATTTAGCCCTGCACACAATAATTTTTGCTCGGGGAATTCGGTCTGGAATCGCTCCATAGAGGAGTTATTATGCCCGAAGAGAAACAGTTCGGACCAATGAAATCATCAGGGCGGGCTTTAGACGATGATGGACAGATGATCAACAGTAACGGGATCATCCACGTCATCAAAGGCGCTTTGGGTTGAATTTGCTCTTATCCTAAACGGAGAACTTGTTCGTATATGCATTCACCTTCACTATTTCTCTCAGAAACGATGATCGTGTTGGGAAGTACTCTGTCTATCCTTAAATTCTTTTATTACAATACTGGGAAAGATTGTTCACACTCATCTTCTTCTTCTAACGTTACTTAATCCAGCGCGCGTGCAAACAGGGTTGCCACATTTTTTTGCAATGTCGTGCAGCTGCTACTCAAAACTAGCCCAAAATAATTACTTTCCGGGGGGTTCTCCAGAAATAAATGGCGTTTGGTTGGCAGAATATGTTATTTTGGCAAGGTTGCCTGCTAAAATTTGCATTCCTGGGTTTTTATAATCACATAATTGGGGTCGCTTCAACCCGCGGACATGGAGAAAAACACGGACTTGGCAACCCAGTGCAGTTGAGTTCTGCTGACATTTGATAACTAACGTTACGCGTCGCTCCGTTGCTCTGATTGGTTGTGGGTCTATCCAATTGAGGTCTTTCCTGGCTCGGTTGAAACATCCCATAATCAAAGCCCAATGGAGCGGCATCAGCTCATATTCTGACTAGAATTGAGTATGACCACGCCAGGCTAGTGAAAAGGTACCGTAGATACCCGATTATAAGATGAGGTTTGTGTCCTAATAATAGACTGAAAAATGTGGGGTCGTCTTATATTCGCGATATAGACCAAATCCCGGGGGAAAGGGAGAAAGCAGAAGGAAACAGTAGAGGGCGCCAACACGATAGGCTACGTAATGAGTAACCGTTTACATGCACAGCAGCTGACAATGCAAGTAAACCACGTTTACATGACTTTATTAATAAACTGGGTTTTTTCCTTGTAGTGACGTCAAAAATAATAATGTCCGTATTTGACTCGGAGTATTCCAGATGTTACGTCAGTCGTGATGTAAAGCATGCACCGTGTCAGCGGGAGATTTACGGCTCATATTACCCCTCATGCAGTTACAGATGCAGCCTTTTCACTGAACCTCTTAATGCGTTTATGTCGCGTGAAATCGGGATAAGAGGCAAAAAACTCCCTGTCCTTTACTATGACCTTACTCCGATAAAAGAACCGCGTTTACCGCGTTTACATGAGCATGTTCATTGTTGTATTATTAGGCATAAAGAACGTGCATGTAAACACACTCACTGTTATGAATGAAATAAACAGTAAAGGCCCGTTTGCGCTGCTGTTCTTACTGCAACCCCACAGTTTGATTTGTTTCAAGACTTTAATGTCAGATGTGTTTGATTAAAAGCAGATGGTTTTCTATCTTCACAGTACCACAATTACATACATAATTATATTTTTGTGAAAAGGTTATTCATTTTTGTCACTCATTTCTGAACTCATTGACAGAGTGCACTTTATTTTGTGACAAATTAATCCAAGTATTTAATGAATGGTGTTAAAATGTTTTTATCAGTAGAATTTTCAAATAAAATTATTTTCTGTTGAAAACCAGATTTTCCCACGAAAATACGTCTGGAAAATGGGGGGGTCGTCTTATTTTCGGGTATATACGGTATATGACCATCCAGTGAATATTAGTTTCTGTTCCTCTCAATTCCGATTTCGTTTTAACTCCTACGGTGGCAGATTTATAATATACAAAAATAGGCTGAATTAAAGTTACCGGTCGAGAAGAAAGCAGGCAATCGCGTCCTTTTTTAAAATCGTTGCTCCTCATGAGCTCTTTCATGAGCTCTTTTCTTTTCTCTTTCTCATGAGATTATTTGCGTTGCCGTCTTAATTCTCTTTTTGCTTCCTTGGAGACTCTGATACATATCCTCGAGAATAAGAGTGATCCTCCATCAGCAGAAAGGCGTTCAGGTTTTCATATATCAGTGTCAAGCAATCCCCCTCTTCACATTCAACACGGTCCCATCGAGTGTTAAAACACCAAAGGCGAAGCTTGAATTTCTGGGTATGTCCCTCTTTGGCTACTGTACTTTCAAGATGGAGGGCAACATGGCGACAGCGCATTCAAACCCCTCACCCGTATGTATTTTCAATGGCATATTATACACTTACGAGAATACTTTATTACTTGAAAGAAGTAAATATACATTAAGGAGCACATATATTTGTGAAAGAACTAAGTGTTTTTAGCTAAGAATAAACTAAAAAAGTTACACAGTGTAGCTTTAATGACATCACTAGAACTGTTTGTTGACTAAACTCCGCCCACAAGAATATGCAAAAAAGGGGGCGTGGTCTTGTTGCTCTCCCACGTGGAGGAGAGGAAGTGTTGCGTTTGTAGAGTGTGTTTGTCGCCATGGCTACAGTAACATTGAGTGCATCCGTCTCCCCGTTATGGGAAGAGGCGTGACCTTTCCGGGCAACGTGCGCTAAGCTGCTGTCCAATCACAACACGGGAACCGCTGGCCCAATCAGAACTCGTTACGTATTTCTGAAGGAGGGACTTCATCGAACAAGGAAATCACCAGGACGTTTTTAGGACCGTGAAAACAGCGGTGTACAGATAAGTCAATTGTGTGAAAAATACTGTCGAAACATGAACACATGTTATATTGCACACTGTAAACACAATCAAAGCTTCAAAAACACAGGAAAAACGGGACCTTTAAATAAGACTAAATATAACCCTATTGGGCCGATCAACGGGCCGGTGCGACACTCTGTCAAAAACATGTAATACATCATTGGAAACTGTAAAGGGTCTACTTTTATATGTGCACACTCACAATAACGACAAAACTGTGCTTATGTAAAATAAAGAACACAAACAGGGTGCTTTCATCGTCACACAAATGAAGCGAAACTCAGAGAACGTGTGCCACACAAAGCTTGACTTTTAAAACATCCTCTGGTCCTGTAATCCGTATGAAATATAATACGATATAGTGTTGCACGGTATACCGGTACTAGAAAAGTATTGCGATTCCCTGCTATTACAAACGGTACGATATGGAATTTTATTAGTACCGGTACTTTAAGAAAGGCCGCGCGTTAATAAGAGCTGTATTTATTTGTGTGGATATATCAGGATGTGTGTGTGAGCTCTCCACCGTTCACTAAACACTGGAAGCAGAAGAGTTAAATATACACACGCAGCGCATGACAAAGAAAGCAACACAAACATGCGCGCATGAGGAAATATAGCGCGGCGTGGGATGTGCCGGACTTTAATCTGAAGCGCGAGCACGCCTTTCAGACAACATGCGATCGCGATTCAGTTCTCTCGGATTATGGATTTCAATGGTCAAAAATATGTAAAAATGCTAAACACAGTCGGGGGTGTCTTTAGTGAACGTGAACAGTTGAGGTGATTGGATCGGTGTTAAGCCGGATCTAATATTCTGTGTGATTAATGTTAATCAAACAACAATGAAAAAAAGAAAACCACCCCATGACTGGCTAAATAATTTTAATATATTCATTGTTAATCAGTATATAGTTAATTTATTGAGTGAATGGCCAGCTGAATTGAGTTTTTTTTTTGGATTATTTAATTTCTTTCTTGACTTGCTATACTGTTAAATAGACCTATAGCTGAAAAATAAAGCACTGTTTTTGTCATATTGTTTGTAATTTGCAATTTTTGCTTATTTTTAAAAAGAAAGATTGCAATAAGAAGAAATGGTCAAAAACCAGGGCAGGAACATGCTGGCCAAGTGAGTTTATAGCTAAAAAAAACAACAACAACAACAACAAAAACACTATTAATAATACGTTCTGTTGTCATATTCAATTACTTTTACTGGGTGGTATTTTGACCGTGATATCGATTAAGTATCGGTATCGAGGTATTTTAGTCTGGTATCGTATCGAAGTCATAATTTTGGTATCGTGACAACACTAATACGATATAAGTGAAAACAGCTCAAACTCAAGATGCAAGCGGTCATATTATTATTTTGCTTAATTCCTTCAAAACCTGTCATTTTTACTAAAGACCCCGGGTTCACAGGGTCCTGGAAAACCTGGATAAATCATGGATATTTCTATTACAAATAAACATTTTTCCAGTTGTTGATATTTTATTGGGGTAGGAATTGCTTTAGTAAAAAAAGAGTAAAAATTATGTTTAAAAACGCTGTAACAAATGCCCATCACAAATGGAAAAAAGAAAAACATTTTTTTTAATAAACTGCAAACCCTGAAAATATTCCGTAATTGAAACCTCTTCTGTTTGTGGAATTTTATTCATTAAATAAAATAATTTTAAATAATTAAAATATTTGAAGTATGTCAACCCTGTAATCACAAATTACAAAGAAAATCATGTAAATTCATTTTTAATAATATGTAAACCCTGAAAAACATTCCGTTATTGAAACCGCTTCTGTTTGTGGAATTTTATTATTTTAATTATAATATATATTTTTTTATTTTAAGCATGTCAACCCTGTAATCATGAACAAATGAAAAAACTAATCATGTAAATTCAATTTTAATCCAGTGTAAACCCACTAATTTTAATGTAAGTATTTTATTAAATTATTTTAAGTGTATGTTGTATTATACTTTAGAATATTTATATAAATATTAAAATATTTAATAAAATAAACTTATATCATCACTCCTAGTTTCTGTAAATAAATAAGTTTGAAACTGAGCAGCTTTTTCCTTACAGTCGAAGCAAACATCACCGTTATGTATTTAATATATTAATAGTCATTTATTAATTGAATATGTTTAAGTCATCCAGGGGGCGTGTAAGTTTGCTGAGGCTCTCTGAGACTCATTAAGTGTGATTCATTTGAACAAAAATAATAAATATTGAATTAAAATGAATAAAAACATTGATGAAAAAGCACTTAAGCCAGCTTTTGACTCCGCAAATACTAATAAATATGCAGTAATTTCCCATTAACGTGATGCATGGATGAGGCGTGAGCAGAGGCGGCCTTACCTGAGCGCAGTACTGAGATCGGGCCACTGACACCAGCAGCTTGAGAATGGGCTGGGACTGAGAAACCAGCGGCGTGACCGCATGGATCACAGCGGTGAACTTCGGACTCGGCTTGATCCCTAAACAACAAGACAATTCATTTGAAAGGATTAGATGTGAATCATAACCATGCAGGAATTATATAACAGATCTATGCACCTATTAAATACTGGACGACGTGTAATTTTCTGCTATTAAATTCAGATAAAACAGAAGTATTACTTATTGGTCCAAAAAAACTGCCCACAAAACCTCTCACAATACAACTTTAACTTGGAAGGACGTCCTGTCACTTTATCCACTACAGTAAAAGACCTGGGTGTTATATTAGACCGCAACTTGTCTTTCGAAAATCATATTTCATATGTTACAAGAACGGCATTTTTCCACCTTAGAAACATTGCTAAGCTACGTAACATGCTATCTATTTCTGATGCAGAAAAGTTAGTTCATGCATTCATGACCTCGAGACTAGATTACTGTAATGCTTTATTAGCTGGTTGTCCTGAATCCTCAATAAACAAGCTACAGTTAGTCCAAAACGCAGCTGCTAGAGTTCTTACTAGGTCAAGAAAATATGATCATATAACACCAATTTTATCATCTCTACACTGGTTACCTATTAAGTTTCGTATCAATTACAAAGTATTGCTACTGACCTATAAAGCCCTAAATGGTTTAGCTCCAGTGTATTTAACGGATCTTCTATCGCTACAATCCATCGCTCTTTAAGATCACTAAACTCGAGGCTTCTGGTCGTTCCTAGGATATCTAAGTCCACTAAAGGCGAGGGCATTTTCACATTTAGCTCCTAAACTCTGGAATAGTCTTCCTGATATTGTTCGAGGTTCAGACTCGCTGTCCCAGTTTAAAACTAGATTAAAGACGCATCTCTTTAGCCAAGCATTCACATTATAATTACCTTTTATACTACAGTTAAATCGGATCAAAAGCATTAATATTCTGAACAGCAGCTATGCTAATTATTTCCCATCTGCTTTTCTGTTATTATCTTGGGACACTAGTCCGGAGGTAAATAGTTGGTCAGCTCCAGTTTGTATCCAGCCTCTCATGGAGACTTCAGATGCCCCAACACCTGTGAAGAGACGACTCGCGCCTGTGATGAGACGACTCAACGCCAGCGCTGTTATAGCCTAAATTAATACATGATTGATTCACTTTTTTCAATGTACATTTATGAAATGCACTTTCTGTAAAGCTGCTTTGAAACAATGTGTATTTGTTATACAAATATATTTGAATTGAATTGAATTCACCGGACTATTTGCATATTTTTAGCTGATTTTAAGTTTTAAAGATTTCTGCACATGCTGTGTGATTTGAAAAGGTTAAATCACGGGTATATCTGGGGCAATAGCCAATAATACACCGTATGGGTCAAAATTATACATTTTTCTTTTATGCCAAAAATCATTAGGATATTAAGATGATGTTCCATGAAGATATTTAGTAAATGTCCTACCGTAAATATATAAAATGTTTAATTAATAGTAAAATGCATCACTAAGGACTTCATTTGGACAACTTTAAAGGAGATTTTCTCAATATTAGATTTTTTTGCACCCTCAGATTTTCAAAAAGTTGTATCTTGGCCATTTTGATTTTCTCAGAATTTTAGATTATTTAAAAAAACATTAAATATTAATATTTTTAAATATTAAATATATATTTCATTTAAAAATGTGAAAAAATATTTTTGTGCATTTTTCATAATTAATGTCAAATTTTATAACTTTTTTATATTTTCTTCATTCAGCAAAAATCTGCCAAATGTCTTCTTTGAAAAGAAACCAAACTTCAGCCTGTGCTCAAAAACATTCAAGATTTAGGGTGGAAACTTCATTTTTTAGAGCCATGCTCAAAAAGTGATGGATTATAACTACATCATAAATATAATTTAGTACTATAAAATCCTCTAAAAATACAATATATAAATATATTTTTTATTTAATTAAATTTTTTTAATAATACAAAAAAAAATTTAAATATAGTACAATAATTTCATTGAAATAAATAATTTCGGTCATTTTTGACCACAAACAGAACCAGAGGGTTAATTAAAAGCAAATAAACACAAAGGGTGAGGGTTAGCTTATTAATCTCAGAGTTTGAAAAGATAAATATATCCATAAATACATCTTCAGTAAAATTATTAGAGGACTTATGTCAGCTTTCTATATTGTGTCATGCAGTTTGAGCCTTAGAAATGTTCCTCCAATGGACACATCACAATATTGCTCATTTAAATAATTAATATGCAGAATAAAGGGGCGGGGCCTGGTTGAGTTAGTTAGTACTGTGTTTAAAACCAAGTGGCAACCTCAGACAGTTTCTCTTGAAGCCGATACGGAAGTGACTTAAACTGCAGTTCCTCGACTGGCCACTAGAGACCGGCTCCAGAAGAGCAGAATCTCATTGAGCTCATGTTAAAATGCCCAACTTTACAGCAGAATAAACATGTTTACAGACTGGGACAAATTCTAGTTTTGGTCTAAACGGCTGATTTTGCCCTTCATGACGACTGTGAGGGGGGTGAATGTTTTTATAACTCATTCGTTTACATTATATAAAGCCTTAAAGTTCTGCATAATTAAGAGCATGGCCATTTTGAGTGACAGGTGGGTAGCCAGTTATCTGCTCTCTGTTAGTGATCGCGTCACCTCAGCTCCGCCCACGTCCCGCCTCTTTACCCATTGTCTGTTATCCGGGAGTGATGCGCGATTTACACTTCAGAACTGCTCTTCAGAATCCTACGGGTTGACGTCACAGACACTACGTCTATATTTTTTTACAGTCTATGGTTGAAACTGCCGGTTATGGTAAGGGGCGGGACATTTCCCAAACACCAATCACAACACACCGCTCCAGCCAACCAATCAGAGCACAGTGTGCTTTTCAGAAGGCGGGGCTTCATAGAGACAGGAACTAAACAGAGCGTTACTGACAGACTGGGAAGAGAGGAGCCGCAACAATTGAGGATATGAGGAATAATCAACACTCAAGCAGGAAAACCTGCTCTAGTAGACTTTGTAAAAGGGTATAATATGACTGAAGTGTGATTTAATGGGAGATAATGAATCCAAGTTTTACAGTTATTAAACAAGTGACATGTTTAATTACACTCAACGACATTAGCATTAATATCATGCACACTGTTTTTAATCTCTCTATAGATCCAGAGATTTCCCCCTGACTCTTGTCCATGAGATGATGATAACACAGCTGGCACCGTCCTTGGCTCCAAATAACTCGATATAATATGATAATTCTTGTGGTTCACTTTTTTTTTTTTTTACACTTTCCCGCTAACAAGAGGTGCTCAATCAACGGCTTGATATCGATTGGCCTGACAAGCAGCGCAGATTAAGATAGAGGCAAGCGTGGGCTGCATTAGCGACGTCTTTAGATTGTGAATATGGATTTCGCGATCCAATTACACAGGGCCGTTCGATAATCTATCACGTCGCACAATGCTTGTCACTTAGTTACATGGTACATTTGTAGATATCAAGACACCTCTGCAATTAAGAGATGACAGCAGAGGGGACTTAAAAATAAATCAGAACCAGAGACAACACAACTCGGGTTTTCAATGAGGCTAGTCACAAATGTGGCTATGACAAGGAGACCCACGTCTGTAAAAGATGAAAGAGGATCTGAAAGTCCCATAATGCCTGTCTGTCATGTCTTAGAAAGCTCATTAATTCCAGAAACATTTGAACGTAACCTCAAAATGTCAGGCAGGACTCGTTTCTGAAAGTTTAGGAGAAACGGCTGTCACGATTTTAGAGTCAGGGAAACTTTAGCTGTGTCCAAAATCACCTGCTCACTGTTCCCTACACATGCAGGAACGCACCAGGAGCTGGAAACACTGATGGAAATACTGCTCCTGTATTTTATATGATTTTTTATTATAACCCCATAAATCATTACTATTGGTAACCCCTCGTTATACCATTTAAAGGGTTACTTCAGCGATTAGCATTAAGCTTTGTATCAGTAGAAACCCGGGAGTATATTCAAATTATCGTACTTTCCCCCCTCATATGACCCTGAGACGAGATAATTATGCAGTTTATTTCTGAAAATTTTTTTTTGCATCATTTTGTATCATCTGAGTATTTGTGGTCCAGAGGCTAAAGACTACAGCCAGCAGGAGGTGCTATTCCCACATGTTTTCAACATCGCACTCGGCTCGCTCACATTATATCGAACAGACACGTTCAGTTTTTAATTGTAGCGTCTCTAACTGAACTGATTTTATGGAAATGAACGCGGCGGGCAAGTGATCCAGTAATCCTCTGGCTAGAAGGCACCAAATTCAAAAATAATTTCACATTTCTACTACATAAATGACCCAGTTTAAATACAGATTAATCTTCATCTTCCCAGCGCTGAAGTACCCCTGGTTTAAAGGAACACGCCACCGTTTTTAGAAATAGGGCTTATTCAACATCTTTCCTACATTTAGATATGTGGGCAAATGCATTTTTGTCTCAGTGCATGCATTGTTTTAGTTTAGCAGTCGCTAGCTTAGCTTAGCATAATGAATGGAATCCTATGTTGCCAGCTAGCATGTCTTGAGTAAAAGTGATAAAAAAAAACAAACACCTAATTACTTCTTGTGGCCTGTGTATTCACAACGAGTACAAATAGTGATGCAGATTAACATTAGGCGATTTCCTAGGCAGATATTAACTTGGGACTATATTATGGGGAAGCACAGGCGAAGCACTGCTACTGCAGAGATATCACAGTGCTTCGCCTGTGCTTCACCATAATATAGTATAATATCTACCTAGGAAATCTGCCTAGTCTTAATCTGCATCACTATTTGTACTCGTTGTGAATACGCAGGCCACAAGAAGTAATTAGCTGTTTTTTTATCACTTTTACTCGAGACATGCTAGCTGGCAACATAGTATTTTATTCATTATGCTAAGCTAAGCTAGCGGCGAGCCTGCCAAACTAAAACAATGCATGCACTGAGACAAAAATGCATTTGCCCACATATCTAAAAGTAGGAAAGAAGTTGAATAAGCCCGTTTCTAAAAACGGTGGAGTGTTCCTTTAAGGTATTGAAGACATTTAATGATCTTACATTTAATCAAACTGATCCAACATACAGTTCGCACACATCTATCTTTAGTCACAAATGCGAGTGAAACAGTCGCAGTGTCGAGTACTTTAAAGAAGATGATTGTGATTTACCGAGTTTGGCGTAGAAGAAGGGGAAGTCGCCCAGGTAGGACGAGTACTGCGGTAGTGTGAAGAGAGCCCCGGGATGACTGTTCCACATTGATCTACACACACACACACACACACACACACACACACACACACACACACACACACACACACACACACACACACACACACACACACACACACACACACACACACAGAGAGAGAGAGAGAGAGAGAGTCTGCATTACAGCCTGAGCAAACCGTAAACACTTCCAGCTGAAGTCCTCGACCATGAGCTCTGTGTGAAAGGGCAAATTAATGTTTCCAATTGAAACCTCAAGTTGAGGGTCTGTAAAATACGAGACAAATGATCAAATGCCCCAGTGATTTCACCGGCCGCGTGCCAATCAGCCGCTCCCAGCATTAAGAGGAGCGATTGCTTCCCTGGCCTTGAGTGAGGCTCTCAGCTGCTGTAAAAAGAGACAAAGACTGATAGGATGTTTTGTTGGCGTTGTCGTTTTTTGGTTTATATTGTGCCCTTTGGTGTGAAAGCGGCTTGGCTTCGTGACAGCCTAATCGTTGGCAACTGGAATGGGTTTTCATACCCGAGCTCTGAGATTGTGTCTTCATTGCAGCTTCTTAATACCAGCCTGGAGGCATTTCTGTCGTACAAATGACAAAGGTCTCGTTGAATTTAACTGAGCAGCATCTGGAGTGTTTTCATCGGGATGCTGAGATTCCTCCGCCAAACGCCACGCACAGAAATATTCACACACACAGGCAGAATCACAGAGGCATAATTAGCTCAGGTGTACGGGGAGGTGAACGATGAAGATAAACTCGTTCTGCATAATGATAATTATGATTAATCAAGCATGTCAGAACAATCTGCACAACAAATCCAAGCGTTCAATTAATATTGTAAAGAAACAAGAGGCATTTGGGGTGAAATCTTAACAGCACCAACAGAAAAATTAGCTAAGTTTTTTGTTTTTGGCTTTAAATTGTCAATTTTTTGCTGTGCCATATTCAATAATTTTACTTTCATTATATATTATAATGTTTTTTTGGTGTAATGTAATATAATGTTTTTTTAAACAGGCAAGGAGCAGCAAATCATCATATCAGAATGATTTCTGAAGGATCATGTGACACAGATCACAGGAATAAATTACAATTTAGAATATGCCACAATATTGTTGTTGTGAAATTATGATGTTGTGATATGTTGTGATATTGTGATGTGATGTGATTTTATGTTGTGTTGTTGTGATGTTATGATGTTGTGATATTATGTTGTGATATTGTGATGTGATGATGTGATGTTATGTAGTGTTGTTGTGATGTGATGTGATGATATAATGTTGTGGTGTGATGTTATGATGTTGTGATATTGTGATGTGATGATGTGATGTTATGTAGTATTTATTTGTGATGTGATGTGATGATATAATGTTGTGGTGTGATGTTATGATGTTGTGATATTATGTTGTGATATTGTGATGTGATGATGTGATGTTATGTAGTGTTGTTGTGATGTGATGTGATGATATAATGTTGTGGTGTGATGTTATGATGTTGTGATATTATGTTGTGTTGTTGTGATGTGATGATATAATGTTATGATGTGATGTTATGATGTTGTGATATTATGTTGTGTTGTTGTGATGTGATGATATAATGTTGTGGTGTGATGTTATGATGTTGTGATATTATGTTGTGTTGTTGTGATGTGATATGTTGTGTTGTTGTGATGTGACGACGTGATGTGATGTTGTGACGTTATGTTGTGTTGTTGTGATGTTATGTTGTGTTGTTGTGATGTTATGATGTGATGTTATGATGTTGTGTTGTTGTAATGTTATGTGGTGTGATGTTATGTGGTAATGTTTGATGTTATGGTGTTGTAATGTGATGTGATGTCATGGTGTTGTGTTGTGATGCTATGATGTTGTGTTGTGATGTTATGTTGTTGTGATGTTATGGTGTTGTCATGTTATGGTGTTGTCATGTTATGGTGTTGTCATGTTATGGTTTTGTGATGTTATGGTGTTGTGATGTTATGGTGTTGTGATGTTATGGTGTTGTCATGTTATGGTGTTGTCATGTTATGGTTTTGTGTTGTGATGCTATGGTGTTGTGATGCTATGGTGTTGAGATGTGATGTTATGATGTGATGTGATGATGTTGTGATGTTATGGTGTTGTGTTGTGATGTTATGGTGTTGTGATGCTATGGTGTTGAGATGTGATGTTATGATGTGATGTGATGTTATGTTGTGATGTGATGTTATGATGTGATTTTATGTTATGATGTTGTGATGTTACGATGTTGTGTTGTTTTGATGTGATGTTTTGATGTGATGTTATGATGTGATATGATGCTATGATGTGTTGTTGTGTTGTTTTGATGTGATGTTATGATGTGATGTGATATGATGATGTGATGTTATGATGGTATGTTGTGATGTTTTGATGTGTTGGGGTGTTGTGTTGTTTTGATGTGTTATTTTGTGATGTTATGATGTGTTGTTGTGTTGTAATGTTATGATGTGTTTGTGTTGTAATGTTATGATGTTGTGTTGTAATGTTATGATGTGTTGTTGTGTTGTAATGTTATGATGTGTTGTTGTGTTGTAATGTTATGATGTTGTGTTGTAATGTTATGATGTGTTGTTGTGTTGTAATGTTATGATGTGTTGTTGTGTTGTAATGTTATGATGTTGTGTTGTAATGTTATGATGTGTTATTTTGTGATGTTGTATTGCTGTGATGATGTGATCTTGTGTTATGAAGTTGTGTTGTGATGTTGTGTTATGTTATGATGCTGTGTTATGGTGTTATGTTTTTCACTTTTTTCAAATAATTGAAATATAATCCTGATGCATCTTTCGACTCGTCTTCATTATTTTCAACAAAGGCTAAAAAACCCATTGCATCAAACTTCAGAACAATGAGATTAAACGATAACTCAGACCAAAGCTCATGTGAGACGAACAAAATAAAGCAGGAGTTTGAGTGTTTTCTTCTCGCTCCCCCCGGCGCAGTCAATAACCGCTTGACACGAGCGCTGATATTAAACCGTGGTCTTGTAACCTTGCAGAAGCCCACCTGTCATCTTAAAAACCCAATCTGAGCGGCTGATGAAAGGCCGCTGCTCTAGCTCAGCTGAACTCCTCCGTTTTACTGACTGAAGACGTGTGATTGACGACTCAATCTCGCAACAGGACGGCCACAATCTTCCAAATGGAGGGCAGTGGATAAAAGCAACTCTTCGGATGCTGTCGGTAATTGCACTGACGCTGTGGGAGGTTGAGGATTGGACAGAGCTGTCACTAGCTCATCGTCTTGTGGGGTTAATTACTGTGATTTGTTGATTGTAGACGGCTATGCATTGTGTGACACTGTCAATGGCTAAACACGGACCGCAACGGCATGCCGATCTGAAGCAGAGGAGCGGTCACACTAACAAAGCTTTGGACAGAGGGCAGCAAACACACACAGAACGACTAAAGCGGACGAATACTTTTAGAAACGCTGTATCTGAGATCCACATACGAGTCAAGCAAGAGCTGTTTATTTATAAATGTGTGAATGAGTGTGTGTGCGTGCGTGTGTGTGAGTGCGTGTGAGTGAGTGCATGTGTGTGTGTTTGTGTGGGTGAGAGCGTGTGTGTGTGTGTGTGTGTGTGAGTGCGTGTGTGTGTGTGTGAGTGCGTGTGTGTGTGTGAGTGCGTGTGTGTGAGTGCGTGCGTGTGAGTGAGTGCATGTGTGTTTGTGTGGGTGAGAGCATGTGTGTGTGTGTGTGTGAGAGAGAGCGTGTGTGTGTGTGTGTGTGTGAGTGAGAGTGTGTGTGTGTGTGAGTGAGAGCGTGTGTGTACGTGTGTGAATGAGAGTGTGTGTGAGTGAGAGTGTGAATGAGTGTGTGTGAGAGGGTGTGTGTGTGTGTGTGTGTGCGTGCGTGTGTGAATGAGAGTGTGTGTGTGTGTGAATGAGAGCGTGTGAGTGCGTGTGTGTGTGTGCGTGTGTGTGAGTGCATGTGTGTTTGTGTGGGTGAGAGCATGTGTGTGTGTGTGTGTGTGTGTGAGTG
>CM040919.1:3714336-3741836 GCA_023029165.1 Gobiocypris rarus | reverse complement strand
CTTCCTTCCTTTTTTCTTCCTTCCTTCCACACTCAAAAGAAAATGAAAGGAAGTGTGGAAGTGATGGATGAAGGAAGTGTGGAAGTGATGGATGAAGGAAGTGTGGAAGGAAGGAAGTGTGGAAGTGATGGATGAAGGAAGTGTGGAAGTGATGGATGAAGGAAGTGTGGAAGGAAGGAAGTGTGGAAGTGATGGATGAAGGAAGTGTTGAAGGAAGGAAGTGTGGAAGTGATGGATGAAGCAAGTGTGGAAGGAAGGAAGTGTGGAAGTGATGGATGAAGGAAGTGTGGAAGGAAGGAAGTGTGGAAGTGATGCATGAAGGAAGTGTGGAAGTGATGGATGAAGGAAGTGTGGAAGTGATGGATGAAGGAAGTGTGGAAGTGATGCATGAAGGAAGTGTGGAAGTGATGGATGAAGGAAGTGATGGATGAAGGAAGTGTGGAAGTGATGGATGAAGGAAGTGTGGAAGGAAGGAAGTGTGGAAGTGATGGATGAAGGAAGTGTGGAAGTGATGCATGAAGGAAGTGTGGAAGTGATGCATGAAGGAAGTGTGGAAGTGATGCATGAAGGAAGTGTGGAAGTGATGGATGAAGGAAGTGTGGAAGTGATGGATGAAGGAAGTGTGGAAGTGATGCATGAAGGAAGTGTGGAAGGAAGGAAGTGTGGAAGTGATGGATGAAGGAAGTGTGGAAGTGATGGATGAAGGAAGTGTGGAAGTGATGGATGAAGGAAGTGTGGAAGGAAGTGTGGAAGGAAGGGAGTGCAAAAGAAAATGAGTGTGCAAGAAAGGATTGAAGAATGGAGTGCAAAAGGAAGTAAAGGAGGAAGTAAGAAATTAATGGAAAGATTTAGAGAAAGGAAGGAATGAGGGAAGAAGCAAGCAAGTGTGGAATTAAGTGTGGATGGAAGGAAGTGTGGAAGTGATGGATGAAGGAAGTGTGGAAGTGATGGATGAAGGAAGTGTTGAAGGAAGGAAGTGTGGAAGTGGTGGATGGAAGGAAGTGTGGAAGGAAGGAAGTGTGGAAGTGATGGATGAAGGAAGTGTGGAAGGAAGGAAGTGTGGAAGTGATGGATGAAGGAAGTGTGGAAGTGATGGATGAAGGAAGTGTGGAAGTGATGGATGAAGGAAGTGTGGAAGTGATGGATGAAGGAAGTGTGGAAGTGATGGATGAAGGAAGTGTGGAAGGAAGGAAGTGTGGAAGTGATGGATGAAGGAAGTGTGGAAGGAAGGAAGTGTGGAAGTGATGGATGAAGGAAGTGTGGAAGGAAGGAAGTGTGGAAGTGGTGGATGAAGGAAGTGTGGAAGGAAGGAAGTGTGGAAGTGATGGATGAAGGAAATGTGGAAGGAAGGAAGTGTGGAAGTGATGGATGAAGGAAGTGTGGAAGGAAGGAAGTGTGGAAGTGGTGGATGAAGGAAGTGTGGAAGGAAGGAAGTGTGGAAGTGATGGATGAAGGAAATGTGGAAGGAAGGGAGTGTGGAAGGCAGAAAAAAGAAATGAAATGAAAAGGGAACAAATAAAGAAAAATTTGTTCACCTGCAGAGCCTCCAGGAAGCGGAAAGATCCCAGCCGTCGTCCTCGTGGTACCAGACAGAAGGTGGAATTGTGCAGCATCTCACGGTAGTCATACCTGCACACACACACAGATATATATGAGTGATATGAACACACACTCTCTCCCTCCTCCAGTGAGCGGCGCAGAATGATCAGATCTGATGGGGGTAATGAGGTTATGACACCCGCCCGTCTCACACAGCACATATATGTGCAGAATTAAACACTGAACACACACACACACACACACACACACGTCAGTCTCAGCTCAGGGCGGCCTCACTGACACACAGCTTCCTGTCCTCTCATGCGTGCACGCAAAAAATACAGCGTCAAAGAGGTCCTGAGGTTAAAGGAGCGGACAGTTATTCATAATTTACTGATGTGTGTGTGTGTGTGTGTGTGAGGTGAAGGTTGTGCGACCGCACGCTGCCAGTATCTGTGCCAAGATGATCTCGCTGACTCCGGAGCAGATGCGCCGTTTGCCTCCTCAGCTCATTGGTGGATGCTGACATTGAATAAAGCCTGAAATGGCAGGCTACACACACACACACACACACACACACACACACACACACACACACACACACACACACACACACACACACACACACACACACACACACACACACACACACACACACACACACACACACACACACACACACACACACACACACACACACACACACACAGACGCAAAGTGGACGAATATGAATGAGTCTGGTCTCTGCGGTGCCGTTTCTCCCAGATTAGTGACCGGAGGAGTGACATCAGACAGTCGGCAAACACTGAGGACAGGAATAGAGCTTTACCATACCGACCGGAAAACACTCACATCAGCCGCTCTTTGCCCAAACGGTACAACAACGGTAACATAAAACATAAAATTAAAATAAATAAATAAATACAAAAATTAATAAAATTGTTTTTTATTAAATCAAAATAAAATAAATTCATTAATAATAATAAAAATAAATTAAAATTTTAATTCAATTAAATTCAATATAAAATCCAAAATAATATTTTATTTTGGATGCGATTAAACACGATTAATCGATTGCCCAGTACTAAATATAATAAATATTTTATAATTTAAAATAAATAAATAAATAATAAATATAAAATAAAAAAATAATAAAATAAAAATGTATTCTCCAGTAAACTTGCATAGAAAGACAAATGGCACAATAGCCCAGTGTTTAGATTATTATACACATTATACATAATGCATATTGTTATGCATGATCTATACATTATTAAGAATATAATATAATAATACACAAACTGTTCAAAAGTTTAGAGTTGACAAGATTTTGTTTTTGAAAGTCGCAGCATTTATTTATTTAGTTTTTGTATCAAAAACTGTAAAATTGTGAAATATTATTACAGTTTTAAATCAGCTGTTCTCTGTGTGAATATATAGTGCAGTGTGATTTATTCCTGTGATCTGAATTTATCATCATTACTCCAGTCCTTATGATCCTTCACTAATCATTCTCATATGAGGATCTGATGATCAACACACAGTTATGATTATCATCAAGTGATAAATTTTTTAGTGAATAAAAAGTTCAAAAGAAGAGCAATTATTTGAAATATTTTGAAATGTTTTTTGTCAAAACTATTTTAAAAAATCCAGTAGAGTATGCATAAAGTATATGCACACCATTGTTAAAAACATAGAATTGTAATTTGTTTTTTAATGTATTATGCATTTATCACACATAGGCATATTTTGTACTTTTGCACGTGGCAATCATTAAAAGTACCAGCGTGTGCATTGCCCAAACAACTCGATCCACTCATTTCCGGTCAAGCGTTGAGCATCTTTTGACCTCGGACGCTCCGAGCACTTAAAACAGCCCAGAGATGATGAGAGGGCGTAATAGCGTGTGTGTATACGCGGGAATAGTTTGAGTCCGCTCAGACACACACTCGTGTTTGTGTGAAGTGAATCGGCGCCAGTGAGAGGAAATGCAGTAGAGAAATGAACAGTGTTAAAGTATTATGAGAAAACTGCTGCCGAGTGAATCAATATCAGGGTTTAAACATGAGCATCACCCTCTGTGTTCCTGTTTATTTCACAGGTTGGGCACAATTACACCAGCAGAGCCCTGAGCGCAGCTTTACGCTCCGTCTCCATAGTAACTCCAGCTAAATGCTCCATTCGGAGTGTGTTAATTATATGCGTTCTGCACACGGCTGATGGGGGGGGATCTTTCACAATGAGGTAATGTTTTAAAAATCTCCACTGTTTCATTCCTCTGGCTTTCCACCACTTTCTAAAACTTTCCCTCTCTCTCAACCTGCCCCCTCTTGCACATCTGAATGAAAGCTTCCCTGGGAAAGGAGCCAAAATGGCTGTCGTTTCTGACGCAGAACAATCAGCCCGAGGCACAGCGTTCCCCATTTCCCAGACATCAATCTCATGAGAAAAGCCCACAAATACTAACTAAAGTGTAGAATGGATAAACACATGCGATGGGACTATATTGGCGTAAAAAGAGTAGTAGTTGACTCAATTCTGTCTCTAAATGAATCTGAGTAGATGGCATATTTAACCATATTAAATGCTATAACAAAAGTGCATTAAGATCATCATGATAATGGTTAAATCAATCGTCAGAATTCATCAAGAGTAGATATTGTGTTGAAATTGCAAGGCTATGAAGGACAGACGTGCAGTCAGTGGTGATGTGCACAAATCACTCAATCACTTTTGGATCCGTTCACTGAAAAGCACCAATACACGAAATCAATTAATCAGCAAAAAGCGCAATCTCAAGCAAGCAAGGGGTTACATTTTTACACTAAAACTTTAGCTTTAATCTGATCTCTCTTAATATGCAAAAAAAAAAATCACGTAAATGATGATTCTTATTTACAGGGATGCAAACACATGTATGGTCAAAAAAGAGAGAGGTAAATAACGGCCGTCTCATTATTCTCTATGCAGGAAAAACCTGTATAACATTATAAACCAACAATACCTAACCTGCAGTGATCTTACCAAAACGCTGCCAGTAAGACGGGAAGGCGCAGCGCCGAACTCTGGTCTCGGAGAGAACTGTTGCAGTGGCAGATACCACAGACATTAAAAGATGCGCAGCCAGAAGAAACACTAGCAGTTCACCCATGCTCATTAGCGCTCAGTGTTTTGATTTACTAGCTCATATTTACTGTTTGGTGGAGGCAATCCAGAATCACTGTTGGTGAAACTATGATCAGACATAACCCCGGGTATGTGCATGAGTATGAGCTTGAGTATGTAGGCGGGTATGTGCACGGGTACTTAGACGGGTATGTGCACGGGTACTTAGGCGGGTATGTGCACGGTACTTAGACGGGTATGTGCACGGTACTTAGATGGGTATGTGCACGGGTACTTAGACGGGTATGTGCACGAGTAATTAGACGGTATGTGCACGAGTGCTTAGACAGGTATGTGCACGGTACTTAGACGGTATGTGCAGTACTTAGACGGGTATGTGCACGGGTACTTAGACGGGTATGTGCACGGGTACTTAGACGGGTATGTGCACGAGTAATTAGACGGGTATGTGCATGGGTACTTAGATGGGTATGTGCACGAGTGCTTAGACAGGTATGTGCACGGGTACTTAGGCGGTATGTGCACGAGTAATTAGGCGGGTATGTGCATGGGTACTTAGATGGGTATGTGCAGTGTATGTGCACGGGTACTTAGATGGGAGTATGTGCAAGATGGGTATGTGCAGGGTACTTAGATGGGTATGTGCTAGATGGGTATGTGCACAGTATGAGCTTGAGTATGTAGATGGGTATGTGCATGAGTATGTAGATGGGTATGTGCGCGAGTATGAGCTTGAGTATGTAGATGGGTATGTGCACGGGTATGTGCGCGAGTATGAGCTTGAGTATGTAGATGGGTATGTGCACGGGTATGTGTGCGAGTATGAGCTTGAGTATGTAGATGGGTATGTGCACGGGTATGTGCGCGAGTATGAGCTTGAGTATGTAGATGGGTATGTGCGCGAGTATGAGCTTGAGTATGTAGATGGGTATGTGCACGGGTATGTGCGCGAGTATGAGCTTGAGTATGTAGATGGGTATGTGCACGGGTATGTAGGTGGGTATGTGTGCAGGCCTTATGAAGTGTCCAGACTGTCCTCTCTCCAGAACTCTCACTGTAACTAATTCATTAGAGCAATTAGTGGTCATTAGAGGGCTTATGCTAGTTTGAATTAGCATACACAACATAAGATACCCCAGAGGCATTCCAGCAAACCCCCTCCTCATATAATCTTATAATGGCCATGTACTCCGGTTACACCACAGGAATCAAATGCAGTTAAAACGTTACTTACTCTGCGGGGAATAAATGCATCTTTATGAAGTGATGATGCAATAGATATAGCTTATTGTTAGTTAATGCATTTACTAATGTTACAAAATGAGAAGTGTTACTTAAATTATAGATATATTACTAATTTATAATTTAGAGCGTTTTCACAAAAAAAGGTCTTGAATTGGTTGATGCTGCTTGGGATATGGAACGAGAGGAAGAGCACATAAAATATGGTGATATTTGGTTATGCTCATCACATGTGTGCTCCGACAGGGACACTGTCCATCCATATCGACCGGTTAATCCTGTCACGAGGACAGAAACGTGTCTTGATTGGCCTGTCAAGCGTACAGGGACACACTTTGTGAAATACTGGCTGTCCTGTCGCCACAAAGGGAATATTTCAGACTGGCTGCGGAGTCTGAACGGTTGGTATGCTGATGACCAGATGTGTCTCAAAGCACCAGTTTATATCCAGATGGTTGGCAGGCCTGCGATGACGTGAGCGTGCACGAGTCTGATTCGGGACATGTCAGCACAAGCCTGCTCTGCGGTCGCGCTCTAGTCCTGCGTGAGAAGCATTTACAGATGGAATAGTCGCTTCTTTCATAGATCACAGACTCCAGCTGCTCAAATATTCCAGCCCTCTGAATCAGAGTCCCACGACAGCTTCCTATCAGGATGTGTTAGGAGTTTACATCGACAAACTTTAGAAAATCAAAGACGTGGAGTTAAAAAGCAGCATTTATAACTTTTATAGATTCAGACAACTGACATTAGCTATCTTTCAGCCCATATACTACATTATTTTAATCTAAACACGAGAGGAATCCATCCCATTATCTGATGGAAGGTTGTGTTTGGTCTCATTGTTTGGGATTGATGGCTCTCAGGTCTGATTATTATTGGACTGATGTTGATTTTACTAATAGAGCATCTATACTGTAGCCTTGCGCCCTAGGTGAACTAAAATCATAATTAGCTCATTTATTTGCAAACACATTTAAATTTATTCTATTTTAGGGCTAAGCCCGCAATATCTCCTCACCATATGTGACTCCAAGACAGAGAAGGAGCGAAAGAAAGGGAAAGAGGGAGGGATGGCAATCAAAGCTGCAGAAGGGACTCAATTGCTTGTAGAGATCATCCCTGAAGTGCCAAAGCAGTCGTTATTCTTCTAATCGTACGCCTGCGCCGCACTGGAATCGCTATTGTTTGATTTGGAGTATTTGTTTATCAAGACCAATCTCACATAAGCATGTCTCACATGATATTTCAATAGTCTTAACATAAAAATAATAATGATATTTTTACTGCATTAAAAGTGTATATATAAAAAATATCATAAATTAACAGTGATACAAATAAAATTATTAAACAATGATTTGTATAAATAATCTATATACATTGTTGAAATAAATAAATATAATTCATAAATATATAAATAAATATTTATAGTACATGTTTTATGTATTTTATGTATCAAATTGATTTTCTGCATTACATTTATGACAATTGGGGATATGTGTATGAATGAATGAGTAAATGAGTTAAACAATTGAACAAGCGAATGAATGAACAAGCAAACCAACAACGAACGAACCAATCAGAGCTGCACGATTCTGGATAAATTTGAAATCACGATTATAAATAGACAACTAAACAAAAATGGGTACTTTTATTAAAGGTTCTGACAAAATGCTGCAGTTTATTTAAAAACATCAAATGAATTTTAATTTTTAAAATTGGGTTGAATGAATGATTCAATGAATCACTCAAAGACTTGTTTCAATACCGGCTGAATCAGTGTTTTTGATTGAATCTCTTGAGTGAATGATTCAGTGACTCACTCATAAAGACTTCACTTGTTTCATTACTGGATGAATCAGCGTTTTTGTTTGAATCTCTTGAGTGAATGATTCAATGACTCACACATTAAAGACTTCACTTGTTTCATTACTGGATGAATCAGCGTTTTTGTTTGAATCTCTTGAGTGAATGATTCAATGACTCACTCAAAGACTTCACTCGTTTCATTACTGGATGAATCAGTGTTTTTGAACAAATCTCTTGAGTGAATGATTCAATGACTCACTCACAGAGACTTCACTTGTTTCATTACTGGATGAATCAGCGTTTTTGTTTGAATCTCTTGAGTGAATGATTCAATGACTCACTCACAAAGACTTCACTTGTTTCATTACTGGATGAATCAGCGTTTTTGTTTGAATCTCTTGAGTGAATGATTCAATGACTCACTCACAAAGACTTCACTTGTTTCATTACTGGATGAATCAGCGTTTTTGATTGAATCTCTTGAATGAATGATTCAATGGCAACTCCACTCAATGACAAATAAATAAATTATTCTAAAATATATTTTTACTGCACTACAAAAAGAAAAAAAGATTAAAAATTAACAGCAATACAAATACAGTTATGAAACAATAAATAGTCTGTATAAATAACTTTTATAAAGTTCAAATAAAATAATTTACATATATATAGCTAGCCAAAAACAGATTATGTATTTTATGTATCAAATAGTTTTTTTGCATTACATTCATGACAACTGGAGATCTGTGCATGAATACATAAATGAGTAATTAAGTAAACAAACAAGAACGAACCAATCAATCTTAATGGTATTCTGTGGCCAGATATGTTTGAGCTTAGTTTGTACTAATATATATATATATATATATATATATGTCAATAATATATATATATCTGTATATATATTAACTTTAATATTGTGAAATATTATTGATATGTAAATACTCATTCTATTTTAACCTCTTTTCTATGTAAATAAATATAAGTATATATATAAATACATACATATATATATATACAAATATATATATATGTATATATATATAAATACATATATATATATATAATAACACATATATATATATATATATATGAGTATGAGCTTACACATATATAGGTATATAAATGCTTGAGTACTTGAAGTATGTATATATATAGAAGATGAGTATATTTTATGGTCCTATATAAATATATAGACATATATATATATATAAATACATATATATATATATAGTCATATATATATATATATATATACATATATATATATATATATATATATACATATATATATATATATATATATATATATAAATACATATATATATATAAAATACACATATATATATATAAATACACATATATATATAACATATATATATAAATACATACACATATATATATAAATACACATATATATATATATATATATATATACACATACATATATACACATACATATATACACATACATACATACATACATATACAGTACACATACGCACACGCACACATTACGCACACACACACACATATCAAAGAAACGAAGTTGTTTTATATATATACATATATATATATACATATATATATACATACATAAATGCAGAAGAGATCGCTTTAAAAAAATATATATATATATATATAAAAATATATATATATATATATATATATATATATATATATATATATATATATATATATATATATATATATAAATACATATATATATATATATATACACACATATATATATATATATAAATACACATATATATATACACATACATATATACACATACATACATACATATACACACACACGCACACATACATGCATACGCTGCACACGCACACACACGCATTTGCACACACATACATATCAAAGAAACGGATTGCTTTATATATATACATATATATACATACATAAATGCAGACTTGGTGAGCACAAGAGACTGCTTAAAAAAAAATATATATATATAAAAAAATATATATATATATATATAAATATACATATATAAAAAAATATATATATAAAAAAATATATATATATAGACATGTTGAAAGGCATGTGATTGGCTGCTCACTGCTGATGTCACTCAGGATCAAAGCCAGAGTTGACAGATAAAGTTGATGATCAGCATCATGGGACCAACAAAGCCTGAATTGATTGGTTTGGTTTTGTCAACTCAAAACTAATCCTATAACCCTGAGTTTGATAATCTACCATCATGGCACGGGCCCCAGGAAGGATGAAGGAAGAGGGAGAGCGAGGCTGGACAGGAAGCAGAGCACCTGCGTCTGTGTGTTGACATGCGGCAGGGTTGAAGAATTCATTCCAGCAGCACACCGACATCTCCAGACTCCAGCTGAAAGCACTGCCATCATGTGCCATTAAACCTGCTCCAGTGAAGAACGGCTCGCAGTTTCACATCACAATTAGACGAAACCCAGCAGAGCTCATTAGAGTCTGTTCAGAATAAACAGCCTGAGACCGAGGAGAAAAGAGAACGAGAAACTGACTAATAACACTTTTCCCAGTCCCCAAAAAGACGTAATTAGAGAAGTGAACATAAAACTGAAGAAGGTGAGATGGCTTTAAATAAAAGGCTGAAGACTCATTGGTAACTGATCACTGGTATAATATTTCTTTTTGATATGGAAAGCAAAGCGCACGCACAACAAATGGATAGCAGAAGAGAAGTTATTACATTGCATTAAAGTATAGAGAATTTAGAGTATTAGATCTGGATAACTAGATAGAGGAAAGTGTGTTAGAGCAAGTAATCATTCAATGGCATAAAACAGTGAATTAAACACTTCCTGGACTCTCATAGCATATCAAATATTCTTAGTCATTTTTCTTATTTAATATTGTGGTTATTAATGGATAAACATTACTCAGGGAAAGACAAGGGATGGAAATGGTAAAGTATAGGAAATGTAAAACAGTAGGGTGATTTTTGATTTTGTTCATATTTTTTTTTCTGTAGAAAGACAAACAATTAAGATTACAAAAAGAAAAGTTTTTATTAAGAATAAGAATCTAGAAGGATATTAAGATATTTTGTATACTTCTAGAGTTACAGGCATGAATATATTGAAAAAGAATATTTATGGCTCTCAGACAGGTATGTTCGAGCAGATAGATTCAAGTTTAAACATTATTTGTTCTTCAGATATTCCTCTTTAAAATAAAAAAAAGTACCAGGTGTGTGCAAAGAGACCCGCATAATGTTTTTTGTCAACTGAAAATGTGTACAATTCACTCATGGAGCCACATTAAGATCTCCGTACCTCTGTTTAGTTTACTAAGAACAAGAATCTAAAAGGATATTGAGATATCTTTAATACTTCTGGAGTTACAGGCATGCAAACTTGAGGCACAAACACACAAGAAGTGATTTTTCCCCATTTTTGAACAGTCACCGTTGGCAAATAATACAACAAAGATTGATAAAATCAACAGATTTCACTAATAGATCTACCAATCTCTTTGTGATAATATAATAATGATGCTGCCGTCTTTCTAAAGTCATTTTTACACCCGTGTAATTTGGCTCCAAATCTCAGGTGAGAATTGTCATTTTGACCTCCTCTACAAAACAGTGATTACTCAGTCAATATACATCTGTCACATGTAATATTTTGGCTTTCATCACTATTTATGTTTGTCTTTCTACAGAAAAAATACAAATAAAATAAAAATTTGAGCTGGGGAAGTTTCTGAAATTTGGTTGATTTTACACGGAATGACCCTGTAATAAATAAAATAGGAAATAAAGGACAAACAAACAAGCAACCAAACAAACATGACGCCTTCAATCTCACACAATAGAGCTGGTAAAATATCCAGAAATAAAACTGTAAACAAATGTACATTATTATAGCAAAGAATGTAATCAAAGCCTTTTCTTTGAGGTCTTCATTCCACCACAGGCGGATGACACAAACACAGTTTCTTCATGTCTTTATGAGCGCGTGTCATTCTGATGCAGACAGAAGCGCTGTATAAATCTTTCTCAGTAAGACAGAAGACTCTCCTCTCATTTACACCACAATATACCACATGTCAAAGAGATCTTTCTCACAAAACACAGTGTATAAGAGTCTTTACAGAAACACATAAAGAGCTTTCAAACAATGTGTATAAGAGTTTCACCACATAACACACAAACACACCTGTGTATAAATAACAAACACACCTGTATAAGAGGTTTACAAACACAATAAGAACACAAACACACCTGTGTACGGTTTGCACAAACACACCTGTGTATAAATTTGCACAAACACACCTGTGTATAAGAGCACAAACACACCTGTGTATGAGCGGTTTACACAAACACACCTGTGTATAAGAGCGGTTTACACAAACACACCTGTGTATAGGCGGTTTACACAAACACACCTGTGTATAAGAGCGGTTTGCACAAACACACCTGTGTATAAGAGCGTTTGCACAAACACACCTGTGTATAAGAGCGGTTTGCACAAACACACCTGTGTATAAGAGCGGTTTACACAAACACACCTGTGTATAAGAGCGGTTTACACAAACACACCTGTGTATAAGAGCGGTTTGCACAAACACACCTGTGTATAAGAGCGGTTTACACAAACACACCTGTGTATAAGAGCTTTACACAAACACACCTGTGTATAAGAGCGGTTTACACAAACACACCTGTGTATAAGAGCGGTTTACACAAACACACCTGTGTATAAGAGCGGTTTGCACAAACACACCTGTGTATAAGAGCGGTTTGCACAAACACACCTGTGTATAAGAGCGGTTTACAAACACACCTGTGTATAAGAGCGGTTTACACAAACACACCTGTGTATAAGAGCGGTTTACAAACACACCTGTGTATAAGAGCGGTTTACACAAACACACCTGTGTATAAGAGCGGTTTACACAAACACACCTGTGTATAAGAGCGGTTTACACAAACACACCTGTGTATAAGAGCGGTTTACACAAACACACCTGTGTATAAGAGCGGTTTACACAAACACACCTGTGTATAAGAGCGGTTTGCACAAACACACCTGTGTATAAGAGCGGTTTGCACAAACACACCTGTGTATAAGAGCGGTTTACACAAACACACCTGTGTATAAGAGCGGTTTACACAAACACACCTGTGTATAAGAGCGGTTTGCACAAACACACCTGTGTATAAGAGCGTTTACACAAACACACCTGTGTATAAGCGGTTTACACACAAACACACCTGTGTATAAGAGCGGTTTACACAAACACACCTGTGTATAAGAGCGGTTTGCACAAACACACCTGTGTATAAGAGCGGTTTGCACAAACACACCTGTGTATAAGAGCGGTTTACACAAACACACCTGTGTATAAGAGCGGTTTACACAAACACACCTGTGTATAAGAGCGGTTTACACAAACACACCTGTGTATAAGCGGTTTACACAAACACACCTGTGTATAAGAGCGTTTACACAAACACACCTGTGTATAAGAGCGGGTTTGCACAAACACACCTGTGTATAAGAGCAGTTTGCACAAACACACCTGTGTATAAGAGCGGTTTGCACAAACACACCTGTGTATAAGAGCGGTTTACACAAACACACCTGTGTATAAGAGCGGTTTACACAAACACACCTGTGTATAAGAGCGGTTTACAAACACACCTGTGTATAAGAGCGGGTTTACACAAACACACCTGTGTATAAGAGCGGTTTACAAACACACCTGTGTATAAGAGCGGTTTGCACAAACACACCTGTGTATAAGAGCGGTTTTACACAAACACACCTGTGTATAAGAGCGGTTTGCACAAACACACCTGTGTATAAGAGCGGTTTACACAAACACACCTGTGTATAAGAGCGGTTTACACAAACACACCTGTGTATAAGAGCAGTTTACACAAACACACCTGTGTATAAGAGCGGTTTACACAAACACACCTGTGTATAAGAGCGGGTTTACACAAACACACCTGTGTATAAGCGGGTTTGCACAAACACACCTGTGTATAAGGGTTTACACAAACACACCTGTGTATAAGCGGTTTGCACAAACACACCTGTGTATAAGAGCGGTTTACACAAACACACCTGTGTATAAGAGCGGTTTGCACAAACACACCTGTGTATAAGAGCGGTTTACACAAACACACCTGTGTATAAGAGCGGTTTACAAACACACCTGTGTATAAGAGCGGTTTACACAAACACACCTGTGTATAAGAGCGGTTTACACAAACACACCTGTGTATATAGAGCGGTTTTACACAAACACACCTGTGTATAAGAGCGGTTTACACAAACACACCTGTGTATAAGAGCGGTTTGCACAAACACACCTGTGTATAAGAGCGGTTTGCACAAACACACCTGTGTATAAGCGGTTTGCACAAACACACCTGTGTATGTGTATAGAGCGGTTTGCACAAACACACCTGTGTATAAGAGCGGTTTACACAAACACACCTGTGTATAAGAGCGGTTTACACAAACACACCTGTGTATAAGAGCGGTTTACACAAACACACCTGTGTATAAGAGCGGTTTACACAAACACACCTGTGTATAAGAGCGGTTTGCACAAACATACCTGTGTATAAGCGGTTTGCACAAACACACCTGTGTATAAGCGGTTTGCACAAACACACCTGTGTATAAGCGGGGTTTGCACAAACACACCTGTGTATAAGAGCGGTTTACACAAACACACCTGTTTATAGGAGCGGTTTGCACAAACACACCTGTGTATAAGCGCGGTTTGCACAAACACACCTGTTTATAGAGCGGTTTGAACAAACACACCTGTGTATAAGAGCGGTTTGCACAAACACACCTGTTTATAGGAGCGGTTTGCACAAACACACCTGTGTATAAGCGGTTTGCACAAACACACCTGTGTATAAGAGCGGTTTTGCACAAACACACCTGTGTATAAGAGCGGTTTGCACAAACACACCTGTTTATAGGAGCGGTTTGCACAAACACACCTGTGTATAGGAGCGGTTTGCACAAACACACCTGTTTATAGGAGTTTGCACAAACACACCTGTGTATAAGCGCGGTTTGCACAAAAACACCTGTGTATAAGCGCGGTTTGCACAAACACACCTGTGTATAAGCGGTTTACACAAACACACCTGTGTATAACAGCGGTTTACACAAACACACCTGTGTATAAGAGCGGTTTGCACAAACACACCTGTGTATAAGCGCGGTTTGCACAAACACACCTGTGTATAAGCGCGGTTTGCACAAACACACCTCTGTATAAGCGCGGTTTGCACAAACACACCTGTGTATAAGAGCGGTTTACACAAACACACCTGTGTATAAGAGCGGTTTGCACAAACACACCTGTGTATAAGCGCGGTTTGTACAAACACACCTGTGTATAAGAGCGGTTTACACAAACACACCTGTGTATAAGCGCGTTTGTACAAACACACCTGTGTATAAAGCGGTTTGCACAAACACACCTGTGTATAAGCGCGGTTTGTACAAACACACCTGTGTATAGAGCGGTTTGCACAAACACACCTGTGTATAAGAGCGGTTTGCACAAACACACCTGTGTATAAGAGCGGTTTGCACAAACACACCTGTGTATAAGAGCAGTTTGCACAAACACACCTGTGTATAAGCGCGGTTTGCACAAACAAACCTGTGTATAAGAGCGGTTTGCACAAACACACCTGTGTATAAGCAGTTTGCACAAACAAACCTGTGTATAAGAGCGGTTTGCACAAACACACCTGTGTATAAGAGCGGTTTGCACAAACACACCTGTGTATAAGAGCGGTTTACAAACACACCTGTGTATAAGAGCGGTTTACACAAACACACCTGTGTATTAGAGCGGTTTGCACAAACACACCTGTGTATAAGAGCGGTTTGCACAAACACACCTGTGTATAAGAGCGGTTTACACAAACACACCTGTGTATAAGAGCGGTTTGCACAAACACACCTGTGTATAAGGCGGTTTGCACAAACACACCTGTGTATAAGCGCGTTTGCACAAACACACCTGTGTATAAGAGCGGTTTACACAAACACACCTGTGTATAAGCGCGGTTTGCACAAACACACCTGTGTATAAGCGCGGTTTACACAAACACACCTGTGTATAAGCGGTTTACACAAACACACCTGTGTATAAGAGCGGTTTACACAAACACACCTGTGTATAAGAGCGGTTTGCACAAACACACCTGTGTATAAGCGCGGTTTGCACAAACACACCTGTGTATAAGTGTGTTTGCACAAACACACCTGTGTATAAGAGCGGTTTACACAAACACACCTGTGTATAAGAGCGGTTTGCACAAACACACCTGTGTATAAGAGCGGTTTACACAAACACACCTGTGTATAAGGCGGTTTGCACAAAAACAGGCTGAGTTTGCATACAGTTCCTCTCAGTGACAGTAAGTGCCGTTCTCCAGTGGAGCACATCATACCCATCATACACGTCACAGAGGTGAGATCGTCTGATCCGATGGGATCAAATCCACACCATTCTGAGCTGCTTTTGCCAACTTTAAATGAACATTTCTCCTCAAATATAATACATTAGTAGCCTGGATGCCAGCCGAATTTAGCCCCGCACACAAATTTTTTTGGCTGGGCAATTCGGTCTGGACTCACTCCATAGAGGAGTAATTATGCCTGAACAGAAACAGTTCGGACCAATGAAATCATCAGGGCGGGCTTTAGACGATGATGGACAGATGATCAACAGTAACGGGATCATCCACGTCATCAAAGGCACTTTGGATTGAATTTGCTCTTATCCTAAACGGAGAACTTGTTCGTATATGCATTCACCTTCACTATTTCTCTCAGAAACGATGATCGTGTTGGGAAGTACTCTGTGTATCCTTAAATTCTTTTATTACAATACTGGGAAAGATCGTTTACACTCATCTTCTTCTTCTAACGTTACTTAATCCAGCGTGCAGACAGGGTTGCCACGTTTTTTTGCAATGTCGCGCAATTGCTACTCAAAACTATAGCCCAAAACAATAACTTTCCGGGGGGTTCTCCGGAAAAAATGGCGTTGGTTGGCAAAATATGTTATTTTGGCAAGGTTGCCTCTAAAATTTGCATTCCTGGGTTTTTATAATCACATAATTGGGTTTGCTTCAACCCGCGGACATGGAGAAAAACACGGACTTGGCAACACAGTGCAGTTGAGTTCTGCTGACATTTGATAACTAACGTTACGCATCGCTCCGTTGCTCTGATTGGTTGTGGGTCTATCCAATTGAGGTCTTTCCTGGCTCGGTCGAAACACATCCCATAATCACAGCCCAATGGAGCGGTACCAGACTCATATCTGACTCGAACTGAGTATGACCACGTGAGGCTAATGCATTAGTGCTTTGAGAATTAATAACTCAAGTGTCTCATAATATAAAGCCATTTCTGTACTGATGAATTCATCTTAAAAATAGTGACATCCCTTTCTTTGTCAGTATTTAGTCACAAAAAAATGCACTGTTATGTAATATAATACAAATAAATAGAAAATAATAAAACTATTGGATTTATTATCTAAAAGTTATTTTTAAACTATTATTATGATTATTACTACAACTCACCAACTAATATATTTATTTTTAATAATGTATTAATATATGATATGATATACATAACTATTATTAATATGTAATTTATTATGTATAATAAACTATTTTTCATTTTATTTTGATCAAGTTATTATTATTATTATTACTATTACTACTACTATTACAACTTAACTATTGATAATATTATTATTGTTTATTATAAATTTTTATGATATAATATATAAATTATTATTATATATACACATATGATATATATAATAAAATAATATATTGTTTATTATAAATAATTACTTTTTATTTTCCTTTTTAACTTATCATTAATTAACAACAACTAATTAATAATTATATATATATATATATATATATATATATATATATATATATATATATATATATATATATATATATATATATAAACATTAATTCTAATATATATTTATTTATATTATTTAATAATTATATACTGTAATTTAAATTATATTAATAAAATGTGTTTATTATAAATAAAGATAATTAATAAATGATTATAATTATATGGAACAACTTACCACCCTATACACACACACACACCAACACACTATTAAGATAAAATGGCTCTTTTTGCAGCTGCGGCAAGGCCAGAATAATTAGCCGACAGGAAGTGAATCATCCCCTCTGCCTGCTGAGTTATTAACAACAGTAAAAAGAAAATCAACATGAACTATAAACCCAACAATTAATTGGGAGCGGAGTCTTAATGCCCATTCACAGAGAGCGTGAGATCTCCTGTGCGTCACTACACATCCCGAGAGACCAGCGGCAAGATTTCAGCCTGAGATGAAGCAGCATTTAATCCTTGATTGTGCATTTCTGCGCTGTAACATCACACTTGCTGTGAACAGGCCTTTCATTTAAACACGTCAGTCAACATGACAGCAAACATCTAACGGTCTCGCTATAGCGTAAAACACAACATGAGCGGCGGTGAAAACTTCACAAACCGATGATGTAAGACCATATGTCAGGAAACACGACAAATTGTTTGAAAAGCAAATCAAAGCTCTCGAATTCCAGAGCAGATCTTTAAAAGCCAACACGTGCGTTGATTGTCCCGGCTCTGACAGGAAGGCTTATGCTTCGCCCTCGAGCTGGAGGAGTTCAAAGAAACTCAATAAAACATTTAAGACAAGAATACGAACCCCCTCTCTCGGCACCGCATGACCTTGGGTTAAACGTATTTAATTAGAACACGAGATTCCCTCAACTCTGCCTTCCCCCAGCACAACAAACATCCATCCTTCACACGGAGCGCTTGTGCTCCTTTTTAGAGCTTTGTTTCCAACTAGGAGAGTGGGATTTAGGAAACGGCAGGCGTGCAAACAGAAGACTTCAAATAGCTGTGTGGCCTTAGTTACGCCACACCAAACGGCACATCTGGGCCGCGGCTTCAAAGAGCTCCACTCCCACACCTTTAAGTGCCGAGGCAGGTGATGAGATGCTTCTGAAAGCCGCCTGAATCCCAGGGTTTGATAATAGGAGGCAAGCGCGAATCCAAAGCAAAGTGACTGCTCTATCCTCCTTTCACACATAAAAAGCTTTCCTGCTGCAACGCACAAAAGCTGTATAGACTGGTTCTGGTATGCACTTTGCCATTTTCATGGATTTTTGTCTTTTTTTTTGTGCCTGAGGTCAAGAGAAGCAGCAACAATGCGATAAAGTGATCCAATTTAATGTTCCACTGCATCTGGGGAACGCTGGAAATGTCAGAGGTTTATACGCTACGCTTCATAATGGAGGAAAGATACAGTGCTATATACAGTCTTCTCTTCACTCTGAGAAGGAAAGGTTCGTAAAGCATAAAGCGTTCTGCCAGGCACTTTATTAGTGGATTCCACACAGTATCATATTTCCATAGTTTGTACAGCAGGAACGGTTTCATTACTGGATGAATCAGTGCTTTTGAATGAATCTCGAGTGAATGATTCAATGACTCACTCATAAAGACTTCACTTGTTTCATTACCAGATGAATCAGCGTTTTTAAACCAATCTCTTGAATGAATGATTCAATGACTCACTCATTAGGACTTCACTTGTTTCATTACTGGATGAATCAGTGTTTTTAAACCAATCTCTTGAATGAATGATTCAATGACTCACTCATTAAGACTTCACTTGTTTCATTACCAGATGAATCAGCGTTTTTAAACCAATCTCTTGAATGAATGATTCATTGACTCACTCATTAGGACTTCACTTGTTTAATTACTGGATGAATCAGCGTTTTTAAACCAATCTCTTGAATGAATGATTCAATGACTCACTCATTAAGACTTCACTTGTTTCATTACTGGATGAATCAGCGTTTTTAAACCAATCTCTTGAATGAATGATTCAATGACTCACTCATTAAGACTTCACTTGTTTCATTACTGGATGAATCAGCATTTTTAAACCAATCTCTTGAGTGAATGATTCAATGACTCACTCATTAAGATTTCACTTGTTTCATTACCAGATGAATCAGCGTTTTTAAACCAATCTCTTGAATGAATGATTCAATGACTCACTCATTAAGACTTCACTTGTTTCATTACTGGATGAATCAGCATTTTTAAACCAATCTCTTGAATGAATGATTCAATGACTCACTCATAAAGACTTCACTTGTTTCATTACCAGATGAATCAGCGTTTTTAAACCAATCTCTTGAATGAATGATTCAATGACTCACTCATAAAGACTTCACTTGTTTCATTACTGGATGAATCAGCGTTTTTAAACCAATCTCTTGAATGAATGATTCAATGACTCACTCATTAGGACTTCACTTGTTTCATTACTGGATGAATCAGCATTTTTAAACCAATCTCTTGAATGAATGATTCAATTGACTCACTCATTAGGACTTCACTTGTTTCATTACTGGATGAATCAGCGTTTTTAAACCAATCTCTTGAATGAATGATTCAATGACTCACTCATTAAGACTTCACTTGTTTCATTACTGGATGAATCAGCGTTTTTAAACCAATCTCTTGAATGAATGATTCAATGACTCACTCATTAAGACTTCACTTGTTTCATTACTGGATGAATCAGCATTTTTAAACCAATCTCTTGAGTGAATGATTCAATGACTCACTCATTAAGACTTCACTTGTTTCATTACCAGATGAATCAGCGTTTTTAAACCAATCTCTTGAATGAATGATTCAATGACTCACTCATTAAGACTTCACTTGTTTCATTACTGGATGAATCAGCATTTTTAAACCAATCTCTTGAGTGAATGATTCAATGACTCACTCATTAAGACTTCACTTGTTTCATTACCAGATGAATCAGCGTTTTTAAACCAATCTCTTGAATGAATGATTCAATGACTCACTCATTAGGACTTCACTTGTTTCATTACTGGATGAATCAGCATTTTTAAACCAATATCTTGAATGAATGATTCATTGACTCACTCATTAGGACTTCACTTGTTTCATTACTGGACGAATCAGCATTTTTAAATGAACCTCTTGAATAAATGATTCAATGACTCACTCATAAAGACTTCACTTGTTTCATTACTGGATGAATCAGCGTTTTTAAACCAATCTCTTGAATGAATGATTCAATGACTCACTCATAAAGACTTCACTTGTTTCATTACTGGATGAATCAGCGTTTTTAAACCAATCTCTTGAGTGAATGATTCAATGACAAAACACTCATTTGTCGCCACCTACTGGAGTAACGATGTAATTGATACAATAGACACTTGAAGCATCAAGTTACTTTCAAAAGGTGATTTGCTCTATTTTGATTGCTATCGTAGACATCAGTGATGTAACTGAACATTAATTGAACGAACGCATTTTTAAAAAGCCATGTAAACACACAATTTATAGCCTATATATTTAATCCACGAATGTAGAAAACAGTGATAGATGGACTGACGCCAAAGTCCAGGCACTTCTCATCCTGTACGCTAAGGAGGAAATCCAACACGAAACATGATTAAGTATTTCTGCTCAGCTAGCGACGTTGACCACAATCACACAGCAAATGCTACCATACGGTTTACTTTATAACAGTTCTATCTAATTACGTTTTAGATAAGACTGTTGAAAAGACCGTAAACTAATGAAGACGGAGAATGGTAGAGCTGTGCACTCAGGCGCTCATGTCGTTCTCAGCGCTGTCAAAATCCATTTTATGGATGTAGCTTTAATTCAGTTTTTATTTTTTTGATTACACTTTATGAATTAAATAGCATGTAAACATACTTCATCACTAGAAGACATTTACATAACCCATTAAACAAATGTATCATGCAAGACATTTCTTCTAAAAGTGTATGGACACGTGACTAATCTGAAGGACTTTATGCTTCATTATTTACTCACCCACTCAAACCCGCATGACTTTCGCCTGTGGACTTAAATAATGTTTTGGTCAATGAGTTCCAATGTTCATTAATTAAATAAATCTTTTGGGTTCCTCTGAAGAAAGTCAGTCAGTCATACAGACGGTCAAATCACTAAACGAGCACTGAAAAGGAAAGGATCTGGTTGGCTTTGATGGTGTATCTGTCCCTTAGGGCTGCTTTGCTGATGCTTAAGGTGGTTGACAAATAGCGACTGAACTACAGGCCAGCTTCAGTAGATGAATTATTCACCTTGCATCTTTTTTTTTTTTTTTGAGTTTGTATGTTCAACGTCTCATGTGTCCAAGCCCATATCGGAAGCGCTCATGGGATCGCTCCATCCACACAATAATAAAGCACCGCCTCCCTGGTGCGGTGACATGAACGAGTGCGGTCCAGCTCACATTCGTCACCTTCGTGTCACGGCGCGGTCGTTTAGCATGCGGGGAGGACTCTGGGGAATCATCCAGGAGCAAAACCAGGGTTATCCTACTGATCCATCCCTGACCACTTCAAAGAGATATTCCCAGCCCTTGCCTTATGTGATTTCAGTGGCTCCATATAGTGTAAAAAGCTATTTTAATAAAGCCTTTTGAAGCAAAGCCATGCATCTGAAAGAAAAACGTTAAATATGGATATTTTTCTCACATAAACTCTTTGATTTGCTTCAGAAGGCCTTTATTAACCCCTGGAGGAATGTGGAGTACATTTAAGATGGATGGATGCTCTTTTTGAGCTGCCATTTACAGCCATTATAATGCTTGGACTTTTTTTTTAAATATACCCCAATTGCATTTGACTGAAAGAAGAATGTCATATACACTTACAATGACTTTTGAGGGTGATTAAACCATAGGGTGATTAAAATTTGTGGGTGAACAATCTCTTTAATTCCTCCTGAGTTTCTCCATCAGTGTCCGACTCCGGTTCAAATATGTTAGGCTAAACACAGCTTCTGACAATTTCTGATATTTTGGCTGCGTGACATTCTCCTGTTTTGTTGTTGTTGAGTATCTGAAGCACGGGCCGTAAAGGCTCCGCCCTCTTCTGGAAAAGGGAGGCGGGGAACAGCGGCTCATTTACATTTAAAGGGACACGCACGAAAATGGTGTGTTTTTGCTCACACCCAAATAGGGGGAAATTTGACATTGAAAATTGATATAATAAATGATCTGTGGGGTATTTTGAGCTGAAACTTTAGACAAATTCTGGGGACACCAGAGACATCTTAGGTTCCCTTTAAATGATTGAATTATACTTTCATGTTCTACAGTTATTAATAAAGTATGTTTACAAGCTGTTTAATTCACAAAAGTTAAAACAATTAATTAAAACTAGATTGCCTAAAAGGTACAAAATATGAAGCGCCTGACGGAACACCTATAGAACCTTTTGTTCTAAGAGTGCATGTTAAGAGACCCATTGCTGTAATTACAATAAATGAATCATAGCAAAACCAGTACAGTAAATTAACTATGATTTTCAACATATCTAATTAACATATCACCAGTTGATTAGAATGAAAGACTCTACAGATTAGCCATTAACTACTCGTCTACTCACTTAAAAATAGAGATTTCAAAAATGTCTTTATGTGCCTCCATAGAAGAACGACTTTGACCTTTCAGTGAACATGAAAAATAAAAGCGAGCACATGCACAAACAAAAATGCATGCAATGCATTCTTTATAGGTTTGAGAGCAACTGGAAAAGTTAAACATCTCAAACACTTTTTATAATCTGCCATTTGGACTGTCAAGTGTAGCTGCGGTTCGCTAACAATGACTGCAGTCAGACTTTCCAGACACACTTATTCAACATCCACATGAGTCACTCCTCACAGTTTAGACAATACATTTTCATTCAAAACAATGACTTTGTGTGTCTGGCAGACGTTAGATCCTAAGGCTCTCAAAAGACTGATGAAAAGGTTCCCAAGAAGAAGAAGTGAATCATTCCAAGCTATGACTGTGATCTGCCACATGTGTTTCAGTATTTGAGACACAAGGGCCGGATCGAAGTTAATCAAGCAATCAAATAATAATATCGTCCACCCTATATATGTGCAACGTTTCTAGATGGCATCCAAATCTTTTAGGTATGCATCCCTTAAGATTGGGTCAGAAAAACTGCAGCTCTTGTGGGGTGTTCCCGGTCTGCAGTGGTCAGGATCTATCAAAAGTGCTCCAAGGAAGGAACAGTGGAGAACCGGCCACAGGGTCATGGGCGGCCCAGGCTCATTGATGCACGTGTGGAGCGAAGGCTGGCCGTGTGGTCGATCAAACAGACGAGCTACTGGAGCTCAAACTGCTCAAGAAGTTAATGCTGGTTCTGATAGAAAGGGCTCAGAATACACAGAGCATCGCAGTTTGTTGCGTATGGGGCGGCATAGCCGCTGACCAGTCAGGGTGCCCATGCTGACCCCTGACCCCGCCGAAAGCACCAACAGTGGCACGTGAGCATCAGAACTGGACCACGGAGCAATGGATGAAGGTGGCCTGGTCTGATGATCACGTGTTCTTTTACATCATGTGGATGGCCGGGTGTGTGTGCGTGGCTTACCTGGGGAACACATGGCCCCAGGATGCACTATGGGAAGAAGGCGAGCCGGGCGGAGGCAGTGTGATGCTTTGGGCAATGTTCTGCTGGGAAACCTTGGGTCCTGCCATCCATGTGGATGTTCCTTTGACACATACCACCTACACTCAAAAAAATTCTGGGTAAAATCCAACCCAATGTTGGGTTGAATATAGACTAACCCAGCCATTGGGTTGTCTTAGACAAATATTTAACCCAATCGCTGGGTTAAAAAAACCCAATGGCTGGGTTAGTCCATTTTGTGACCCAACATTGTGTTAAAACAACCCAGCATTTTTTAGAGTGTACCTAAGCATTGCTGCAAACCATTTACACCCTTTCATGGAAACGGTATTCCCTGGTGGCTGTGGCTCTTTCAAAAATGGGACCAACACAATATTAAAATATTAATATTAAAAACAAATATCCCCTCCCGATCACTACTGGATATGTTGTTTGTGTGTATTGGGTGAAATTTAGTATGAGATGACATTCAGAAAAACGTCGTTCATTTAAAACAGCAGCAACAGAACTAATGTGCGTGAGGAAAAATGATAACAGGGAAAGTTAATATGCTAATTAGCAAGCTAAACCGTAAACAAACTTATAATAAAGCATACGCTTTGTGCCTCCAAGAATATGAGTGAAACTTCAAAGCAGCCAAGAATGAAAGCAGGCAATTAGCAGTGACATTAGTCAGGAGCGCGGATATAAATCTCCAACACGCAGGTCATGATAATCTTTAACTCCTCAGAAATGCCACAGCATTTGGAGAAAGATTTGTCCAACCTGAGCTGACAGACAGTGGAAATGTCCAGATTGTGACAGATAAACAAACAGACTTTCTAAATGTCAGGCTGCCAGAGGAACAGGCTTTATCCTGATCGGTGGCCCGTAACGACGGAACTCGTGTTGATTGGAGAAGAAACAAAAAAGCCCGGCTGTGATTGGATGAAGACAGAGTCCCAACCACAGCAGACAGAATGTCAGCGGATCTGACAGAGCCGGACCGAGTCTCCGCGGAGCACGGACGCTTCAGAGGTCAGGGAGTGCGCTGTAGCGATATTTAATCAACCTGACAGCTCTCGGTCTGGAAGTCGCTTTCTGTGAAACAAGGCCTTGTTCAGAAGACAGGCCTTTCTTTATAAGAGACTAGTTTATCCTTCAGCTGAGACCTGCAGCGGAGGAGCTGATGGAGGCTGGTGGGCAAGACGATATTATTTACCTACATTTATAACAAGTGCGATCCTATTAAAAAAATGTATCATCATTGTACTAAAGCAAATTATTTCAGTATCACTTGATACTTACTATACATAATTATTAATGAAGTACAGTTTGTGAGAAAATGTATCGCAAGAAAATGTGACAAAGTCAAATGATATGCAGATTTGATTATATGCAAATACTAAGACTGTCAATAAAATGATTGATTCTCTGATTTTCTCTGACTATTGAAAATGAGTCAGTAATATTATCAAATTCATATATCTGGGGCAATAGCCAATAATACACCGTATGGGTCAAAATTAACCATTTTTCTTTTATACCAAAAATCATTAGGATATTAAGATCATGTTCCATGAAGATATTTAGTAAATGTCCTACCATAAATATATCAAAAATGTACAACTTTAGTCAACATTTGGACAACTTTAAAGGAGATTTTCTCAAAATTTGATTATTTTTGCACCCTTAGATTCCAGATTTTCCAAATATTGTCCTATAACAAATCATACATCAGTGGAAAGCTTATTTATTCAGCCTTCAAACGATGTTTAAAAAAAATTGACCCTTAGGACTGGTTTTGTGGTCCAGATTCACATGTGTAAATCATGTTAAAAAAAAGTGTTCATAAAGTTGTCATGAAAAGGGAAGTTGCTTTTGTTTTCTTCTCTATTGTGCCGTATAACCAGTGTTGCCAAGTCCACGGTTTTCCAGCGAAATTGGGCTACTTTAACACCATTGCGGGCTGTTTTTCATGTCCGCGGGTTGAAGTGACACCAATTAGGTTATATTTAGTACCGGAAATGCTCGATTTAGCAGGGAACTCTGTCAAAAACATATATTTTACCCCGGAATGCATTTTTGACCAGGAACCCTAAAAACCCGATTGGGCTTGTTTTGGGCTAGTTTTGAGTTGCAATTGGGCGGGTTTTGTTGTGAAAACCTGGCAACCCTGCGTATAACGGGTTAAACGCTTCACAAACAAGAACAAATGTCATCAGAGAAGAGATGATGACACAAGAGGGAGGGGAAGTTACTCAGATTCAAGATTATCAGGAATATTAATTTACATGTTGAGTTGGCCCATTAAACCCAAACGGCGTCTGACTAGAGCCATCGACTCATAAACGTCCCCACTACAGCAGTCACTTTTGTGAAAAACTCCCTGAGACATGAATGTAAAATCGATTTTCCATGTCTAAAGACGTTTTCAACGCCAAATATAGGCCAATCCACGGACAACTAACAAGCATTAGGACAAACGTAAAGAGGGCGCTTGAGATGCACATGTCAGCAATATTTCTGATGATTTAGTGCCGTGACGTTTCATGCACAATGACAAACAGGAGTGCAACATTCTTGAAAAACAATAAGCAGCGCCATAACATCACTGAAGAACATGACTGCAGGCTTCAGCATGGCTGTGTTTACCATTAGAAATGTCAAACTAATTTTGCCAACGTAGACGATTGTAGCCCATGAAAAGAGGAAGAAAATAAAACCTAAAACTCACTGAAGGACTAACGTTAGCCTACTTTGAATGTGAAGTTTGTGTAGGATAAACACGCAGGGAATCAGAGAGTGGACAAGAAACATCTGTCGCAGTCTGCAACAGCGCTGCATTTATGATGTAGGCTATTCAAAAATCTCCAAAATTGTGAAATGAAACCTTAGATGGACTTGAGAACAGGCCATGTGATATGGGAACTCACGATCGCAGTTTGCATAACACTTAGTCCTTCTTCATAGTTTACAGTCCAAAAACCTGAAGTGCTTCCATATCGAACTCCTCACTCGTCTCTCGTTGCACAGATTGATTAACATTGTTCTCCATTTTTGGGGCAAAACACCCTCAGCAGCGAATTAATCTATAGGCGCGTAAAATTGTTGGGAATTTTCTTTTTAGCTTGTTTGTGAGTTTTGTTACATTTTTTTTTTATTCGTTTAAAATGAATAGTGTACATATTTGGTAAAAATCGATCG
>CM040919.1:3704336-3711836 GCA_023029165.1 Gobiocypris rarus | reverse complement strand
CGTTAGTTTCCCTGATCATAGGATGCTAACAACATCGAGTCAGTCAGGCAGGCGCTGCGTTCGCCTCTTTGCTTGAATGATGACTTCTAAGAGCTCATGGTAATGGCCTGTCTCCAACATCCCAGCCACGATAAATCTTTCCCAGGAAAAATGAGGGAGCAGTCAGGTGGGGAGAGGGCCGCGAGGGTGCATGTGACGGCATGGCTGGCGTTCGGCATGTCTACACACCCTCCACTTCATATGATTAAAGGGCTGAAAAAGCCCGCATTTTAAAACAAATCAAACCATTAGCGATATCAACTCTGAGGGATTTTTCTTATTCACATTTGCACTTTTGGCCAGAGTTAAAGGAGGTAAAGCCAGGCCAGGACCCGCGTTGAGCTCAGACGCAGACCTGCCACAACAAATCATGGCCCAACAGGTCTGCAGGGAAGCTTTTAAAGCCCAAGACCTCTCTCTCCATCAGCTACGCACTAACGTATGAGTAATGCACACTTAAGCAGCTGCCTGAAACCAGACCCCAAGGCAAGAACATGGACGCTCTTTCACCTTCTTAAACCATTTTATTTCCTTTCATCTCCATCTCCTAGAACAATAAAGTCATGCTGACTCAGAGAGAAGACAAAGAGACACATGCATAAATCACTAGCATCCTACTCTGACTCTCCACATAATTAGCTTTACTAACTACTCTGAATAAGACTCCTACTTAGACAGATTGTCTATGAGGACACATTTATGACAGCATTAAGTGGTTTCAGACTAAAGCATTGGGTTGAACAGGATGTGAGTGATAGTACAGAGCTCATACTAAAACTCAACTTTGCATGATTTAAAAACCTCAAGCCTTTATATAATGCATTATAAAAGTATTTTAATGCATTCGTTATGCCTTGTAATGCACCTTATAATGCATGGTCTCATAAATAATTGTAACCACAGTTATAATACTTATCTATTCATTGAACACACCAGTATAATACACATTTTCCATTTCAAAATTCCTTTTAGATTCAAATTTCCAAGCCTCTCTGTAGATTTTCAGACCAAATTGAACATAACTGGTTCATACAGCATTATTTTCAGCTTTATATTTGGTTTATAATACAGTCATCTGTAAATATTTGTATTTTCTTAGGGGTTTTTTTTCATTAATTTTCTCAGTGACAACATACAGAGCCCCTAAAATAAATATAAAGACTTTTGCATGCCAACAAGAAACTTTTTTTAGTGTACTTTTGCATTACAATTTCTATTTTTATAACCTTTGTGTGCCACCATACTATGAAGAAAACGAGAGCATGGATGCACATGAATTGATTGAGATCTATTTGCTCAAAATTTGGCTTTCGTTAGGATAGTAACTCTAATATCAAGGCCTAATGTCCAATTTAACACATCCTCTGTGGCAGCGGAGAAACCACGACACGAATTGGGCTGATGGCATAATACGGCTGTGTGCATTGCCCTATGTGCCAAGTTCAAGGGCCTAGAAAAAAGACTGGTATTGTCAAAAAGTCTTCAAAATTGGATTTCCTTAGGGTAGTACCTCTAATAACAAGGCCTAATGTCCAATTTAGCGCATCCTCTGTGGCGACAGAGAAACCGTGACACAAATTGGGCTGATGGAAGAATACGGCTGTGTGCATTGCCCTATGTGCCAAGTTCAAGGGGTCTTTATAAAAAACGGTACTGTCAAAAAAGTCTTCAAAATGGGGCTTTCTTTAGGGTAGTACCTCTAATATCAAGGCCTAATGTCCAATTTAGCGCATCCTCTGTGGCGACAGAGAAAGTGTGACACGAAAATGGACTGATGGCACAATACGACTGTGTGCTTTGTCATATGTGCCAAGTTCAATGGTCTATAAAAAAAGACTGGTACTATCAAAAAGTGTTCAAAATTTGGTTTTTATTAGGATAGTACCTCTAATATCAAGGCCTAAAGTCCAATTTAACACATCCTCTGTGGCAGTGGAGAAACCATGACACGAAATGGGCTGATGGCACAATACGGCTGTGTGCATTGCCCTATGTGCCAAGTTCAAGGGTCTATAAAAAAGACCGGTAATGTCAAAAAGTCTTCAAAATTTGGCTTTTCTTAGGGTAGTACCTCTAATAACAAGGACTAATGTCCAATTTAGTGCATCCTCTGTGGCGACAGAGAAAGTGTGACACGAAATTGGGCTGATGACACAATACGGCTGTGTGCGTTGCCCTATGTGCCAAGTTCAATGGTCTATAAAAAAAGACTGGTCCTGTCAAAAAGTGTTAAAAAATGGCCTCTCTTTAAGAAAGTACATCATATTTCAAGGACTTAGGTCTGCTTTAATGCATTTGTCTTAAGCAACCAAGAAACTAAACAGCAAAATGGGCTGATGGTGCAATAGGTGGCTCAGTGTGCATTATTTGCTTGCTTATAATGCATTTTAACTTTGTTTACAATTATTTATGAAAAGATATAATGCATTATAGTGTACATACGGTGTTATATAAAAGTGCAACCAAATAAACAAGTGAACTAAGTTATGTGCTGGTCAGGATGTCTGTCACTTTGACAAATACAGTTTACAGACTCTGATGGCAAATGGACTCACCAAAAGCAATAGTATAAAATCCCTCAAGCTATGAGACCATTTGGACTATTGCATCAGTGTCCAAACATGTTTTTGAGCTACAATGACAGTATGTGTCTTGACTGTAATTGTGGGACGAGTTTAGCCAACCTAGGAGAGAGTGATACCGCATCAGAAGTCCCAAGGGTGGAAGAGCGAGACAGAGAGAAACTCTTATTTCAGCCGGCCACTAAACCGCCTGTCATTACGTACAGCAGCAGACATAACAGCAGAAAGGAATAAACATCCGTTGTCTCCTGTTTTTCGCTGTCTCTGGCTCAGAGCGAGAGAGAGAATGAGTATGAGCCTTGGAAGGGAAAAAAAGTAGAGCAAAGAGTGAGAGAGGACCTCACAGAGAACAAATCTTGACATTTTTCCAACCGTACAGCTACTTTAATGGATACGCACAGAGAGAATGTTAATTAACCCTCTCATTCGACATATTCAGCAATTCACAGTTCACAGGAGATGATGAATTCACCTGCCGCCGACAAGCTTGCGTGCTCTTAAAGGGACAGTTCACCCAAAAAATTTAATTTATGTCATTTATTACTCATCCTAAACCTTTATGGAAGACAAAAAAAAGACATTTACTCCTGAATATTCAAGTGGTTCTTTCCATATAAATGAAAGTAAATGGTGACCACAGCTGTCAAGCAAGATTTATATTGAGGATTTATTTCAGTCCAAATTGCTTCAGAAATCTTGCGTGCTTATATCGTGTTTTTATCAAGCTTTTTGTCCTTTTTGGAGATAGTCCCTATCCATTATCACTGTATTAGCAAACTAGTAATGGGAGAAACAAAGCATTTCGATTCAATTGATTCGCAAAATGAATCACGGTTTTGAAGCGACACGCTGGTGACCCTTGCTGGTCGAAACGATGCAAAATGAAGTGAAAAATCAGCCCAAACATGCATAAAGCACTTTTTACAAACCAATTACAAATGATTTATTTAAGGTGTAATCTATTAAATGCATTTAACAAATCATCTAATACCACTAAATATGATAATATGCATTCTTTTATTCAATTGTAGGGCTTGTTTGGTGTGTTTTATGGTGAGCTTGGTTAATCAGATCTACAACGCTTCCTTTTATTATATAAATGTGCCATTAAATGTCTACAAATGCATAAATGATATGCAAAATAAGGTAAAAATCATATTTTAGACAATGGGTTTGCACAGATCGTCGACCCTTCAGTGGCGAACCATTGAAAAGTTGAAGCATTTCGAAAAAAAATTAATTCAATTCACATTTATTTGTATAGCGCTTTTCACAGCAGTTATGTTATAGTTATGATGTTACAAAGCCTTGTTTACTGAAATCCCGTGACTTTGGCAGTTTGATATATGCTCCGAATCAATGATTCACAAAGGGTTCGAAGCTTCACGAAGTGGGTTTTAAAAGCATCCATCACTCAAACTGCCGTCTTTCGAGTTAAACTGAAGAAAGTCAGTCATAACGGTGAGTAAAAAAACAAATTCTCATGTCTGGGTGAACTGTACCCTTTAAGTAATCGGAAAAACATACAGTATGCATTTGCGTGTGCCTTGAGTTTTTCGCTCTACATCACAAGAGCCTCTCAATCCACATGAGCTTTCCAAAGAGATCAGTTTAAACCTGCGGCAAAATCAGCCAAAACAATGAAAAGCTTTAATAACAGCCTACATTATTTAATAGGCGAGCCTTAAACATCCCTGGAAACGGTTTATCGGCGAACAGGGAAACCATTATGGAGTCACCCACACGTTTCACTCGAGACATGAGTCACTCTTCTGTCTCTCTTTTCATCTTGAGAAACATCATCTCTTCATACTTGACCGAGAGAGAGGGATGAAAGTGGTCTTTATGCGTGGGGTGTGGATAATAAAGCCCTGAAAAGGCGTGACATTGTGCTGTGGGTTTGTTTACATGTGTGTGGTGGTCGCATTGATAGTCGAGGCATGTTCGGGAGAGGCTGTCGGACCGTTCTCACGACCTCCCCTCCTCCTCAGCCCATTTAATTCACTCAGCTAGCTCTAATGAACTGTGCATGTTTGCATCACAGGAAACTGTGCATGAATGTTGCCAAAGCCGAATGCACAAACAAAGGCAAATGAACAAGCAGGTGGATGGATGATAAACTTGCTTACCTTTGTCAATGAACCGCAACGAGGAGAAGGGCATGCAGGGAAGAGAGAGAGAAAAAGAGAGGGAACATTAGTGGCATGTCAAAATCGGAAGCCCTGTTGCAGATTTTATGAACTCAGTGACATATAGAGCGGAAATCCCACATTTGCAACCCATTTTACTTCTGCAAAGTGACTGAAAAGCATCCCAATGGCAATTTATACATCCAATTTTAACAATTTTCTCTAGCATTAACTCTTTGCAAGATATTAGAAATTCAACAGCAGCCTAAAACAACACCAACAACTATTGTAATGATGCATCAACATTAAAATTATGCTCAAGAGGTTTTCATGTTACATTAAAATTCAATACTATTTTGCCTAATGAATAAAAAGTACAAATCTAATAGTTTTAAATGCCACGTGAATTTAGACACAACAGTGTTACCAAATTAGTGTTTTTAAAGATTAACTTTAAGTAAGAATCAGACATAAAAGGCATAATGGAAATGTCAGGGGAGTAATTTCTCAATTTTCACCAATCACACTTCATAAAATGGGATAGAAGTTTATAGTTTGGATATAAACACTGACGTCTACGGTAGCAATTCAAATACAGTAATCACCTCAAAAACTGTATGTCATTGAATCATTCATTCAAGAGATTCATTCAAAAACACTGATTCATCCAGTAATGAAACAAGTGAGTCTTTATGAGTGAGTCATTGAATCATTAATTTAAGGGATTCACTTCAAAAACACTGATTCATCCAGTAGTAAAACAGGTGAGTCTTTATGAGTGAGTCATTGAATCATTCATTCAACCCGCTTAAAAAAATAAAATTGTATTAATTAAATAAACTGCAGCTATTAACATTTTGTCAGAAATTTGAGTAATTTATATGTTATTTTGTTTAGTTGTCTCAATTTTGAACCAAAAAAAAAAGATGTTTGAATTTTATCCAGAATAGTGCAGCTGTAAAACTACTATTTCAAAACTTTCCCATCTAACCAAATCTACAGCAGGACAGACAGAGCTCAGGGATACAGGGACAATCCTCATTAGGCAGACACGACTGGTCACTGTGGTCTGGGGTTTAACCGAGGTGTGAGACCCCTTCACACGGGTAAATCCCTCAAGGACAAGGCCAAGAAATCTCCTGGTGACAAGAGTGAAATATAGAGCCGACAGCAACGAATGCATGGACAGAGAGACAGTGAGCGAGAGCGTGGGTGTAAGCCAGATCCAACTTATTTTTAAAGATGGCGAGGAACAAAGTAAGATGGAACAGAGGAAAACTAGGGTGGGTGATGGACAGTGAGAATGCAAAAAGAGACACTCTGAAACTGGATGAACAGACAGAGAAAAGCCAGTGAAAACAGGAGACAACACGATAAGTGAATGAAAGCGTGAGAGGCTTTGTTTCTCCTCACAGAAACAGAGAACATGGCACATACATCTCTCTCTACATTATCAGTCTTCCAGCGGCTAGCCAGACATTCGACTCGCCTGCTGCTCATTTCTGCTTATTCTGGTCTAGAACTGAACGCTTAACAGCTGGTATTAAGATGCGTTCTGGTAATCGGATCACAAGCAGACGAGGGAAACACGTTCACATTTACCCTGGTGTTTAAATCCGTCTCTTTTGTCCACTTTCAACCAGATTTCTTCTAGGGAAGGGTCTTCTGTGGCTGTCCGAAACACATTTGACCACACGAGCGTCTACACTATGAAAGCAATCTTGTTGAATCATTAATTGAAGAGATTCATTCAAAAACACAGATTCATCCAGTAATGAAACAAGTGAGTCTTTATGAGTGAGTCATTGAATCATTCATTCAAAAGATTCATTCAAAAACACTGATTAATACAGTAATGAAACAAGTGAAGTCTTTATGAGTGAGTCATTGAATCATTCATTCAAGAGATTCATTCAAAAACACTGATTCATCCAGTAATGAAACAAGTGAAGTATTTATGAGTGAGTTATTGAATCATTCATTCAAGAGATTCATTCAAAAACACTGATTCATCCAGTAATGAAACAAGTGAAGTATTTATGAGTGAGTTATTGAATCATTCATTCAAGAGATTCATTCAAAAACACTGATTCATCCAGTAATGAAACAAGTGAAGTCTTTATGAGTGAGTCACTGAATCATTCATTCAAGAGATTCATTCAAAAACACTGATTCATCCAGTAATGAAACAAGTGAAGTCTTTATGAGTGAGTCACTGAATCATTCATTCAAAAGATTCATTCAACAGGGCCTTAGACATGAAGAGACTAGGGATGCACTGATATTAAAGTCAGTATGAAACCAAAATGTACAATTCTTGTTTTTATTTATGGAATATTGCTGTTTATTATAAATGATTTAGCCGTGCACATCATAAACGCTCCTGGTAATCTTGAATCAGATTAACTTCCATCTCCATCTCTCTGATGACGGGGCCACCTGTCACTCACATGAGATCCACCAATCGCAAACCACAACCAGCCAATCAATCCCCCCGGACAAAATCAAGCCCCGCCCTACATTTATTCTTCTTTGAGAAGCGTTTCACTCAGATAGACGTCACAATTGGGAAGACTAGCGCAAATTTAAAATGACTAATATAAAAAAATGTCCCTTCATAAATTAAACCAATTACATTTACCTTTGATCTTACCTTTGCTTTAAAAATAGGGGATATTAACATGTGCAATAACCATTATGGTACTAATACATCATGCATCTCTAAGACATTAACCTTTTAACATTACTGT
>CM040919.1:3491836-3699336 GCA_023029165.1 Gobiocypris rarus | reverse complement strand
CTGTCACATTTATTGATACAGTACGAACACAAACGCAATCGCATGTCATAAAGCAAGATGACATCATCAGTTATAACCGTAATTACACTAAACTATCCCTGTTCTCTCTTCATCAGCAGATATTCTCTGGCTCATCTCACAGCGGTTTATAGATTATCATGACAGAATATGCTAATCGATGACTGAAGATGGTTAACTCATAAACTCCTCCTCTATCCCTTCAGAAGCGTCCTGTCTCATTCTACATGTTGTCTCTTCTTCTGGAGTCTCTCCATCATTGTCCGACTCCGGTTTGATCATAAACGGCTGAACAGTTTCTGATATTTTCAGTGTGTGTGTGTGTGAGGGAATCAGAGCTGCTAACATGAGCTCTTGAAGCTCCGCCCTCTTCCTGAAAGGGGGCGGGGAGAAGCAGCAGCTCATTTGCATTTAAAGGGACACACACAAAAACAGCATGTCACCCTCAAAAACTGACAATTTTAACATGCTATAAAAAAATTATCTGTGGGGTATTTTCAGCTAAAACTTCACACACACTATGAGGACATCAGAGACTTATTTTATATCTTCTAAAATTTTACATTATAGGACCGCTTTAAATAATTTCATGTTCAATGGGTTGTTTCAATAATATTCAACTGATAAAGTATGTTTACTTCATAAAATTTAATTAAAATAGAAAATGTATTCAAACTAAATCCATAAAATGATCCTATGATGGGAAAAGGTTCTTTATATGAAGCAAAGATTCTAAAGATTCTATATAGTATCTATATAGACCCTAACGATTCTATATAGAACACACTGATCGTTTAAACTACTCGACAGTTGAAACATTACAAAACATACAAATCATACAGTTTGGGAACATGTGAGTGACTAAACAATGAGACGCTTTCCATTTCAAGCTTCAGTTCCCGTTCATGATAACGGCACGGAAAGGAGCGACCAGCACAATTCTTCAGAATTTTCAAGGGAATAAATAAAGTCATACAGGTTTGGACAAACATGAGGGTGAATAAATAACAGTATTTTCATATTTGAGGGAACTAATCCTTTAAGCCCAGCCAACCGATAACCCCACACACACACACACACTCACTGGACAAATTAATGAATTCTCCCTCAAATGCAAAAGCCGTGTACAGCTCACTGTATCGCACCAGCACAGAATACAAGAAACGCGGTTTAACTTCAGGGAAATCAAACACACTCCCACACACGCCGACTTAAGTGCTGGAATCTGTACACAGCAGCACTAGATATCCATACCAAATGACCCGGCGGTCCAAATCTCTCCTCAGACACACGCTATCCTCTTAACTACACAGCCCATCGCAATCCTAGATAACGGAGCCGCCGTGACCCTCGACTCTGAGGGATCACACACATCTCTACGCCTGGCATGTACGGTCACATCGGACCTGTTTGTCTTAAGTTCCTGTCTCGATCGGAGCGATGACTCCTGTGAGACTGTTAGCAGAGGCTTTACGAACCTTGACAAAACACACACGCCCCGCTGAGAGTCTCTGAGGTCAGCGGCACGACGTCCACATGAACTCCCTGCTAATTAATGTTTCTTGAGGATTATCGATGTGTGTCATGTATTCATTGTGCTTTAGTGAGAACTCAAGGACAGTCCGACATTACCTCCTCAACACCAGAGATGAATAACATAATATAAAAGTTGTCTGGTTACCAACATTCAAAATATCTTCTTTTGTGTTTGGGAAAAACATGAGGGTGAGAAAATGACAGAATTTTCACTTTTGGGTGAACTATCCCTTTAATTACACCATATTATTATTATTATTATTATTATTAATAGAGCAACCAAATATAGTCTCTAACCCAACATTATTTCCCAATACATGTTCTGCTTCGCAGAAGTGCGAATAAACTGTGAATACCATTTCATGCTGTTTTTGCTTCATTTAAATAAAAAAAATAATATTAAATGTGGACTTAAGTTTTTTTTAAATATTTTTTTTTAAAGAGAGTGATGTCACAACGGTTGATTATACAGTTAGAGGTCACATTATTCAAATATATTTAAATGCAGAATGCCTCGATTGTCCAATCAGAATCAAGTATTCTGGACAACATCCAATCAAAACGGACAATTAATAAAAGTCTAAGTTCTGGCTGATACCAATAAACCAATAATTATTTTTATATAATGAACAAAAAATTACATTAAGATAAAAAAAAAAAAACATTTATTAATTTACATGCTTCTTGTAAATTTAGGCTTTACAACTTTATACATTTACATGATGAAAAATAAATATCCATTCTAAGATGTATTATTAGATGCAAAATTACCATAAACCGTATTATTATTATTATTATTATTAAATAATATTCATCAGTAAATATTACAGCTAAACCCATTACAACCAAATAAAATACAGTCTCTAATAAACGTGTTTCACAAAAGTTTAATGTGAATAAACTGAGTGTAAATTCATGCTGTTTTCACCTTAAATAAAATAAAATAATAAAGTGGATTTGATTTTTTTTTTATAATGAAAAGAAAGAGAACGGTTGATTATACAGTTAGAGGTCATTATTCAAAAATATTTAAATGCAGAATGCCTCGATTGTCCAATCAGAATCAAGTATTCCAGACAACATCCAATCAAAACAGACTATTATAAATATCTGATGCCAATAAACCTATATGTTATGGTCTAAAAGATGACATATAATTGTGTCTTAAAATAAAAAAGTAAAAGCAATAATGAGACACTCTTTATGTAAATTAAGCGTTCATTTAAAGTCTCTAACCGAACATTATTTCCCATTATTTTGAATTAACTGTGAATGCCATTTCATGACGTTTTGTCTTCGTTTTTCACAGCAAATCAACACTGGATCACTATCCAAACAAACCTTCAGCCACAGCCTGCCTAAAACAAACTCTCATTGGTTCCTCGCGGACGCTGATCCAGGGTCAGTCATGGTGTAAGAATCAGTCAGCCAGTCGGGCCTCTCATTGATCTCACTGGGACTACAGAGGAACACCGGAATGCCTCCGAACGCTTTGACGGGCCGCTCTTTTCCCAGAATGACTTTTGACCCGTGTTGTGCGTGACCCTCAGTGCCAGACGGGGCAAACGCCACCTGCTCCTCTGATCAGAATAAACACACAGACGCTCTCATCTTATGAGCCGGAGACACACATGTGCACTCCTGGATCTGGAGGAGTCATCCACGTGTTACGGCAGCGGCTCTTAAAAATAACTGCGACTAAAACGAGAGACGTAAATGTAAGTCACCAAGAGCGCTTCATGCAGAGTTTGAAAGAGATAGATGCCACTTTAATTGGCATAAAAGCCTCGGTTTCAAAAAAATGAAATGAGAGTACAAACTGAGGCTAACCGAAATAACAGTAGTGCAGAGTTACCCAGGACAATAAAAGGATCCTCCGGGCCCTGTGAAACTCAATCCACCACATGAACCGCACTACATACAGTAACAAACCTCACACGCGCTCTTAAATCAGCCCGACAGCGGAGCGAGCAGATGTCAGCCGCTCTGTGACGTAACGTGCATCTGTGATCACAATCCACAGGGCAACATTTGGACATTTATTCCCCCTGAAGTCTATTATAATGTTCCTGCCAACAATAACAGTCGTGATTTGGCTTTTAGCATTTTGCACTATTCCTTTGACCCTTAGTATTAGTTGCACTAGTCTTTTGTATCTGAGTGAAACGCTTCTCAAACAAGAACAAATGTAGGGCGGGGCTTGATTGTGTCTGTGGGGGATTGATTGGCTGGTTGTGGTTTGCTATTGGTGGAGCTCATGTGAGTGACAGGTGGCCACGCCCCTATCATTAGAGAAGAGATGCAAGAGGGAGGGGAAGTTGTGTTTTATAAGATTATGAGGCACACAAATAAAAATAATAAAAATAATGATGTGCATGTAGAAATCTTTTATTGCAAAAATGGCAGTATTCCTTAAAAATAAGAATGATTTCATAATGACTTAAACAGGCCTTTTTTTGCAACTGTACCTTTAAGATTTCATGTAAATGACCTCTTGTTTTGATTGGCTCACTTCCAACATGCCAGCTGTAGCTCATATCAAGTTCGGTCAAGTTTCTGAATTCTAAAGTTATGCAAACGTTAAAATTTTGTATAGTATATTACAGTCATTTTAAATTTGCCATAGTTTTTTCTTCCCAATTGTGATGTATATCCAAGTTTCTCAAACAAGAACAAATGTAGGGCGGGGCTTGATTGTGTCCGTGGGGGATTGATTGGCTGGTTGTGGTTTGCTATTGGTGGATCTCCTGTGAGTGACAGGTGGCCACGCCCCTATCATTAGAGAAGAGATGCAAGAGGGAGGGGAAGATATTTTGTTTTATAAGATTACGAGGCACAAGAATTAAAATAATGACGAGCATGTAGAAATCATTTATAGTAAATACAGCAATATATATATGATTTCATAGTGATTTTCAACAGGCCTTTTTTTGCTACTGTACCTTTAAGATTTCATGTAAATGACCTCTTGTTTTGATTGGCTCACTTCCAACATGCCAACTGTAGCTTATATCAAGTTTGGCCAAGTTGCTGAATTCTAAAGTTACGCAAACATAGGCAGATTATGAGGATAATAAGGGAAAAAAATTATAAAAATATGACAGGTCGGGGTGTGGAAAGGTGGCAAAATAAGAGGATTTGGGGACATCAACTGGTGGACAAGTGTGTCTTTCTTTGGAATAACATGCACAGCTTTTTAACAAAAATAAATTGATGAAAATATGTTACATCATTTGTGACCCTGGAGCACAAAAGCAGTCGTGTGTCTCAGGTATATCTGGGGCAATAGCCAACAATACACCGTATGGGTCAAAATTATCCATTTTTCTCTTATGCCAAAAATCACTAGAATATTAAGATCATGTTCCATGAAGATATTTAGTAAATGTCCTACTGTAAATAATAAAAAAATTATTTGTAGTAATATGCATTGCTAAGGACTTCATTTGGACAACTTTAAAGGAGATTTTGCAGATCTTTTTTCTAGTGACATCACTGAAAAGATTTGGGTTTCAGGATCATTCAAATAGTCAAATTGAAAAATCCTGTTTCCAAGATATATCCCCTTTAAACCAAGCCAAGCATGACACACATCCAATTGTTATGTACGTCTGCATCTCCAAATCCTTTCCAATGCACATCGCATCGCCACACACACACACACACGTTGTGTTTCCATGTTTTATGGGGACATTCCATAGGCGTAATGCATTTTATACTGTACAAATCGTATTTTCTATCCCCCTACACTGCCCCTGCCCCTAAACCTACCCATCACACACACACTGCCCCTGCCCCTAAACCTACCCACACACACACACACACACACACACACACACACACACACACACACACACACACACACACACACACACACACACACACACACACACACACACACAGCCCCTGCCCCTAAACCTACCCATCACACACACACACTGCCCCTGCCCCTAAACCTACCATCACACACACACACACACACACACACACACACACACACAACACACACACACACACACACACTGCCCTGCCCCTAAACCTACCCATCACACACACACACCCATCTCACACACACACACACACACACACACACACACACACACACACACACACACACAGCCCCTGCCCCTAAACCTACCCATCACACACACACTGCCCCTGCCCCTAAACCTACCCATCACACACACACACACACACTGCCCCTGCCCCTAAACCTACCCATCACACACACACACACACACACACACACACACACACACACACACACACACACACACACACACACACACACACACACACACACACACACACACACACACACACACACACACACACACACACACACACACACACACACACACACACACACACACACACACACACACACACACAGTCCATTCAGCTCGGTGACAAATCTGAGTACATTCAACCCGGCCGCTGAAAACACAAGGCCATTCAGATGTCATTCAGTGCGAGGAGACTCGGTCATTTACATATCTACAGCTCTTCACATAAAGATGCCCATTAGGGCCCTGCGACTGCGAGTCTTGCTCTCCCCCTCAGGATCCATCCAGAGTCATCAAAAAACACGCCGGGTTTCCTCTAATGGCGCCGCTACAACAACACCAGATGAAGGGAACTACACAAGGTCGAGGGAGAAAATGTCAAACTTCCGTTCTGGAGGAAGTATGAGCGGTGCAATCTGAAGGACGAAAGAGGAGTTCATGAGGTGAGGCTGTCTTTACAGATACAGAGAGAGAAAAAGAGAATTTAAGAAATAGGAAACATGCACAGCAAAAAGAGAGAAATACTACAGCGTCAGAATAAAAGAACTACAGCACTACTTTAAGAAAAGCTAGACTAGACCCGACACGGTCATGAATGTTGTGCTGACGATTAACTGTCATACAAATAATCCCTATTATAATAAAATAGATTATTAACTATAATAACTAATAACTTATGATTTGTGCTGTGATGATTAGTATTTACATGCATAACATAAAACACAAAATATAACAGCATGTGTAACAATATCTAACACTTAGCACAATATAAAACAAAACACAACAGGTAACGACAACATGAAACTCCATTAAAGGATTAGTTCACTTTTAAAAAAACTTTTTCTGATAATTTACTCACCCCCATGTCATCCAAGATGTCCATGTCTTTCTTTCTGCAGTAGAAAAGAAATTAAGGTTTTTGATGCAAACATTTCTCCTTATAATGGACTTCAGTGGGCTCCAAACGGTTACAGGTCCGAATGACCGTTTCAGTGCAGCTTTAAACCACACCAGACGATGAATAAGGGTCTGATCTAACCAAACGATCAGTTTCTGAGAGAAACCGAGCAGTATTTATGCTATTATTTGTATTATTACATGTCTGAGCTCCGCCATAACTTCCGCCAAGTGAGGTCAAATACGAGCGTGGTCATAGATATATCGATCGTAGATGCCTCATTCTACTGATCCGTGCAGGTGCTAATGAGGTATCTACGTATACATCTATGACCACGCTCGTATTTGACCTCACTTGGCGGAAGTTATGGCGGAGCTCAGACATGTAATAATAATAATAATTCTCTCAGAAACTGATCGTTTGGCTAAATAAGACCCTTATTCATCGTCTGGTGTGGTTTAAAGCCCTTTGAAGCTGCACTGAAACTATCATTCGGACCTGTAACCGTTGGGGCTCCATTGAGTCCATTATAAGGAGAAATGTTTGCATCAAAAACCTTAATTTATTTTCGACTGAAGAAAGAAAGACATGGACATCTAAATTATCAGCAAACGTTTTTTTAAAAGTGAACTAATCCTTTAACGTGCAAGACAACATGTAACACATGCAAGACAAAGTGTAACAATGTGACATGACACGACACTAACAAACAACATAACACATAAACAGCACAAACCATACATAACACACACACACACACACCAGACCACAACACACCGTCAAATTAAACCCACAAACCGTAATAAAGCCGTATGACTATCTTTCTGTACTTTACAGCAGTGTTTTTTAATATTCTATATCAAAATGAGATCGAAATTTAAACTGCGGTTATCTGAAATAATTATGATGTATAAATCGTGACATGCTTACACTAGACTACACAAACTAACGTAAGAGGTCTGGCCTTTGCCGTGTTTGTGCTTTACTGCAGAGGAGATGTCCAACAGCACCAGAGACATTTACAAAGGCAGAGGGGTCAATGCTGCCGTCCGTCGTGAGGACCAGACACACACACACACACACACACACACACAGGGGGCAAGACCCTGAGCCACATGCAGACGGACCCACGCCTGCTGAGCAGCCAAAGGACAACCACACACACACACACACACACACACACAGAGTTTGGTTCACAGCCAATGTCATGTTCCAATGTCAGAAACACCACATATAAAAGTTATTTTTCCTACATTACTGTCCTGAGTGTTTCATATCACTCTTTTGCAATTATAGTCACATCGCTCCAACGAAACAAAACATTTAGGACTACATCTGTATTGTTAGGCTCACATGCTCAAAATAAGGCTATTTTAAAGTGTTTTTACTTTTCACCAGCCAAACCACAAAAGTACAAAAGAGCTTCTCTTTATAAAAAGAAAAATACACCACAATCTGGCAAATGGTACTGCTATAAGGCAACTCATGCAATTCATAAACACACTTATGCTTGGAAGTGCTAGACACAATGCAAAACATCACTGATTGATCGTAGTTTTGTTCAAGACTCACAAGCTAGTCTAGTTGAATTTTAGCTTTGTTGAAGATTGTCTTTGTGACAACCCAGCAGAATTTGCTAGGGATGCACCGATATAGGGCTGGGCGATATATCGAATATTAGCGATACTATCGCAATAATTTTGACGACGGTGTAAAATTTGAAAATATCGTGAATATCGAATATTTCAAATTCAACATGCAAACTTTCCCAAATAACATTACCAGCTAACGCAGAGCTCTGCTTCCACCATTCACTAAACATCGGATGCAGAAGAGTTTAATATATACGCAGCGCATGACAAAGAAAGCAACAGAAACAAGCGCGCATGAGAGAAATAACAGCGTGGCGCGGGACTCTGACCTGAAGCGCACACGCCTTGCGGGATCGGGATTCAGTTCCTTCATGGATTATTGGGTTTTAATGGTCAAACAAATGTAAAAATGCACGTGCTGGCAAGTATTCAGGTAAACTCAGAAGTGTATGTCTTTAGTGTACGGAACGCACACAGTGTTGAGTGAGGAATCGTGTGTTTCAGTGTATTGGGCCCGTGCAGCTCTTAAAGGGCCGGAGCTCATATTCTGTGTGATTTAATGTTAATCAAACAACAACGAAAATTAGAAAACCACCCCATGCGTCGCTAAACAACTTTAATATATTTATTCAGAATCAGTGTAGCCTATAGTTAATTTATAGAATTAAGACTGAGCAGTTTATGTTTATATATATATATATATATATATATATATATATATATATATATATATATATATATATATATATATATATATATATATATATATATATATTTGATTTTTAATTTATTTCTTGACTTGCAGCTGTTAAATAGACCCAGTGTAGCTGAAAATAAAGCACTGTTTTTGTAATATTGTTTGTAGTTTTACTTATGTTTTTTTTTTTTTTTAAGATCAAATTAAAAATCTATATTGTAATTATAAAAGTACATTTAAAAAAATATAAAATTTTGGTCATCCCAACCCGTCGTTAACATTTTGTATTTAATTTGGTTCTATCTAAATAGTTTTTGTTGTTTTAATGGGGGCAAAAGAAAATATTTTTTTTTAATTTAAAAGCAATGGCAAACATAGAGATATATATCGAATATCGTCAAAATTTTGAAAATATCGAGATATATATATTTTTTGGATATCGCCCAGCCCTACACCGATATGACAATTTTGGCCCGATAACCGATATATTAGCCGATAAATCTGAATCGAAATTAACACAATTTTTGAGAGTCTGATTATAAAAACAAAAAGTCTCACCATTAAAAGCCATGACCCAATACGATAACCGATAATTCTTTATATTTGAAAGCTGATCCTCGATATATTGGCCGAAAAATCTGAATCCAAATAAAAATATAATTTTTGAGAGTCTGATTACAAAAACAACCGTTTCACCGTTAAAAGCCATGACCCAATTTTGGCCGATACGATAACCGATAATTCTTTATATTTGAAAGCTGATCAACGATATATTTGCCGATAAATCTGAATCCAAATAAAAATACAATTTTTAAGAGTCTGATTACATAAAAAAAAATCATCTCGCTTTTAAAAGCCATGACCCAATTTTGGCCGATACCGATAATTCTTTATATTTGAAAGCTGGTCACCGATATATTGGCCGATAAATCTGAATCCAGATTTTTATACAATTTTTAAGAGTCTGATTACAAAAACAAAAGTCTGCAAAATGTCCGTCAATGAGTTGATGAGCAGCACATGCATCAACAGCCAATGAAAAGTGTCACGCGATAGTGAATGATGTCTGTCTCCTGTGCTGTCCATCTTGATCTAGTCTGCACCGGATCAGCAGGGAATTTCCCGCAGAGCTAGCAAGGAATCACAGCATCTCCATCCTTGCTGACAGGAAGTGAGAAAAGAGAGGCTGGCGGGCTGATGAAGGGAAGAGGTGGAGCCGGACTGATGTTCAATATCCGCCGAGTGCATTCTTCTTGAACGTATAGAGAATCATATGGTGCCACACACTCATAAGGATGCTAATCTTTACCTGATCTCCCGGGAGTTGCCGGAATACCTGCAGAGTGACAAACACACTTCACATAACCTTTCCCCAAACTTCTCTCTACGATGGCTCCTAATGAGGCGCAGTGGGACTGCAATCCTCGTCCCCTGATTCTGCGAAGACTCCTACCTGCCTGTTCACCAGATGGAGATCACGCACTGCGTGAAAGGAAATAACTACCACCCGAGCCACATGCTTGAGTCATTGTGAAACAGAGTCAAAGATGCGATTTCTAAAATCAACTTGACAGGAACAAGGTAAACCATTTTGGGCAGGTTTCCCAGACGGAGACTAAATTTCAGCACAAGTGATGATTTTAGCAGAAAATCTATCATAATAAAGTGTCGCACTTCAGGTTGTGGAGCTTAATTTATAAAGCTAGGAGCTAGAGATGCACCGATCGACGGGAAAGGAATCGGCTGATTTTCCACATGATCGTGGAAGTGACACACACCCGCGTCCTCTCACACACTTCGCTCCAGTTAAATGTGCATAACTAATTCCCGGAGTAACTGGGGATTTTACTGATTCCCGCACACTAAAAGTGCACGCACCTCTGATCTATATAAGTGGAAAACACGGCCAGAAACAGAATTTACTGTATAATGCGGAATGTCATGGAATTTGTCAGATTTAGTATGAATAAATCACATCACCATATGGATGAGTGTCCGTGAATATTAAACCGCAAGACGACGATTTGAACATGAAACCTGCAAGTTCTGAGCAGGTGTTACTATATGACGACATGAACACGTGAACTTCATCTCCAGAGCCGCTCCGAGAGTCACTTCATCAGCATTTTACGTTTCATTTGAGAAAAACTGTCATATCATAAACACACCGAAACTCACGATCTACCCGGCAACCCATCAAAATAAACTTGTGCAGTATAATGTATGTCTTAATATAATACCACTAATAATAACAACACAATACTGTTTTCATTTTAACTTTAAACATCTGTTGTGCAACACTTTAAAAATTAAAGGGTTTATTTAAATTTCATTTGATTAAAAATAAATGATTGTTTTATGCCTTCATTTGTTTTACCAGAAAAACTAAAATACACAAAGGAATTTCTGAGGAAAAAAGGCCCTATTACTGTACATTAATAAATCAAGTATTTTTTATTAATTCAATTAATTAGATGTGTTTTTGATTAAAATGGAAAAAACGGAATTTGGAAATAAATAAAGAGTCACAAGTGCCAAAATGAGTGTTACGGCGCTTAAGCGGTAAAATACACACAAAAATTATGTCAAACGCCCGTCTTAGCGAATATTCAGGTAAAAATCTCTCTGCTCTCGACTGAATCACTTTTGTAAGCATTAATCTGTATTTAACTTTTACAATGAAGACTATCCAGCAGTCGTTTGAAATCAGTTTGTTTGCTCTTAGTTTATTACAGTCTTTTTACTTGTATTTTTATGAAAATAAAATGTTGCATTTCAGAAAAGTAGATTATTGTTTGTATATGCTGTCAATTATAGTTCTTTAAAAAGGAAAAATCGGAACCGGCAGGTCAAACTTACAAAACACAATAGGGGAATCGGTGAAGAAAATTGCAATCGGCGCATCTCTACTAGGAGCCTTAAAGTTGCACGAGTCTAAAACATTAAACAATTCCTCAGAGTCAAGAAGCATGCACACAAAAACAAACAAGACTAATGTATTTAGATGGTCTTTTCACAGCATCTTCCTCCTGAACCATGTGCCAAATGACACCCACATAGAGATGATAGCCGCATAACTACAAGCAATCTAAACAGAGCATAAAACTTACATTAAAGGGAAAATGCTTCCCAAATCATAGGCCTTTATATTTTTAGCATTTGTGCCAACCATCTAGGTCTGTGGAAGTTCACTACAGAGGCCTTCTAAACGAATGCGGTGACCATTTATTGACCATAGAGCATTGATAAGATCCCCAGAGGATTGAAGTTTAATAAAAAAATCTGAAGCATCACTTCCTCTCCTTGGTGTAACAACACTCCCTTGAGAAAGCAGAACTAGCTCAGTCACCGTGAGTCATTACGCACACTATCCATCTTTCACTTCCTAAAACTCACTGAGGTTTTAGCAAATTTGCAGAGTCAATAACAGGCGAGTCAAAGTTCAATGGATTGCCTTTCTAAAGGGCAAAAAAGTTTTTTGGGCAAAGGGAATGACGAAGCGGTCATCTCAAAGACCATGATTTAGCTTCTTTAATGACTGTTTATTAGACTACTAATTATCTCATATTAACACTGTTCTCTGCCGGTGTAAACATTTTAAACCCTTCGGCTATTTTTGGACAAAATAACATTTGCACCCAGAGACGTAGCGCTTGACTTGGCTGTCAGACTACTAATTAACTCAGTTAATTTCAAAAACCTCTTCAAGGTTGACAGCGCTGCAACGCTTCAGTGTTTCGCAGGTGTAACACAGATACCAACAGTTTAACCCTTATGGTGCCAGCTGTTTTTAACCAAACTAACATTAGCAGCTGGGCCATGTTATCATTGGTAAACTACCGCTGTCAGAGGCAATCTCTGGGCTATAATGCATGGGTGGGCAGGTGGGAGCCATTCAGTTCAGTTCCATACATCCTGGTAAATGCAAATTAATTTCATTAAAATCTGGATTTTATTGGCCACTAACCAAATGCTTAAGGTGTAAATTTGGTTGCAGAATGAAGTAACCTACTCACCAGTTAAAAGGGTTAATATGAGTGGTTTTTAAAAGGGTCATAAACTGCATTGTTTTATAAAGTTTCCTGAGGTGCATTTAAAATGTTAGTATGTTTCAAAAATTGTCATAAATTTAGAAATAAAAGACATTTTCCTAGCCCGATTTTAGCCTCTGATTTGAACGCTCTGTTTGAAGGGGCGTGTCTGCTGTGAGACTTCAGTGTAAACGCCCACTGCTGTGATTGGCTGCTGTGAGACTTCAGTGTAAACGCCCACTGCTGTGATTGGCTGCTGTGAGACTTCAGTGTAAACGCCCACTGCTGTGATTGGCCACTGTGAGACTTCAGTGTAAACGCCCACTGCTGTGATTGGCCACTGTGAGACTTCAGTGTAAACGCCCACTGCTGTGATTGGCCGCTGTGAGACTTCAGTGTAAACGCCCACTGCTGTGAGACTTCAGTGTAAACGCCACTGCTGTGATTGGCCGCTGTGAGACTTCAGTTTAAACGCCCACAGCTGTGATTGGCCGCTGTGAGACTTCAGTGTAAACGCCCACTGCTGTGATTGGCCGCTGTGAGACTTCAGTGTAAACGCCCACTGCTGTGATTGGCCGCTGTGAGACTTCAGTGTAAACGCCCACTGCTGTGATTGGCCGCTGTGAGACTTCAGTGTAAACGCCCACTGCTGTGATTGGCGCTGTGAGACTTCAGTGTAAACGCCCACTGCTGTGATTGGCCGCTGTGAGACTTCAGTTTAAACGCCCACAGCTGTGATTGGCCGCTGTGAGACTTCAGTGTAAACGCCACTGCTGTTATTGGCCACTGTGAGACTTCAGTGTAAACGCCCACTGCTGTGATTGGCCGCTGTGAGACTTCAGTGTAAACGCCCACTGCTGTGATTGGCCGCTGTGAGACTTCAGAGTAAACGCCCACTGCTGTGATTGGCCGCTGTGAGACTTCAGTGTAAACGCCCACTGCTGTGATTGGCCGCTGTGAGACTTCAGAGTAAACGCCCACTGCTGTGATTGGCCACAGTGAGACTTTAGTGTAAACGCCCACTGCTGTGATTGGCCGCTGTGAGACTTTAGTGTAAACGCCCACTGCTGTGATTGGCCGCTGTGAGACTTTAGTTTAAACGCCCACTGCTGTGATTGGCTGCTGAGAGACTTCAGTGTAAACGCCCACTGCTGTGATTGGTTGACATCTTTGCATTTGAAACTTTAAGCATGTTTTTACTATTACAGCTCAAGGTTAACTAATCATGTTGATTATAGCATTACATTCAGATCAGTGATGAGCATTGTAGCCGATCACAGATATGTTGAGCGCATGAATGCAGAATCTCTTCATTGTAACTCGATTTGTGCACACTAATGAATGCTTTCATCATAACTAATAGTGCAAACACAATGTAAATAAGAGATTAGTTGATTATTACGGGAGTTTTGGCGTGAGTCCTGGGGTCCGTTCTTCTTACCTCGCTTAACACATCTGAGATGATTTGACCATTCCCAGATCTTTTAATCGTGATCTCTGGATAATTTGGTTCTTCAAACGAATCGTCGGATTGGATTAAACTATCTGGATGAAGTGATCTGAGATTACTGCGTGTTCTCGTGTTCGCTGAAGAGAGCAGACGCATCGATAATCCAAACCACGATCAGCAGTGCAGCGATTGGCTGGCGGCAAGACAACATAATGACATCATATAATTAAAAAAACACCTGGAAAAAAACTTGACAAAAAAAGAAAAAACATGAATTTCTGGACCTTTATAAGGAAACAGCCAAACGACCAAACCAATATAAAAATTATAACAGATAAATTAAATGTGCACTGTTTTGATGAACATGATTCACAATTATTTATATTCACGATTTTATAGGCTAGTATTTGTACACCCTTTACATTTGTATTTCAATGTTGTAATTACATTTTTAAGCCAATTTGAAGCAGATTTGTTACATGACCGTATTAATGAATGTTTCTTAATGGTCAAGATCAAATTATCTGCATCTCTTGCGCTGCATCAAGCCATCCCATAATATCCGTCATCACTCAAATATATGCATGGCTCAGAATAACTGTACAGCATTTGTGTAAGACTCCACTAAAATTATAATTATTCCATCACAAATAAATCTCTCAATCAAGTGACTGTGTCTATAGTATTATACGCACCTTTTACACAACATTATAAAATTATTTTCATATAAACTTTTATATTCTTTTTTTAATTATTTCTTTTTAAATCGCCCCTGGTTCAGTAAGGACAGATTTTAAGTATCACCTCAAGATGCAACCTAATCCTGTTTACATGAAATAAGCTCCCGAGCAGGTTTAAGCTTTCGGACCTGTTGCTATGACAGCAAGTCCAGGATGAGCGTCGAAGAACCAAACAATCCCAGATCATGCCAAATCATCAACAATAAAATCCAGCTAACGGAGTTAGCCACGTACGAAGAACAGGCCCTTGAACTCAGTCACTGATAAACTCTGTTTGATTGAGAGCTCCAGTGATTGCAAAGGGAGCACTCTTTGGTCACTTATTTTAATCACAGTTTAAATAACAGATTAAATAACACAGGTGTTCTACTAAGAGAAACAATGTGAAGTTGAGCGTTTAGTCACTGGTCACAAGAACATCTGACTGTACATGAATCATTATATATCAGAAATCACTGGTCTCAGATCAGGCATTAGAATTAACATGGTTACTTACATGTTGTGGCGTTACTGTCGATATTGTAAAAGTCTGTTTGCAAAGAGTGCATCGAAATTGTGACTGATTTCCCAAAGAATCCACAGTGAAATGTAGCGAATACACATAAATAATGCTCAACTGAGACATTCACATTGATGAGAATAAATCAGCTCATTCCTATCATTAGGATCCTTTGGAAGGTGATGTTATTTGTAGTCCAGTGATCCTGTATCGCTCTTCTCTCCTCATCATCTCACTAACACACCAGTGGGCGGGGCCAAAGTTGCAATGATGAAGTTTTCAGCTTTGAAACTTAAAGGATATTCTTACAGTTTGATGGCCACTTAAATATCAAAAGCTCTCTCAGATTTCTCAGTTCATAACCCCTTTAATGTTTTCCTAGTGTGTCCGTTCGTGCAGCTAGCCGATCAGAGCACTTTGGGCTTACAAACCGGAAGTCAATCAGATCCTTTCAGACCGACTGGGAATAGAGGTGCTGCAACAATGTACAGTTTGTGAAAAATAATGTGTTTTTTGAACATTAATTTTTAAATTGATCCCCAGTAAACGTAATTAAAGGACCGACAGTCGTATTGCATGGCTGCAGTGCATAGACAGCCAAAGTGTTAAGGATTTTCCCCCTCAAAAAGGACACAGTTGAGAATCTGTGCACTTCACTAATTCCCACCTAGATCATTTTCCTCTCCATTGTGTGATTGAAGTTGAGACATTGCTACCATTTCCAGTCATAACAGATGGATTTTCCAGCACTGTGACAGACAGTTCAGCTTTGGAAATCACAGACAGTGGCATTGGCAGTGATTTGAGGAAGGTCTGATTAATGGGCACGTAGCAAGAAGTGTGGGGGGCATCTCCTCTACTCTCTCCTTCGCCCCACTTCCAAGAATCTACAGCCTGCCAAGAGCTCTTGACAACACAATGCAGCAAATAAAGTGCAGAGGCTAAGAAAGGCCTGATGAGGACTTTTCCCCCCTGCAAGCTTTTGTGCTCCGATCCAGTGGGAGGGCACAACGGCAGTGGCTTGGCATTGCAAATCTTTTCCTGGGCATTGATAGACGTCGCTGTGCTGGAACGTTCCCTCACAGTAGCTCGATCTCTGCAGATTTGGCACAATCGCCTCTCCTCCCTGTGAGGTTGGGCCCTTAATTTCCTTTCATTAAAGCCCCCGGTTGAAAACGTTAATAAAGGCAGTGTCTAATTACAGAAGCACATCTCCACAGCTCTATAGAAAATCATCAGACTAATGCCAGTTCCCCCCCATTCTCTTTTTGCTTTGAGCTTGATTGATTTTTCTGGAGAGCTGGATTGGTTTTGTTCTTGCTCTCTGTTATGGGGAATGCAGAAACTCTGGAGGTGGGTGGAAAGACAAAGTCCTTCCTGACATATTCTGAATCACTTGTATTTGGCAACTGCGATGATGGACGCTGGCCAAACTGTCTGTGACTGGGGAATTGTGCAGCCAATTTGTACACAGATGACATGCAGATGCCTTTTGTAGAGTTCCTGATCAAAAAAGACGACTTGGGTTGACTTGTTTGCATTGTTGGATGCTTTGGATCTCCATTTTCTAAACAATAGAGCGACGGATGGATAGAATGATGGATGGATAGAACGACAAAACAATGGATGGATAGAACAACAGAACGACGGATGGATAGAACGACGGATGATAGAACAACAGAACGACAGATGGAAAGAACAACATATGGATAGAACAAAAGAACAACGGATGGATAGAACGACGAATTGATAGAACGACGAATTGATAGAACGACGAATTGATAGAACGAAAGATGGATAGAACAACGGATGGATAGAACGACAGAATGACGGATGGACAAAACGACGGATGGATAGAACAACATATGGATAGAACAACAGAACAACGGATGGATAGAACGACGGATGGATAGAACGACGAATTGATAGAACGAAAGATGGATATAACAACAGAACAACGGATGGATAGAACGACAGAATGATGGATGGACAAAACGACGGATGGATAGAACAACAGAACAACAGATGGATAGAACGACAGTGATGGATGGACAAAACGACGGATGAATAGAACAACATATGGATAGAACAACGGATGGATAGAACAACATATGGATAGAACGACGGATGGATAGAACAACGGATGGATAGAACAATAGAACAACGGATGGATAGAACAACGGATGGATAGAACAATAGAACAACGGATGGATAGAACGACAGAACGATGGATGGACAGAACGACGGATGGATAGAACAACATATGGATAGAACAACGGATGGATAGAACAACGGATGGATAGAACAACAGAACAACGGATGGATAGAACGACAGAACGACGGATGGATAGAACAACATATGAATAGAACAACAGATGGATAGAAGGAAGGATGGACAGCACGACAGATGGATAGAACAACATATGAATAGAACAACAGATGGATAGAAGGAAGGATGGATAGAACGACAGAATGATGGATGGATGGACAGAACGACGGATGGATAGAACAACATATGGATAGAACAACAGAATAACGGATGGATAGAACGACGTATGGATAGAACAACATATGGATAGAACAACAGAACAACGGATGGATAGAAGGACAGATGATAGAACAACAAACAAAACAGCAGACAGACATAATGATAGATGGATAGAATGACGAATGGATAGAACGACAGATGATACAACAGCAGATGATAGAATGACAGATGGGTGAATGGATAAACAATGGCAGACAGACAGAACGACGCATGGATAGAACAACAAATGGATAGAACGACGGAACGTCACATGATAGAACGACAGATGGATAAACAAAATGGCAGACAGACAGAACGATAGATGGCTAGAACGTAAGGTTGGATGGACGGATGGTATGACAGAAGGACGAATGGAGCGAGGGATGGATGTACACAGATGACATGCGGATGCCTTTTGTAGAGATCCTGATAAATAAAAAGATGACTTGGGATTTGTTTGCATAGTTCTCCATTTTCTAATGCGTGGGCCTGATACACTGAGGCTGCACTGCTCTAGTTTCCAGCTATTGCCTTCCTAGCTGTTTATTTTAAGTGAAGGTCCTTTTAAACAAATTCTGCTGACTTGGCTTTTCCTTCCCGCTGTCAAGATTCACAGGATAAATGGGGCCCCAGATGAGGTGTTGCTCACAGCAGCTGCCCAACTAGCAAGCGTCCAGAACCGCACATCTTCGTCTTGTATCTCTCAGGGTCAGAAGCAATGCCACCCCGGATCCAGTCGACGGAGCACCTACAATAACCGTAGTGCAACTCACTCATGTGCTAAATTACAGTCACAAATGGGCTCCTTCCACCTTTGAGCCAGACAATTTTTTCCTGCCATTCAGCTTTTCACCAGCAGTCCCGGGCTTTTCCTGGAACATAATTGTATTCGGTGAGCCAGCCTGCTGAAAAAGGGGACGTTTAAAAAGGTAGAGAAAGGGAAAAGAGGTGAAAGGAAAACCTGACAGCGTCATTAGAGGAGCGAGTGTTGAACTGCTGCTATCCTCTGGTGTATCCCATAATGAAGTTCTCCAGGTTGCCACGTAACCTCCCGGGCGTACAGCATAATTAAGGTTCTCTCCTCTGATCCCAGACACAGCAGAGGTTCGGGTCCTTTCCCAGATGCGTTGACTTAGTGGAATGTGATGGGTGGGCGTCGATGTTTTTGCTGAATAACGCCCTTGAGGCAAAACCCAGCTTGGGCCCTTCAGTTCACAGAGGACAGAAATGAACCCAGCGTACTTCGCCTCAGAGGCACTGCTGTCTGCGAGTAAGTTGACCTGAGTGTGATCTGATCCCTTCTCGCAGTCGTGTGTGATTTACGGCAGTGCCCAGGGCACTAAAGGTTATGAAAAAGCTGTAAAATCTGCCATCTGCAACCAGAAAGGGACTTACCAGGTAAGTAACGGCAGAAATTAGCATAGTATAATGTCACCTTGATTAAGTTTGCCGTTATCCTTCTGTTCCCTTTTTCCAAATGAAATGATTTTTGGGGCTGCCCCCGGCTAAAGATTTTTCTTATCGACTGGTTGTTCATTTAAAGGGGTACTATAAGTCTCAGGTGTCCCAATAATGTGTCTATGAAGTTCCAGCAAAAATACACAACAGATTATTTATAATAGGATGTTTTGAAAGCCCCTAAGATGTGTGTGTGTGTGTTTCTTTAAATGCAAATGAGTTGCTGCTCCCCGCCCCCTTTTCAGAATAGGGTGGAGCCTTTACAGCTTGTGCTAGTTTGTGTCTTATTATTCCTAATTGAATTTATTTATTAAATCTAAGAATTGTGACCAAAAATGATGCATACCTTTTATAAAGCCATTTTTTCCAACCTAATTAAATGTAAACTGCAACAATCAATTTAAACATTTTGGAAGAATATACATTTCTGAACTGACCGTCGCACATAATATGAAGTTTAGGAGTCAGCCGACCACCGCAGTCCTAAACCTTAAAGATACCAACACAAACACACTCAGCAAAATCTTTGTTGTCAATATCAAAACCCTACTATAGAGATAAATGCACGTTAAACATGTTATGCAGTAAGCGCTGAACTAATTTAGCTTTCACAAACTCTTGGATACGCCTAATAATAGCGCACATTTATCTATGAGCGAAGAGAGCGAGTGCAAAGTGGCTAACGTTAGGCTACTACCGTCATGTTGCAAATGATAAGCCATGTTTGAGGTCAATGAATGTTTGGATTTCCTACAAAGGACTGTGTGACTTTGCCACTTCCAATAACCAATGAAAATGTAGGTCAACCAAGCCTCTTCTCATTGACTAACGCTTGGCCGACTATTAGGGGGCAGCCTTAATATGTGCACCATTAATGCATTGACCAGCGTAATGCAAAAGAGCATCTTAGTAACGTTTACAGAGCACAGGTGTTTTTTGTCTGTGGTACACAGTTTAAACTGATTCTATAGGAGCATCAAGCTACTGACACCTTCAACAAGCTGGATGATTGACACCGCACAAATCCCTACTGCAGTTATGATAAGGACAAGTAGGGCCTGTCAATCACTGCCAGACACGCAGGAGACCACAGCAGTCAGATGGCTGTAAGCAACATGTGTACAGAAACCACAGCACCATGTTAAGACCAAAAAAAAAGCTATTTTTAAAGCCATAGCAAAAACAAAAACAAAAACACCAAATGCAGAGCAGACACTGTAAAAATGGCTGACAGGAGAGTTTTACTGAATCCTTTCAGTCCAGAATAAGTCTCCCATTTCTGCTTCAGTTGCTTAGTGACTATAGTGCGTTATCCTGGTGACATGAGACCATGAGACTTTTCTTTGGAGAACTGAGAAGATATTTCGTTTTGCTCTCGAGACAAACACAACATGAAAAATCAAAGCACACACTGTTAAATAAGATTTACTCCAGTGGTGAACTCAAAACAATGGTGAAAATTTTATGACCCTCCAAGCAAAACTTCACTCAATACGGCAGACAGGGATAGATGTGTAAAAAATATAAGATCGCAAAGTTTACAAACACACACACACACACACACTGTGTTTCCATGTTATATGGGGACATTCCATAGGCGTAATGCATTTTATACCGTACAAACCGTATTTTCTATCCCCCTACACTGCCCCTGCCCCTAAACCTACCAATCACAGGAGACAAGCTGCATTTTTACTTTTTCAAAAAACATCACTTAGTGTGATTTATAAGATGTTTTCCTCATGGGGACCAAAAAATGTCCCCACAAGGACAAGCACATTTTGGATATTGCCATCTTTGTGGGGACATTTTGTCCCCATACCGTAGGGATTACCAGTCCACACACACACACACACACACACGAAAAGGTTGTGCACTAAAGAACTTTCTTCTAACCCTACGGGAGAGAGGGAGGAAAGGAGAGAAGGAGAGAAGGGATAGATAGAACGACAGAACGATAAAACGACAATGACAGAACGAAGGATGGATGGATAGATAAACAAAGACAGACGGACGTGCGGAAAGAATGACAGAGCGAAGGATGGATGGATAAACAAATACAGACAGAACGATGGATGGATGGATGGTTGGTTGGTGGGATGGATTGAAAGAATGATAGAATGACAGAACAATATATAGACGAACTGATGGATGGATGGATAGATAGAACGATAGATAGAATGACAATATATAGACAGATAGATGGATGATAAACAAAGACAGACAGAACGATGGATGGTTGGTTGGATGGATTGAAAGAATGATAGAAAGAATGACAGAACAATATATAGACGGATGGATGGATGGAGGATGGATGATAGAACGATAAACAGAATGACAGAATATATGGATTGATGGATGATAAACAAAGACGATGGATGATGGATGGATGATGGATGGAGGGAACAACAGAATGACAGATAGAATAAAGGATGGATGGTTGGTTGGATGGATGGATAGAACGATACATAGAACGACAGAATATATAGACAGACGGATGGATGGATGGATGATAAACAAAGACAGATGGATGGATGGATGATAAACAGATGGATGGATGGATGGATGGATGGATGATAAACAAAGAAAGATGGATGGATGGATGGATGGATGGATGGATGGATGGATGGATGGATGATAAACAAAGACAGATGGATGGATGGATGGATGATAAACAAAGAAAGATGGATGGATGGATGGATGATAAACAGATGGATGGATGGATGATAAACAAAGACAGATGGATGGATGGATGGATGGAATGATAAACAAAGAAAGATGGATGGATGGATGGATGGATGATAAACAAAGAAAGATGGATGGATGGATGGAATGATAAACAAAGAAAGATGGATGGATGGATGGATAGAACAACAGAATATATAGACAGACGGATGGATAATAAACAAAGACAGACACAGCGATGGTTGGCTGGATGGATGGAGCGATAGATAGAAATAACGATAGAATTACAGAATGATAGATAGACCAAAAACAACATTTTATACATACTTTTTGTTTTTTGTTATCAAAATGCCACGCCCGTGTTCATTAAGACAAGAGAGAAGCACAAGACTGATCCGAGAGTCTCTCGACAGAACGAGCGAGACAGGTCAGCCTAGCGACGGAAGACAGACGGCTGTACCTTATCAGGAGCTTTCCTTCACAGAATTAGTGTCATATCTAAAGACTGAATCCGTTCGGTTTCTCCGGATCTCTGCAGCAAAAAGGTTAATCCAAGCGGGAATTATCTTTATTGGGCTTGGCCATCCATTAGCGTGCACAAATCAAGGAATCAATAGCCTGTTTTCAGCTCCATCAACAAGCTTCTAACAGGGTCACCAGTACGAGAGGCTTTGAGCTCTACAGAGGCCTCGGCCGATGACATTCACTCCAGTACTGGAGACGTGGAAGCAGGATATCTGCACAATAAAAGACATCTGCATCTTGAGCTCTCAGAATACACAGCTTGATACTGCAACTGAATAATTAATGTTTGGCTTCTACTAGTACTTCTTCAAAACATCTAACATATTATACTTCCATAAAATCATCATCCACACACACCACAACAATTACAAACCGTTACCGTTGTTTTGAGACGCTGGAAGCAGAAGCAGGGCCACATGTGTGGATGAAAGACAGAGTGGACATGCTCGACAAAATTGCAAGGACAAAAATATGAATAAAACACAGGTGCTGAATAATTCATCTTATATTGCTGCCTGGGTTCCACATGAATGCTCACAGCAACTTATGCTCTAGTCCGAAAGCACCAGGGAACCAAACGGCTGGAGTACATCAGAGAACCGGAGGGGAACATGGGGAGCAGAGAGACTGCACCAAAAAAAAAAAAAAAAACACTCAAAGTGGCGAACACTCTCAAAGTCAGCCCACACACCAAGCTAAAGAAAGCTGGATGTACCTCAGCATTTGTTTCAAATGAAGACGGGAAGGAATACAGGGATTCATAGAAACTACGTAAACAATTACAGCATTCAGGGGTTATGCCAGGTCAGCCTCGCTGGTGGAAGAAATGGATTTTTAGAGGTGCTAAAAGCATCAAAAGTCTGATGCCAGACTAAAGCATTTGGAAGAAGAGTGTCGTCATAAAACTGGGGGAGGTGAACAAACATGTCCAAGACAATACTGAAACTCTCCAACAATCGATAGCGGTAGTGTTGTCAAAAGTACCGACCGCGATACCAAATCGGTACTGAAGTTTTAAAAATGTGGCGCTTTGAGCGTTGTTGAGCTTTTTGTAAACACCTCTGACTGGCCATTGCGGTCACGCGCTCATCAAACACATCTGTGATTGGCTACAATGATCAGCGCTTCACAAACATGTTATAAATATACATCAATGACGCTTTTCTCAGAGTGCTTGCACAGATACACACGGAGCGTTTGAATGCAGGCGTATGTCAGCCTACCCAGACAGACCAAACGACAGACTGAACAAACAACAAACCGAACAAACCAAACGACAGACTGAACAAACAACAAACTGAACAAACCACAGACAGACCAAACGACAGACTGAACAAACAACAGACCGAACAAACCACAGACAGATAGAACAAACAACAGACCGAACAAACCACAGACAGACCAAACGACAGACTGAACAACAGACCGAACAAACCACAGACAGACCAAACGACAGACTGAACAAACAACAGACCGAACAAACCACAGACAGACCAAACGACAGACTGAACAAACAACAGACCGAACAAACCACAGACAGACCAAACGACAGACTGAACAAACAACAGACCGAACAAACCAAAGACAGACTGAACAAACAACAAACCGAACAAACCACAGACAGACCAAACCACAGACAGACCAAACGACAGACTGAACAAACAACAGACCGAACAAACCACAGACAGACCAAACGACAGACTGAACAAACAACAGACAGACCAAACGACAGACTGAACAAACAACAGACCGAACAAACCACAGACAGACCAAACGACAGACTGAACAAACAACAGACCGAACAAACCACAGACAGACCAAACGACAGACTGAACAAACAACAGACCGAACAAACCAAAAAACAGACCAAACGACAGACTGAACAAACAACAGACAGACCAAACCACAGACCGAACAAACTACAGACAGACCAAACGACAGACTGAACAAACAACAGACCGAACAAACCACAGACAGACCAAATGACAGGCAGACCAAACGACAGAAAGACAGACCGAACAACAGAAAGACAGACAGAAAGACAGACCCAACGAGACAGGAAGACAGACAGACCGAACAAATGACAGACCAAACCGAACGACAGACGGAAAGACAGACAGAAAGACAGACCCAACGACAGACAGAGCAGACGACATCAAACAACAGACAGACCAAACAAACGACAGAGACCAGACAAATGACAGACAGACCGAATGACAGACCAAATGACAGACTGAACAAACAACAGACCGAACAAATGACAGAGACCAGACAAACGACAGACCAAACAAACGACAGACCGAACAAACGACAGACCGAACAAACGACAGACCGAACAAACGACAGAGACCAGACAAATGACAGACAGACCGAATGACAGACCAAATGACAGACTGAACAAACAACAGACCGAACAAATGACAGACCAAACGACAGACAGACCGAACAAAGACCAGACAAACGACAGACCGAACAAACGACAGACCGAACAAACGACAGACCAAACAACGACAGACCGAACAAACGACAGACCGACCAAGCGACGGGCCGAATAAACGACAGACAGACCGAACAAACGACAGACAGACCGAACAAACGACAGACAGACCGAACAAACGACAGACAGACCGAACGACAGACAGACAGACCAAGCGACAGACGGGCCGAACAAGCGACAGACAGACCGAACAAGCGACAGACAGACAGACCAAGCGACAGACAGACCGAACAAGCGACAGACAGACCGAACAAGCGACAGACGGGCCGAACAAACGACAGACAGACCGAACAAGCGACAGACGGGACCGAACAAGCGACAGACAGAGCGAACAAACAACAGACAGACCGAACAAGCGACAGACCGAACAAATGACAGAGACCAGACAAGCGACAGACCGAACAAGCGACAGACAGACAGGGCCGAACAAACGACAGAGACCAGACAAGCGACAGACCGAACAAGCGACAGACAGAACAAACGACAGCCCAAACAAATGACAGACAGACCGAATAAACGACAGACAGACCGAATAAACGACAGACAGACCGAATAAACGACAGACAGACCGAACAAGCGACAGACCGACCAAGCGACAGACAGACCAAACGACAGACAGACCAAGCGACAGACAGACAGACCAAGCGACAGACAGACCGACGAGCGACAGACAGACAGACAAACGACAGACGGGCCGAACAAACGACAGACAGACCGAACAAGCGACAGACAGACCGAACAAACGACAGACAGACCGAACAAACCGAACAAGCGACAGACAGAACAAACCGAACAAACGACAGACAGACGGGACCGAACAAGCGACAGACAGACCGAACAAATGACAGAGACCAGACAAACGACAGACCGAACAAACGACAGACAGACAGACCGAACAAGCGACAGAGACCAGACAAGCGACAGACCGAACAAGCGACAGACAGAACAAGCGACAGCCCAAACAAGCGACAGACAGACCGAATAAAACGACAGACGGGACCGAATAAAGCGACCGACCAAACAACAGGCAGACTGAACGACAGACCGAACAAACGACAGACAGACCGAACAAACGACAGACCGAACAAACGACAGACAGACAGACCGAACAAATGACAGAGACCAGACAAACGACAGACCGAACAAACGACAGACAGAACAAACGACAGCCCAAACAAACGACAGACAGACCGAATAAACGACAGACAGACCGAATAACGACCGACCAAACAACAGGCAGACTGAACGACAGACCGAACAAACGACAGACAGAACAAACGTCTGACCGAACAAACGACAGTCAGACCGAATAAACAACAGACCAAACAACAGGCAGACCAAACGACAGACAGACCGAAGGACAGAGAGACAGACCGAACAACAAACCCAACGAGACAGAACGTCAGACCAAAAGATATTCTTTTAATTATAATCCAGTAAACTTCTCTTGTCGTGTAGAGGAGCCTGCTCTGGAAGTGCAGTGGTTAGTTTTGGACTAGTCACATCGCGCCCAACATGTCATCCCTACAGTGGCAACTACTTTTAAAACGAGACTCATTCTCACTATTCTGTGGGGAAGCTTCCCGACGGCGGCTCCCATCATCACTGCATCACGGGAAGCGGGAGGAACAGATGCAACATGTGCCAGATTCTCAGCAAAGGAGGATTTTTTGCTTTGATGCTGTGAACGACGCTCACCCAGAAGCGGAGCAGAGACGACACGGGTTAAAAATAAGTCACTGAATAAAAATAAAATAAAAAAAACATATGCATCCCCTCCGTCGCATAGCACATGAAACGATGCCGAACCCCATCGCACGGCTCACCCAGAGCTTATGCTAAAGCGCCTATGCTTTGAGGCAGCCGATAACAAAGAAAGTCTCAGATCAAGTTCTGCCTGGTGGAAAGCCAAGAGGAGCACCGGACTAAATCAGGAGATTAGGAACCTGGAGGAGACGAACAAGAAGCTCCTTCACAATACCTGAGCATCCACATTACAACCACTGAGCAAACACAAGTGAAACTCATGCACTGATCGCTACGATGCTAATCGCAAAGGCTGTTATGATACCATTCGCTTTTAGTCCATGGTGAGGCGCAAAATCAACCAATATTACATTCATTGTTGACCTTGCCCTCTTACCTGTAGTGAAGAATAAATTACAGAGGAACATTAATCTGGACTGGAAATGACTGCACTTTCTATACAAGACAGTCAAGGTCAGGTTCACCAAATCATACATAATTTCTGGAGCATTATACAGCCGGCTTTATGTGATCCCTGGCTGGGAATCTTTATGTAGAAGCTGTGTGTTTACAGTTAGGCCTTGAGATATCTCTGAGCATTTACATTTTTACACTTGACTATTTTAATTTGAAATAACACATTTTAAGACCGAATTAACCATTTCAAACTTAAAGGTCTGTGCCATATCATACCATCCACAATAACACCGGTTTAAATTGTTACATGATAAAAAAAAGTTATCAATGCTATAGCGGTGTGTGATGACGTACAGTTAGAAGCTGTTATTGATGTTTGACCGGAAGAGTAAAGCTGAGATCCACTCTGAATCAGACACAGAGATAACTAGTGCGTAACACCCGTTTCACACACACACACACACTCCGTTTCCAAGTCAAGTCAGCTTTATTTATATAGCGCTTTTACCAATGCAGATTGTTTCAAAGCAGCTTCACAGTGTTAAACAGGAAAACAATGCAACAGAATATATTTCGATTATCATACAGTGACAATGTGGGCTTAGATCTGCAATTAGATCAGTAATTTAGTCTATATGGTTAATTTAGTTTAATAATTCGATTTATTTGGACATATACCATGGCTGGTCAGCATTGTAATTCTCTACCTAGACTCTTTCATAGATGTCACGTTTAACGCACTACATTTAAACATTTTTTATTCAATTCATTAATTTATATAGCCTTGTCCTTTAGATTTAGCTATAGGCCTATATTACGTTGTTCACACAAATATATTGTATCATAGGTTATAGCCTAAAATCACAAACAGTTTAAATTAAAACTTACAACAGGACAAAAACAGCCGACTCTCGAAGAAATCCTACCGGTCATTAAGATTTTAGTTTTTCTGTTTTTCCACCTCCAAGAAAGGACAAGTGCTATATTATTTACCTGCTAAACCCCAGGCAAGGTGTCATATTCCTTAATTAACCTGCTGAAAAAAGCCATGTGTTGATTTTACATGCATCTGTGGTGAAATTACTAGATTTTCGCATCAATACATGTTTATTTTAATGCGGACAATGCGCTGTCCCTTTATCTCAGCCCGTGCAGCACAGCAAGAAATAGCCTCGGTGTGGAAACGATCGCTGACCGCTGCCGGACCGCATACGCGTGCAGTGTGAAAGCTTTAATCGGTTAACATGGGTATACGGAGTGTGTGTGAAACGGGCGTAAGATTACATTTATTTTAATGAATTATCAAGAGCTAAAGAGAGATTTGTACCTGCTTCTGTTCAGCGTCTCTCTTAGCAACGAAGATGTGTTTATTATTTAAAAATAGCAATGTAACCCCATCGTTGCTGAGACATATAATGTAGTGATCCAGTAAGTTTCTGTGCTCATGAATGTGTGTGTGTGTGCAGTGCGATCTCCACTCTGTATGCGAGTGATGTGGGCCTGTGTGTGTGTGTGTGTGTGTGTGTGTGTGTGTGTGTGTGTGTGCAGTGCGATCTCTGCTCTGTATGCGAGTGATGTAGGCCTGTGTGTGTGTGTGTGTGTGTGTGTGTGTGCAGTGCGATCTCTGCTCTGTATGCGAGTGATGTAGGCCTGTGTGTGTGTGTGTGTGTGTGTGTGTGTGTGTGTGTGTGTGTGTGTGTGTGTGCAGTGCGATCTCCGCTCTGTATGCGAGTGATGTGGGCCTGTGTGTGTGTGTGTGTGTGCAGTGCGATCTCCACTCTGTATGCAGTGATGTGGGCCTGTGTGTGTGTGTGTGTGTGTGTGTGTGTGTGTGTGCAGTGTGATCTCCACTCTGTGATGTAGGCCTGTGTGTGTGTGTGTGTGTGTGTGTGTGTGTGTGTAGCATCTCCACCTGTATGCGAGTGATGTACTGTGTGTGTGTGTGTGTGCAGTGCGATCTCCGCTCTGTATGCGAGTGATGTAGGCCTGTGTTTGTGTGTGTGTGTGTGTGTGTGTGTGTGTGTGTGCAGTGCGATCTCCGCTCTGTATGCGAGTGATGTAGGCCTGTGTGTGTGTGTGTGTGTGTGTGTGTGTGCAGTGCGATCTCCGCTCTGTATGCGAGTGATGTAGGCCTGTGTGTGTGTGTGTTTGTCTGTGCATTAATATAGAGCGGTGATTCAACTGACTTGAAACTATCTGTCCATTAAACGATTTCATTGCACACCTTCCAACCAATCAGACTCACCATCGCATAAATTACTTAGTTATTGTTACATTAAAATGTTAAGGAGTTGTTATACTTTTACTTAAGACTTTAACTAGATCGCCCACCCCTACTTATAACAACAACAACCTCTCAAAATAAAAATTCAGTTTAAGGTTTTGTGAGAAATATTACTATTGTACAGTAGAGAGGAACGCCCTTAATGTTCATTTAATTACAGTTAAATAAATACATTATTATGCTTTCATTTGGTTGCCACATAAATAATAATAATAATATACATACAAATATTATAATATTATTATTATTTATTAAAGTTGTAGAATTTTTATTAATTCTACTCTTTAGACTTGAATTTTGAAAATTTCATTAAACAATTCAAATAAAATGCAGAACAATTAAAACAGAAAACATGGACTTGGACTAAAATACAACCCAATTTAAAACAATAACATGTATTTCATAGAGCAATAAAAATGTGTATTATTACAATTAACTGTTGTTAAATTGTATAAGTTTTACTAGCAATTAATTGGACATGCTTTTTGATGACTAATATTTAATTTAACCATTAAATCAGAGTTTAGAATTTTTTTTTATTTTTATAAAAAATATTTGGGGAAAAAAATTAAATTAATTAATTTAATTTCAACTCTGTTATAAAAACAAATTCAACAAAATTCAACTCTGTTATAAAAAACAAATGGGAATGAAAAGTGAACTGAGACTAAAGTGGATCAAAAAGATACAAATATTAAATATGTAATTATTCACGTCATTCTACCCATGTGCAATACTTTCAAAGCCTTATAGAAGTGTGTGTGTGTGTGTGTGTGTGTGTGTGTGTGTGTGTGTGTGTGTGTGTGTGACTTGCATTGAAAGAGATAATGACATTATTTTTAGGACAATTCATCAGCAGCAAAAATGTCATTATCATTACCATGACTGCCCTGGAACAAGTAAACAATGCATGTATACATCTGAAAAATACAAACCTCAATGTTGAATCCTGCTCGGGTCAACGCTCTGAATCATTTGAAAAGACTACTCTGCAATCCTTGACATCGTATTATTATGTAGAGAACATGAAAACTGTGTAGGTTACAACCACGACCCCACAAAACAAGATCCTTCAGTGACATCTGTGTGAAAACTGATTTCACCTCAAGGTCCTTTCTTTTTAAAGTCTGGAAGTAGCATCAGAACAGGGAAGTCAAAGCGTAACTTTACCCCACGCTCTCTATAAACATTCATACGTGTGTTTTGAGACCTTGGAGTAAGCAATAATTAAACCATTACTTCCTGTGTAAGAAAAAACTGCATCAATAAAGGTGTTAACCAAAGCTCGTCGCCACTATGCCTTGTGTGCACTGTAAACCCTAACGCTCAAAATAATGGATTGTTTTGAGTAGAGCCAACTCAAATTAAACACATAAGTTCAAACTTTAATGAGTATTTAGAACTTTCTTTTCATCGGAGGTTTTAAAACTGACACATTGTAAGTAATCGGAATTGTTTCATTGTTTTGAGAGTAATGAACTTGTTTCTTTTAAGCTGGACGAACTTAAATTTAACCAATTTCTATTTCCCAGCATGCTTTGCCATGACACTCAAAAGGGACAGTAAATGCTCAAATTAAGTGTTATATTATGGTTTTTTTTTGAGTGCAAGATTAACGTTAAGTGGGAGTTTAATGTTTTGTTATGCTAGTTTCTGTTATGTTGCTTTTTAGGGTGAAGGTGGAGCTTAGTTTGAGAACAGATTTATATATGTAAATAAAATAGAAAAGGAGCCGACCCCTAGGTGTGCCGACACTATTGAATTTGGCCCCCTTTAAAAAAAAGTTTGGACACCCCGGGTGTAGATGATATTTTAAAGAATGTTTTTGCTCATACACTGGAAGGCAATGGGATCCAAAACATCCTCACTGACTTTTATTGTATGGGAAAGGGAAAACACTTTGTTTTTTGGTGTTAAGAAGAAGAAAAGGAGGTTTGGGACGACATGAGGGAAATTTAAATTTTTGGGAATATTCCTTTAACAAGCCACACGGCTAAAGCACTGAACCATGAAGTATCATGAAGTCGCCAGCGTCTCTTTGTGTGATGCCTTCCAGAATTCAAAAGCCATGGCAGAAATCGGGCTTGTTTCACTGTTGTGAATCCGAGTTCTGAGGGGGAAAAACATGGGAAGCCTGGAGGGGGAGGGGGAAGTTGTTTCAGAGCTTTTGGCAGAGGACGGGGGTTCCTGTGGGGGATGAGAAGGGGCCGCGGTGTCAACAAGGCACAGGCTGCGAAAGAATCTGAGCAAACTTTCGCACAAAGGAGCCCCTCAGCGCCCGGGGGCAAGAGAGCCGTTTCACTGGAGAGGTAGGCAAATCAACCCATAAAACGGCTTGGGCGCGAGCCATTAGATCAGCTAGCACTTAAACAAAACGCTCTTTCTATAGAAGCCCCCCACTGTCCCATACAGTCTCCCGGTAGACTTGTATGAGACGCAAAAAAAAGGCAAAACAAAGAATTTAAGCAATTCCCCTTCAGATTCCTCAGAACAGAGAGGAAAGATGTTTGTTTTCGCTCCTTGCAGGCCGAACTGTGAGAGCCCATGATACGACTAATAAAGAGGCAACAAGTCCTGCAGCTTTCTAATAGGGATGCGCGGTATACCGGTACTGGGAAAATACCGGTATATATTTTATTTCAAACGGTACGATATCATGATTTTGCTCATTTTGATATTTGCTGAGAATAAAATGAATACAGCGGTTGACTCTCGCTCAACACGCACAAAACTCATTAATAAAGACAGGAGTCGAAATTTGGAATTACTTTGCTTATAAAACTTCTGAAGAACCATCAAACCTTACCAAGCATCGGTCACTTAATTCCTGACTTTAAATGACTAAATTAGATCTTTTGAATGATGCACTCACCTGTCAATCTCTTAATGTCTTTTTTTTCTTTCAACACTGATCAACACACTTACATAAGACCGTATCATTAAATATAAAAAAAATCTTCGGCGGTTTTTTCAACCAGTGACGTTTAGACCTCATAATATTTCAACAAATAGTGTTTGTTGTTGGTATGAGCGCAAAGAAAACTCTCAAAGTGCTCCCATCCAATGTGTATTACGAAATGCTATAAAATCGCTTGCATGTTCAAATTGGCAAGGTTTAAAAAGACGTGGGGTGGTTTTCCCGCAACGGAAGCGAAACTGCTGAATCTGAGCGTGCAGATTGCTTTCAGTGCAGGTGCGATGTCTTTTGAAGCCAGAAGCATTGCTCATTTTGAGACGCGCAGTAATGCTGAAATTACTTACAAGAAAGTTTCCAAATGACTGATTGATGTGATAATCTTTGTTGATTATTTTAATAATAAACATTTGCATTTCCCGCTTCATACAGTACCGAAGCCAAAATTGTGGTATCGAGCCATCCCTACTTTCTAATCAACCAGTCCTGCTCTCGTCTGACGACAACAACAACTCATGCTTCATCTGAAATTGTGATGCACAATGTGCATTTAATCTATGGCAGCCCAATATCGAAATATCGCAAATGTACATATCGCAACGGCATGCAATATCTGAATGATTTTAATAGGCTACTTCAACATTGTGAAAAGTGTACGTTTTAGGTCAACGCATATTGCAGAGAATAGACTGGGCACACGCTGTTACTTATGTGACTTGCTTGACGTTAAAAATTGTAATTTAATGCAATAACTTGCGAAAAACAACTCCTTGCAGTCTCGCGCTGTCTGACACACACCGAAACATGCACACAAGAAAGCGTGCGATCACTTCAGTTCTGTTTCGTGCCTTGTTACGCACTCAAACAGCCAAATTAGGGCTGGGCGATATATCAAATATTAGCGATACTATCGCAATAATTTTGACGACGGTGTAAAATTTGAAAATATCGTGAATATCGAATTTTTCAAATTCAACATGCAAACTTTCCCAAATAACATTACCAGCTAACGCAGAGGTCTGCTTCCACCATTCACTAAACATTGGAAGCAGAAGAGTTAAATATATACGCAGCGCATGACAGAGAAAGCAACGGAAACAAGCCCGGACTCTGACCTGAAGCGCACACGCCAGACAACATCGATCGGGATTCAGTTCCTTCATGGATTATTGGGTTTCAGTGGTCAAACAAATGTAAAAATGCACGTGCTGGCAAGTATTCAGGTAAACTCAGTAGTGTATGTCTTTAGTGTACGTTCCACTGATCTATATAATTTATATAGATCAGTGGAACGCACACAGTGTTGAGTGAGGAATCGTGTGTTTCAGTGTATTGGGTCCGTGCAGCTCTTAAAGGGCCGGAGCTCATATTCTGTGTGATTTAATGTTAATCAAACAACAACGAAAATTAGAAAACCACCCCATGCTTGGCTAAACAACTTTAATATATTTATTCAGAATCAGTGTAGCCTATAGTTAATTTATAGAGTGAAGACTTTTATATATATTAGATTTTTGATTTATGTCTTGACTTGCAGCTGTTAAATAGACCCACTGTAGCTGAAAATAAAGCACTGTTTTTGTCATATTGTTTGTAATTTGCACGTTTAACTTGTTTTTTTTTGTGTTTTTTTTAAAGATCAAATTAAAGATCTATATTGTAATTAGAAAAGTACATTTAAAAAAAAAATTGAATTACTCGTATCATGATTTAAGATTTTGGTCATCCCAATCTGTTCAGTAAACGTAAACATTTGGTATTTAATTTGGTTCTAAATCGTTTTTGTTGTTTTTAATGGGGGCAAAAGAAAATCTTTTTTTTTTATTTAAAAGCAATTGCAAACATATAGAGATATATATCGAATATCGTAAAACATTTGGACAATATCTAGATATATATATTTTATGGATATCGCCCAGCCCTATGCCAAATACACACACAGTTATGCCAAAATGGCTGTCTTGGAGAAAGAAACCGAATGTGTGTCGATAGGATCCGTGCATTAGGTCTATTTGTGACATTAACTTTTGCTAAAACACTGCTGGTCACATTTCATAAGTTGTTTCGATGCTTTCTTTTCCTAGAAAGAATGTGAAATACATAAATGGTATCACTCATTTTTAAATATAATTACTAATAGCAATATCTTATCGCATTATTTAACAAGGTAGGGGTGTGCGATATATATCGTCTGCGATAATATCGTAATTGTTGTTTTAACGATGTGCGATCCGACATTATCGAGTATATCCCTCACACACACCGAGAGAGTGCACGCACACCCCACGTCACGTAGTTTGTTGATTAGACTAATGCAGGTGCGCATTTCACTTTCCGCTTTCACTGCGTGCTATATTTATATCATAATATAGTTAATGTGATATGGATTATATACAAGTTTACTAAACAAGTTAATATTAAGTGACTTACAGTTTAGACTTCCATATTGCCTATTTTTGCTTTATTTCCCCACCTAAATTTTTTTCAAAATAAACACAGCACTGAATCTGCGTCTTTGAGCAACACACAGAGGTGTTTTCACACTAAACGAATCAGCTTTTTGAACGAATCAATTGAATCAATGATTCAATGACTACGATAGATTAAGAGAGTCAAATGCTTCGTTCCTTGAATGAATCAGCTGTTTGAATGAATCAGCTGTTTGAACGAATCAATGATTCAATGACTACGATAGATTAAGAGAGTCAAATGCTTCGTTCCTTGAATGAATCAGCTGTTTGAATGAATCAGCTGTTTGAACAAATCAATGATTCAATGACTACGATAGATTAAGAGAGTCAAATGCTTCGTTCCTTGAATGAATCAGCTGTTTGAATGAATCAGCTGTTTGAACGAATCAATGATTCAATGACTACGATAGATTAAGAGAGTCAAATGCTCCGTTCCTTGAATGAATCAGCTGTTTGAATGAATCAGCTGTTTGAACGAATCAATGATTCAATGACTACGATAGATTAAGAGAGTCAAATGCTTCATTCCTTGAATGAATCAGCTGTTTGAATGAATCAGCTGTTTGAACGAATCAATGACTACGATAGATTAAGAGAGTCAGATGCTTCGTTCCTTGAATGAATCAGCTGTTTGAATGAATCAGCTGTTTGAATGAATCAGCTGTTTGAATGAATCGGTTGAATCTCAATGACTCACTCATTAAACCTGACTTGCTGCCACCTACTGGCGGTTTGAATTTCACAGTTAAAGTATATTTTCATGTTTTAAATAATTTCAAATATCAATATTATTCAACATTTTGTTTTAAACATCAAATCATTTTTATGCATAACTGCAGGATATTAATTTGTCACTTCTGAGCTGTGTAAATTATCTAAATGCCACTTCAGATGCATCTTCTGAGTTTCCTCTGCACTGCAAAGATACATTTTGTTGATAAAATGATTATTTAATTTGATGGTAACAGCCCTATTGTGTCTTATTATAATTGATTTTTATAAATGTTATGAAATTGACACAAAAGATGTAAAAAAAATAAATGTATCAAGGTAAAAAGATTTTTGTCTCTTCTGTGAACTGACCACCACACAGAATATGAAGAATATCATAAACTTTAGGAGTCAGCTGACCATGGCAGTCCTACACCTGCCAAAGTACCAGCACAAAAACACACTCAGCAAAATAGTGTCTAATTATCGTTATCGAGAAAATCCCAGAAAATATCGAGATATCTTTTTTTGTCAATATCGCAAACCCCTGTAACAAAATATTGCATTTTTCTTCAATATCGCACAGCCCTAATTTAATCCTATGAATATTCATTTAAGCAGTGTGTTATGTATACTGCACGTTCAATCGCTAAAAGATGCCTAAATGACAACAAGCAGTATTTTCGAAGAAGACTAGACTAGAACTGCTACAAAACAAATAGCATTTTAACAGTACATGACTCCCGCACTTCCAAACATTTGACTGCTGCAGATGTTTTCATACGTCCCAGAACGAGTGCAAAGCTGGATCTGACAGGTCTGGCATTGAGGAAGAGTGGATTGCTTCTTTTAGCACTTAATTAGCATGCAAACTGCCGTGTTACGCTGCGGGGCTGATCTACAGACGTGAGAACCTCCGCTGTAGTGGAAAACCTTCTCTCCCGAGAGCTGGATTTAAAGGCCATGGCTAATGGTCACGGGGGAGACCAGCACCTCAGAGCCCGTCGCCAGATACACAACTCAAGACGAAAATACTGTGAGTGATTGCTTCTTTGTGCACTACCATTGAAAAGTTGGTAATTAATCGTTTTATTCAGCGAGTATTAAGTGACAGGAAAGGTTCATATGAGAATGATTTCTGAAGGGTCATGTGACACTGAAGACTGGAGTAATGATGATAAATACAGCTTTGATCACGTTTTTTTAATCAAATAAATGCAGCTTTGATCATTTTAAATACGGTAGTGTATATTGTTGGGGTGTAACGATACCCTCATGTCATATGATACGATATTGCGACACACCAAAACATATGATAAAAGGTTAACAAAAAAAAAAAGTACTGTTGATTAAAATGCCTAATTTGGTATTACATTGCGTGTGGAAATGAATAGATGGTGCTGGTAACCCAATGCACAGGACAACGGTGACACCACAATACACATTTTATTTTAGATATATTATTTTAGATGAATATGCTCGCACTCTGTCACAGACGAGATATATTTAAAATAACGTAGGCCACGTTTACTGGTAACAAGACAGTTGACATCAGGACCCACAAATATTCCCCCATTGCATTATAAATTATATTCAACATTATAGTGATTTAAAGAGGGCATAACACACACAGTTTCTGCATCTCGTGTTAATCTGGAGTATCTATAGAGTAGTGTTGATCCTTCATTTTTCCCAAGAGTCTTTAGTTTATCATATTTATTAAAGACAAATACACTGCACCGATTCTTTCAGAAAACAGCCGAGCTTGTGAAGACGTACACACACACACACACACACACAATAACATTTGATTCATTATATGTTGGTGTTGTACACATTATAGCGCTTGCCAACAAAACACACACATTTTCTGCAGTTTCACTCTCCGCCTGAGGATCCCACTCATGACCGGGAACAAACACACACACTTGCAGAGCTCCGGAAACACAAACTGCATCCCCTGTTCCCTTAACGCTGGGTTATTTGGGAAGCGGAACAAGCTGATCTTTCCCTCACAGCAGAAAAACACTTCTTTAGTGACATTGATGATCTTGAGTCTAAAACCAACCAAGCTCTGCAGGGAGAAGTGCTTATGCCTTTATGTTTTCATATAGGGCCATACTCGAAAAAAAGTGTGTTCCTGAAGGAGTGTATTTGGCACAGTAATATCCCATCATACGTAAAACTCATTTTCTTTTAAATGTTGTCGATGTTTATCATGAGAATCAACTCTAACCGTGTAAATAAGTCAGAATGCATGAAACAGCATTACACCCTGCCCCCCCCCTTACTAAAAACTGTAAACTTGACTTTTATCTTCACATAGTAACGATTCACATCGTCACCATCCACGATACATATTGTTGGATCTTTGTATTGCGATATATTGTGACACCACTAGTTGGGAGAAATGATCAAAACCTCTTCAGAAAGAGTGTATTCACACTTCAGACACATTGAGAAAGCAAGATCTCTCTCAGCTGTGAACCAATCAATGGCCTGCTCTGCAAATTCCTTTCAGAAAACATGTTGTTTTCCTGCCAGTGCATGGAGAAGGAATGAAAGATGCTTTTCCGATTCTAAATCCCACTTATTAATTCATACTCTTCAAGAGCTCATTGACAGGCTTTGGATAAAAAGAATCTTTTAGCGTTCTGTTTTTCTCAATTAATGCCAGTTCTAAAGGCACGGCTTGTACTAGATTTTAACATTCAGAACTTAACTTCAAAGCATGCCAGTTTTTTCCCCAAGAGTTGGTTGTAGTTACACTTAGTAATAATTGACTTGCACCAGTTTAGACTGCAACGGCCATTTCCAAATCCGTCTGGTGGTCTTTTTCTCTGTGGCCGGAGGGAATTTTACTGTGGTAATCCCACTGAAAGCGGGTCAATGAGTCGCGGATCCCAGACAGGAATGGACGATACGGGGGGTGTTGACCACCCACACAAATACACAGGGATAATATCAAGGCCTCAACCTCTCCAATGATCAAAAATCATTCAATTACAGTGAGCAGAAACCTTCAAAGCTCACCTGTGAAGGAAACACTTCAAACCAAACACGCACAAATTAACTCCTCGCTTTAATATGCAATTTATCCAATGCTGCGATCAGATAAAGCCAGCCTTCGCACAAGCACATTATGCACAGAAAATATATAATCAACTAACAGTAATTAAGCAGAACTCTTTTCAGGATAATTACCTCACATTAGCATTTGTCACACAAGCTTGGGCCACTACTTTATCTGACTGAGGTGAGATCATGAAAAATTCATGATTTATTAATGTGACAACAGAAACAAATAACAACAACAGTGGGATAGAGCAGACAGAAGTGCCTCGTTTTAAACAAATTAAAGCTACATCCCTTCCGTAACAACAGGGCTCCAGACTAACATTTGAGAGCATCTGATTTACTGGCGCTGGAAGAGAATTGATCATTTAATAATAAAATGACTATTGTTATGTTAAGAAGGGTTTGTTTATTGGAAATGTAACAGTGAAGCACTAAACTTGAATTGATATGCAGATAAAATTAACAACGTGCAAAAAATGTAATATTGAAAATGTAAATATTTTACTCTTACAATGTACCATTGTTCTTCTATAGTCTCACACCGAACTGACTGACAGCTTCGGTGATTATAAAAGGAGCTCTTTAAAAGTAGTATTTCATGAGGAGCGGAAATGGCTAATTAGTCAATACGTGCTCACTGCTGCCATTAGGGATGCCACGATAACATACCAGTAGTCGGTTAGACTGGCTTATCCACCTGGCGCGCTATTGGTGGGTTTAACATGATGACGGGTAGAGAAGCGATGGGTCGTTGCCCGTTGATCACGCCTCTTGTGGTCTGATTGGTTGAAGGAAGGTCCGATTGCGTACAGAGTCGAACTATGCGTACATGTGAACTATGCCCCGTTGATCACGCCTCTTGTGGTCTGATTGGTTGAAGGAAGGTCCGATTGCGTACAGAGTCGAACTATGCGTACATGTGAACTATGCCCGTTGATCATGCCTCTAGATCATGTAGTAGAAAACACAGAGTAGACTCTCCAGACCAGTGTTCAATCTTAAACTGAGCTTGCTCTGGTGATAGCCAGACAAATAGTCGGTACCAATACCATAAAAAAATGTACGGGTCTCGGTAAAAATTAATAATAATAAAAAAATTGTTATTAAATTTAATTAGTTTTATTTATGATAATCATTTTAAGTAAATACTTAAACATTTAAAGGCAGTATGCTGTTTAAAAGTAAACACTGTTTATAAAAACAAAGATAAAGTGAATAAGCAACGATCTAGGCATAATTATTATTATTAGTAGAGGCGTATTATTATTACATAGAGATGTGGCTAAATCTACTGTACAACAGTAGCCTAAAATATTCTGTCAATTTCTTCACGTTAAACCAATTTTTGATGGGTTGCCGTGAAGACCTTTGAGTGTCTGTGTTCATGATATGACAGTTTTCTCAAATTAAACTGTAAATGCTCATGAAGTGACGGTTTATACATTTATGTCCTCATATGCACGACAGAGGCTAAGAAGCAAATGAAACCGTGCATCTGTGCCCGTCATCCACACAGAGACGCAGAACATGCAGGAGTAATATTTAAATAGTATGTTTAATATTCACATACTGTATATTCGGCTAGAGTCTGGAGCCCTGCGCTTAGATTAACACGGAGGCGACTGAACGCAGCTGCGGGTACCGGATATACGCGGGAGTCGGTACAACCGGTACTACAGAAATGCAGGATTCGTAGATTCGTCACCTTTTTTTAATTTTAGAACAGACTTGGTACCGAAGTACTAGCTGCCATCTACCGGTTATAGTGGGAACTTCATGTCTTTTTTGTAATTAAAGTTTGCCACAGTGCGTTTTCCTACATTAAAAATAACATTAAAATTGGATCATATTTAGAGCTTTGAAGAGCTGGAAAAAGTGTGAAGCCCTCGAGAAGAGCTTGTACGAACCCGGAGATGAATAATGTAAAAATAAACAGTCAACTATTTCTGCCACAATTTGGCGTTACTTCAGTAAATCCACGGAGAATGTTGGAGATTTGAGACTGAGAACTTCATTCATGTCTCAATGTTTCTCCTGGTCTCCACATCAGCTCTGTTTGATCTGATATCTGTGGTCCATAACAGGGGTTTTCAAACTGGGGTCCCCAGAACATTTCAGAGAATTAAAAACAACAATCAAACTGTTTCTCTCCTTATTTGCCGTATACTTTCCAGAATTGCATATGTTAGCTTTGTATCATTCTAGTAAGCTTCTCTCACTACAGTCCCCTTTATCTTGCTCACTGATGTTGTAGAGCAGTACTCTTAACGCGGTACGTAAGCTGCTTACAATGCATTATTGTTAAAGTACAGCCATTTTAAGTTTGGAAACAATAGGCCTATGTTGTATTTATAATGTCACACTTACTATTTATCTAACAGTTTAAATGTTTTTCATACATAAAAATATATAGATGGATTTTAGGAAGGGGGTCCCCCATAAAGGTCCATCATATTTAGGGTCCTTGGCACCATAAAGTTTGAAAAGCCCTGGTTTATAACAGAGAATTCTGCGCCAAACGCTTCCACTAGATCTCACAGTAGCGATGTTATTAATTCGGTGGTGAATTCAGTCTTTCTCGCTGGATCTCCAGTGCTGTGTAGTAACGGTGTGTTGTGATCGCGATCTATTATTGCTCCGAGCGGAGAAACGTGCCATGCAGCGCAGCTCAAACAAGTAGTGCCGCTGTGTTACGCTTTCATTTGATGTTTCTCTCAACGGAAATGGCGGCTCTTATCAGTTTAGCACTGTGGTGGAGGAACCAGTGTGACCTCTAACTAAATTTGGTCGCACCAGTGGGGAAAAAAAGGTGGGAAAATACCACCATTTGGTCGCAGTCTGCAGCCCTGAACAACATACACTAATGCAACTTCATCCTGTTTACCACAGTATAACCCTACATTCACACCAACAGAAAGCCTAACTAAAGGTGGAGAAACTAGCTTGTTTGCTTTTGTGTTCTTGGAGTGATTAAAGAGGCTAAGAGATGGAATATTAAATTGGATCCTTGCGGTGTCCTTGAATGGCCTGGTGAGAAGAAGCCAAGGGACACAGTTAATAAAGTCTGAGAAATCTGGTTAGGTATTAAAGGAGGAAAAAACACAGATACTGTAAGGGGGATAATGTTGACATTGCAAATATTACCCTTCTATATGCATGCAGTGATTCATTTTCCAGGAAACAAGATTTATACAATTTTATAGCACCAAAAAAATACCAGACTGAATATCGTTTGCAACAGGGGGATTTGAAATGGTTTCCTTCATCTGTATCAGATCAATGTGACAACTTCCACAAATCACACCGAGGCAGATTGGATTTCCTCCACTCTTCCAGCTGGTGAAGTGACCAGCGCTGTGCTTTGTGACACGGTACTGAATGAATCTATTGTTTAATAACGCTTGGCACTGCAGAGTTATTCCAGCTTGGTAAAAATTCCAAACCGTGGCATGGAGGAATTTCAATCGCGGTGCCAAGTCTGGAAGGCTCACATGCAAGTCATTTTAAAAGCTGGAAAATCATGCAGTCAACCTGTAAAAAGCTCCAATACTTCTGGGTAATTTAAGGAGAAGCCGAAGAATAAACCCAGTATTTTAGAGACTGCCAAAGAAACATCATCAAATGGCAACCAAATAAAAACATTTTGCAGACGCTCATTTTTGCACGGCTCAGCTCGCTCATGTTCCAAACAGCTGTTCTGCCTTACACACACACACACACACACACACACACACACACACCCCAATTAACAGCACCACATCCTTCTGAGAAGCACCTCAGCAACATCATGGGAGGGAGAAACATGGTGCCAAAAATATCTGCACACCGACCAGCATTAGTGCCATGACTAACCAGGAGTGGGCAATGGCGCGGGAGGAAGAGCGCCGACTTCCTCTAGGTGCGGAGTCTGAAATCACATTAATGAGCACTCGGGCTGTTTTGAAGTGATATGCACCAGGAAATTACCCCTTACAAAATGTACAGTGAAATTATCAGTGATTCATTCAACGTGTTTGACTATGCAATCCATTCACTTTTAGTGAACCGCAACAGTTAAAAGTGGATTATTGATTAAACTCTATCCGATTAATCAGAAGTCGCGGCTAGCGTGACGGATCTACTTGTGAGCGTGTTAACATTTCAGGACTAAAAAAGATTCCAATTATGGTTTATTTACACTGGGTCAGCTTTCTAATTATGCAGGGTCGCACGCCCGTTCTCTCTGTTGAGAGTGTGTTATATTTCGAGCATATGAGACTTGTCTGGACGTATCCAGATTGGGTTGCTATAATAGCTGAGATTAGGGTGAAACTCCCTCGTGTTTTAAAATGAGTGCAGGGATATTAAAACAGAAATGATTACAATATTAAAACAGAAATGATTACAGCTCACTACTGTACCTGGGAATGTGTGCGTCATGCCAATGGCTTTCTAAAGCAATAAAAGCATTTCGCAATCCGGTGTAAAACACAGCCCTGCTTCAAAAATATTCACTGAAACAGCCTGAGTAAAAATGGCACATCGCCGAGTAAATTGGACAGCATGACACATTACAAAACATCTTTCATGTGGTCCAACAGTGTCCAACTTGTTTTCCAAGTTATAATCACAACGACAAAGTGTAATTATGAAACAAATGCATACTTAGTATTTGTATAATTACACTGTACACATTGCAAACTATAAAGTAAATTGTGACCCAGATGGCAAAAGGCAACTTTCCCCATACAAAACCATGGTAAACAGTTTCCCAAAATATCACAGGTTTTTGCCTTTGAGCTTTATATTTTTAAAAATGCAGGTTAAGGCCACGTATAGCTATAGTTGAAGTTTACGCAAAAAAGAGAAATCAGTTACTCACACAAACTTGTACGAGTTTCTTTCTTCTGTTGAACACAAAAGATGATATTTTGAAGAATGTTGGTGATCAAACAGTGACCTCCACAGTAGGAAAAACAATAACACTATGGTTACCAACATTTTTCAAAATATCTTCTTTTGTGTAAGACAGAAGAAAGAAACTCGTACAGGTTTGGAACAACATGAGTGAGTAAATGATGACAATTTTCATTTTGTTGGTGAACTGTCCCTTTAAGCACAGTTTTAGATTTATTAAAATTAAATTGAATGGTTTACACCGCTTTTAACCATGGGTTGGTACTACAATGTCACAGAGAGTAACAGTCAACCAATTAAAGTGCCTCATTGTTTATCTAAATAAACATTCACGCACTTAATACTTTCGCGCGCTGCTGAAGGAAACCGTTAAAACCGTTAGGGACGCAACCAAAATGGCGGCATTTTCACAGGTAAACTATTTGTTATTTACTCGAAACCTGACAAACCAGGAGAAATTAAAGTATATGAGCAGAAGGCTAGAAGTGTAAAAAGCACAGTTTAATTTCTAAATAATGACAGTTCCGTGTGATTTGTGAAATTAGGAAAAACATAAGTTTGAGGACTTACTTGTCATACTCGGCGTTGTCCTTGTCACATCGCGCGTCCTTGTGTTTCTGCCAGTCTTTGCCATGTTTGCAGGTGGTGAGCAGAACTACATCCTCCGCGTTATGAACATGATATAAGGCATTCCTCGTGTCCGAGCCGATGCCGGTCAAATAGCGTTTCCCCTTAAACACCAACATATACTTTCTAAAAGGTGGAATGGTGTTGTATTTCAAGTACCCCCTGTCCCCACCGGTCCTAGGGTGCTCCTTGGAGAACAAGGGGATGGATACGTCAAAGTTCGGTCTGAAATTCTCCGTACTGATGCTGGCTTTGGCCAGCATGGCCTGACCGATGTCAAAGCCCAAGTCTTCCGTGTAGTCGGGCCATGTGCCCGAATACAGATTAAATATGAGGTGATTTCTACCATTGTTCCAAAGAGGCAAGCTCTGCACCTTGGTTTTGAGATTGTGCACGTACTGTGGCGATAACTGGTCTCGGTCGAGAGTGTCCAAGCTCAGGACGAACAGACACGCTTGACCAGGGTCAGAAGTGTAAAACCTCGAGCCCTCGATGGAGGATAAAATGTTCTGGTAACTTTCCGAGATCTTCTCGCCCTTCTGCTGCGGGTACACGTAGACTTTGAATCCGTTCCTCTGACAGAGAGAGAAATCGAAGCATGATTTCATGCGGCACCTCTTGCCCTTGTAAACGCTTGAGTTAACGTCTCTCTTCTGCCTGGGCGATATGTGCACGTTGTATTCCTCCGTGTCCGAATGGTCCCACGGGCTGAAGTGTTGTAAGGGATCCGAAAAGTGCGGCCACGGCTGGTCGGGGCGATTATATCCATGTCGGCTCCTGGACCCCGTGGCCGCCGGACCCGGGACCGCCCCTCCTCCGAAGTAAAAGAGCAGAACTAGAAAGGCGCCAGTCAAGAGCGAGATCAGATATCGTTTTTTGGCCTGCATGTGTCCAAATCGGGGTGTTTGCAAATAAATCTCAAGCGGTTGGAAGTTTGTCCCTCAGCACCAGCAGCAGCAGCACCACCTCCTCCAGCTATAGTACTGCTCCGCCATCTTCCAGCCTGCGAGGATTTACAACTCACGTCTTCCCTCTTCAGATTGCGATTGATCCAGCGCATGTGGGCGATTTTACATTGCGCTCCCTCGCCTGTCTAGTAGCGACATTTCACAGTGCATCCGTAACCGTGACCGTACCTGTTAAGATCATTATAAACAACACACGACCAGGTATGCCTACTCACTGACTTAGTTTTCCCGCGGCGGAGTAATAAAAACGCGTCGCACTGGAGAGTTGCGGCGGCACTGACTCATGGGGTCTTTGGAGAGCAGGGGGTCCCACTGGAAAACACGTAAAGTCGTTAATAATACAACGAGCGGGGTTAATCTCCGATGCGGTGGCGTTTCCAAACCACACGTCCAGACTATCCCGAACTAAAGCGTAACTCCATTCACCTCCGAGACAATAACAGTTCAGCGTAACCTCACGAATCCCTGCATTTCTCTTATTCCTGCGCTCTCCGTGGACCTTCACACGCGCAAGAAGTGGATTTCCTCTTCATCGGGACGCCGGCTCTGGGAAGCGACGTTTCCCTTTGCGCGAAAGCACGAGCGAGTTTCACAGGACGCTTCCCGTTTGCCAATAAAACCAAGTGAGCTCCTTGATCCGCGAGCCGATCACCTATTGCTCAGTTGTTCCGATTGTTACTCTGTTACATTCCAATCCCGACACGACGCCAGTGTGCGTGACGTCACATCATGGTGCACCGCGCGTTTTCATTGGACGGGAGAACCGGATGGGGCGGGGCATCTACAGCACCCATTCATTCCCAGAGCCCGAGCGTCTCACAGCGACAAACTTTTTTTTTTTTTTTATGTAGATGTTTTCAATCACTGAAAACAACTCACGCCTTCCCTCTTCACTGAATCATTTTGCCCTTTAATAATATTAACAGAGCAGGATTGCATCTTCGGATATTTCAATTGCATTAAAAATGTGTTAAATATATTAAAGGGCAGTGGGAGGAGTGGGATTATTATTGTTTTTTATCCTTTGCTATATATGATTATTATTATTACATTTCCACCTTAATTAAAATCAACAAATTCCCAAAGACATTTACAGTATTTTAGTTACACAGCTGACATGTAAAATAATAATAATTAAACAATTTAAATAAAATAATAATAATTAAATACATTTCTATAATATAGTATTTTAATACAGTAGTGGCCAAAAGGGATATCCAGAGGGGATATTTGTAATCCTATGATCAAAATATGAGTACAAATATATAATGTTATTATTATTGTTTACAATATTGCCAATACAGTACTAAAAACAGACAAATGGACAAATAAATAGAGCTTATTTCTTAAAAAGAAATTAAGTGAAATGAAGGGAAGCTATTTTTTTTAAACTTTTATATTTGTATTAATAATAACATAATTAGGGCATTTACGGATGCACTGTATATTTCCCATTATAATGATTTAGTCATGATAACTAATTATTAAAAAAAGAACTTCTGATTCTCACCATTGCTGGACAAATGACTTATTTGCTGTTTATTTAACTAATAAAAGACAGCTGGATTACCCAAAGGATCTGCTTTTGTATCCAGCTGCTGATAAGAAGCCCGGCTATAGCACTTCCTCTTCCCAAAGCCTCTCGCAGCTTGTGATAAAAAGCCCCAAAGTTTGGGCCGCTGTAAACAAATACCCGTGTCTGGACGGGGTAAGCCGTGAGTTCAGAGAGTTCTAAGCCCTGGGAAAGACAAAACACCCTTTGAGAGTCCTCTAGCCTCCACTGTTCCAGGATCTGATAAAGCTGCTGGAGATGATGTAACACTGCATTCCCTGAGTACTGTGGGTAGGGCTGGGCTCAGTGATATGGAGACGCTACACAGGTGAATGCTGTAAGGCCACACTAGGAACACCTAATAAAAGGGATGTGGAGCGCGAATCCAAACGCCTAGCGAAGCCAACATCAACTGTACTGAAAGATTAATGCCTTTCTAAGAGGATTCATATAAATCACGAGAGCAAAGCATCAACAACAGAAATCTTTTGGGAAATCTTTCTTTGGCCATTGAACAGAAAACAAAAAAGATTTTAAAAAATGAAATAATTTCACACACACAAAAAAAGACCTTATATTTTAGTTACACAACTAAAATGTCAAAAATTTATTTTATGACATTTAAATAATATTATATTTTAATACAGTCGTGTCCAAAAGTGATATCTGGAGGGATAATATAAGGATTTTATACATAAGGATTTAAAAAAAAAAAAAAAAAAAAAATATATATATATATATATATATATATATATATATATATATATATATATATATATAAATATGAGGAAGAACAAACACTAATATTGGTTAAGGTAAAAATGAATAGAAAACAAAAACGTAAAATTATGAATCATTTCCCAAATACATATATTTTAGTTACACAACTAAAATGTAAAAAATAAAAATAAAAATAATAATAATAAATACATTTCAATAAAATAATAACAATAATAATTATTTAAATTATATAATGTAATATAATAAAATATAACATAATATAATATTATATAATATTTTAATACAATAGTGTCCAAAAGTGATTTCCGGAGGATATTTTTATTTTTAATGATCCTATGATCAAAATATATATATCTATATATGTGTGTGTGTGTGTGTGTGTGTGTGTGTGTGTGTGTGTGTGTGTGTGTGTGTGTGTGTGTGTGTGTGTGTGTGTGTGTGTGTGTGTGTGTGTGTGTGTATTTTTTATGGGGAAAGAACAAACACTAAAACTGGTTAAAGTATTTATCTGACAAAATTATTTGGTAAAAAAAAAAGGTAAACTACAGCTACAGGTTTAATTTTACTATGCAAAAAAAAAAAAATGCATAGGAAAAAAAACCATACAATAATTTAAAAAAATTAAAAATAAGTTACTTTCCCAAAGACATATACTGTATTTTAGTTACACAAATAAAATGTCACAAAAACTTTAATAATAATTAAATACATTTAAAAAAATATAATATTTTAATACAGTTGTGGCCAAAAATGATCAGAATATGAGGAAGATATTTTATGTATTAAAATATTAAATTTGGTTAAACAGACAAAATTATTTGGCAAAAAAATGCATAGAAAAACAAGAAAACTCACATACATTGAGGCCGGACGTCACTTTTGGCCACTACTGTATAATAGAATATGCCATTGTGTTGTTTAAAATAAAGCATGAGACTATGTTTGGGTTTGATGTCTCATGGCTGTGTATTACTGATGTCTTTGGCATTGTTCATGCTTGCACACTTGTATTTGTTATCTCACCAAAGCCAAACAAGCACAGCTGTTTAGCTGCAATGCCATGGCTCTGCTTCCAGGGCATGTTAATATATCAGGATCCCGTTCCCTCTCCACAGCGAGAGCCGAGGAGCCGACAACATTTAAAGAATCAAGCAGCGCTCCGTGACTAACACAGACATAGCCATTGAGTAGGTGTGGATTCTGAAGTCCTGCTCCTCTTGTTTAACTCTCTCCGGTGCCCTCCAGGCAAATGAAGCTTTAAAAGGAAAAAAAAGCACAAAACTGGCACACAGCGTCTTAACGCACGAGTGTGGGATGGCGAGATACCTCCTCGTTGCTTTATTTATTTAAAATGACCTTTCCGCACTGGAACGGAGTTCGCTCTTGGCAATGTGAAGGTTTAAATGTTGGAAGATGTAGGAGGAGAGAGCAGGAGAAACCGAGCCCGAGAGGGAAAGGAGAGAGAGAGAGAGTCAAAACGCAAGGAAAAAAGAGCTTGAGTGACTCCAGGGAGAGCAAGGCAGTAAATGAAGCAGAACAGGTTAGATGTGTGTTGATAGGTTTTTGTCCTCATTAAAAAAAGCCAAGCTCTTGACTTCTGAACCCCTTCATTTGTATTCTGTGGCAATTTGTTCCGCACAGATTTGGACTGGAGAATTGGGTTAGATTGCAGTGGTGAAATGAGAGTTTCATTGCTAAACTCCAGGAGAGGATTCTTCACTGTTTTCAACTTACATGATTAAAAGAGAGAGAGAGAGAGAGAGAGAGAGAGAGAGAGAGAGAGAGAGAGAGAGAGAGAGAGAGAGAGAGAGAGAGAGAGAGAGAGTGAGAGAGAGAGAGAGAGAGAGAGAGAGAGAGAGAGAGAGAGAGAGAGAGAGAGAGAGAGAGAGAGAGAGAGAGAGAGAGAGAGAGAGAGAGAGAGAGAGAGAGAGAGAGAGAGAGAGCAAAAGTAGAAGAAGAACAGTGCCCAGAAGGACAGCGGTACTTTTCAAAATGAGTCATGAATAATTACCATTAATTTGAAACCATCATAAACAAAACTACTTTTTTGTGTGTTTAATTATTATGCATGCAGGCTCATGAGCTCATAATAATATCCAGGTGCACCATTAATGACACTAACTAAAACGGCGAAATTAATGATTGTTTTCAAACTGGTTTTCTCTGCCCAGTTGGTTGAGCAAATGGATAGTCCCGCCCCCCAAATTCAATATGGCTATTCTGAGCTTTTAAAGGGCACCTATTATGCAAAATTCATTTTTTCATGGAGTTTGAACATAACACAACCACACTATTAACAGTGTCTAAGCCGTTTGCAATTTCTATGCAATGTGACACCACATACTGTATGCCCCGCCCACGACTGCTGGCTGACTCCGCCCTATTTGCATAGCCCCGCCCACAGTGAGCTGTACACAGTCCGCCATGTTTATCTCCTCCTCATTCTTATTAAAGCTACTAAAGTTATTCAGTCGAGAGCAGTGAGTGATTTTCTGTCTTTTGTTGGTTAATTGATATGAACTAAGCAGTAAGTACTGTATATAACACTGCTGTCACTTTACCACACAGATCTAATATACACGTTTACGCTCACAGACATAACCGACTGTGTTTATGTGAACTGTGTGTGTTTTTGACATAACCTTGTGTGTGTTTGACAGTTTAAGTGCAATATAACGTGAAAGATAACTTAGTTTAATACTCACGGGGCGCTTTTTGTGCGCGTGCTTCGTGTGTGTGCGCTCAGAAAACCATATATCAGAAGTTTAGATGCAGATCATAAACGTTCATGATGATGAAGAAGTGCAATGTCATGTGAGCGATAGAGATGATCACTAAAACCAAACAGATGGTTTAGTGTTTGGCAGAGTCGAGGCATGAGATCTACAGGCTCCGCCCTCTTCTGGAAAGGGGGCGGAGCAGCAGTTCATTAGCATTTAAGCATACATGCACGAAAACAGCATGTTTTTCCTTCCACTCAAAAATGGGCATTTATAACATGGTGTTAATAAATGATAAATGATCTGTGTGGTATTTTGAGCTGAAACTTCAGAGACACATTCTAGGGATGATCTTAATCATAATAGGTGCACTTTAAAAGGACCATTAGTTCATCCAATAATGAAAATGTGATGTGTATCTGCTGACCCCAGGGCATCCCACACTCTAAAAAATGCTGAGTAAAAAACAACCCAATGTTGGGTCAAATATGGACTAACCCAGCAATTGGGTTGTTTTAACCCAGCGATTAGGTTGTCTTAAGGGAACATTTAACCCAACCGCAGGGTTAAAACAACCCAATTGCTGGGTTAGTCCATATTTGACCCAACATTGGGTTAAAACAACCCAGCATTTTTAGAGTGCAGATGTAGGTGTGTAGACATCAATGTGTCATCATGAGCCGAAGGGTTTAATAAGGATTTGTACACTCTAAAAAATGCTTGGTAAAAAACAACCCAATGTTGGGTCAAATATGGACTAATCCAGCAGTTGGGTTGTTTTAACTCTGTGGTTGGCTAAATGTTTGCTTAAGACAACCCAATCACTGGGTTAAAACAATCCAGCTGCTGGGTTAGTCCATATTTGTGCGAGAAACCAGCAGTATATATATATAATTTTTACCTCAAATGCGATCTATGTCCGACAGCCTTTCCATCACTTCCGGTGAGTGAGGTCAAATGTACATGATATGGCGTATCTCAATGAGATATGAGCGGTGGAAGTGATCCCTCGCACGTATCTCTACGCCGTGTATTTTGACCTCACTCACTGGAAGTCATCGCGCAGTGAACGCTGATAGTGTTGTATTCGAGGTAAAAAATGATATAATAAACCAAACGAGGGCGGGGCTGGGCATCAATACTCACAAACTCCTGACTCGCTACAGGAACACAACAACTAGTTGTTGGGAGAGCCAACAGTCACAATGACCATCAACGTCCAATAGGAAAATTCAACTGCAGTAGCCTCCGTTCAACCTGAAGAGGGCAGCACTCAGACGCTTTTACACCATATATTATAGAATTAAAACACTTTATACCCAAATGTCAAAACATTTACTCAAATCAATGAACAGCACCAATAAAGCCCTAGACTTGCAGATCATTAACTAAAAAAAGCTGTTCTAGGGTTTAGTTACCCTTTAAAACAACACAGTTTTTAAAGCACCAGAGCCACGAGGTTTCTTTTCAGGGAAATTAAACTAGTCATGGTTTATTTACAGTTGTCTGGGCTTATTATGCTGAGTCTGGTAAAAAAGGATTTTAAAATCAACAAAAATTACACACTTCACCTTTAAGTGAACTTCAAAAACACTAAAACATGATTCAAATTTTGAAAGACTGTCATGGTCACACTATATTTTTCCTTATACATTAATATCCATTTGAACTTAAAGTTCATATCTGTCATCTCAAAGTCTATCCTAATCTGCAGTAAATCTGCGATTTCACTGGGGCAGGAAGAAACTTACCATCTGATCATTTGGCACACTGTGCCCTCACACACACACATTTACACACTCTTTGATGACCAGCAGTGAGAATGTTAATGCATTACCTCCTCAGGCTGAGATCAGAGCAGCTTTCCTCACCCCCTTTGAACTTCCTTTTGTTTTCTCTCCCAGTCATCAGGGTTCCCAGACACAGAACAGGAAAAGTTATCTGGATGGATGCCCTGTCAGCGAGGGATCCTCAGATCTTCCAGTGTATGGATTCACACACACACACACACACACACACACACACACACACACACACACACACACACACACACACACACACACACACACACACACACACACACACACACACACACACACACACACACACACACACATGTTGTGTTTCCATGTTTTATGGGGACATTCCATAGGCGTAATGCATTTTATACTGTACAAACCGTATTTTCTATCCCCCTACACTGCCCCTGCCCCTAAACCTACCCATCACACACACACACACACACACACACACACACTGCCCCTGCCCCTGCCCCTGCCCCTAAACCTACCCATCACAGGAGACATGTTGCATTTTACTTTTTCAAAAAACATCACTTAGTGTGATTTATAAGATGTTTTCCTCATGGGGACCAAAAAAATGTCCCCACAAGGACAAAAATTTGGATATTGCCATCTTTGTGGGGACATTTTGTCCCCATACCGTAGGGATTACCAGTCCACACACACACACACACACACACACACACACACACACACACACACACACACACACACACACACACACACACACACACACACACACACACACACACACACACACACACACACTGCCCCTGCCCCTGCCCCTAAACCTACCCATCACAGGAGACATGCTGCATTTTTACATTTTCAAAAAACATCCCTTAGTGTGATTTATAAGATGTTTTCCTCATGGGGACCAAAAAATGTCCCCACAAGGACAAGGATTTTGGATATTGCCATCTTTGTGGGGACATTTTGTCCCCATACCGTAGGGATTACCAGTCCACAAACACACACACACACACTCTCAAGACACTTCTGTCTCTTCCCTTAACCCCCTCTGTTGGGATAAACGTGGGAGAACAGTTTATATTTGGGAATTTTTAAATTCCTTAAAATTGAGATGATTGGAATGAAATCAGTCAGAATGAGTCAAGAGATCCGAGAGTTTAGGGTGGATACAGAACACAACAAACCATCAACTGAGTTCATTTTTATTTATTATGTTAGCAACATGAGGGGAATTCTTCCATTTAAAGAGACAGCACAGAATTACTTGTATGCGTTAAAGGCACAGCTCGCCAATAAATGAAAATTCTGTCAACATTTACTCACACTCGGGTCATTCCGATCCAATCTCCGGAACACAAATGAGGATATTTTAATGTAATCTCAGAGTCTCCATTGAAAAACGATTCACCAAAAACATTGATTAGCAGCTAATGTTTACAGCATCCAATTTTGGTAAACGGAAGCTCAAGCATGAGAACCAATGAGGTTCGTTCTCACGTGTCACATGACACGTCCAAACTTCCACATGAACCAATGAGGTTCGTTCTCACGCGTCACATGGCACGTCTGAGCTTCCGCATGAACCAATGAGGTTCGTTCTCACGCATCACATGGCACGTCTGAGCTTCCGCATGAACCAATGAGGTTCGTTCTCACGCATCACATGGCACGTCTGAGCTTTCGCATGAACCAATGAGGTTCGCTTCTCACGCCACATGGCACGCCTGAGCTTCCGCATGAACCAATGAGGTTCGTTCTCACGCATCACATGGCACGTCTGAGCTTCTGCGTGAACCAATGAGGTTCGTTCTCACTCGTCACATGGCATGTCCGAAGCCCGCATGAACCAATGAGGTTCGCTCACGCGTGTCACATGGCACGCCTGAGCTTCCGCATGAACAAATGAGGTTCGTTCTCACTGCGTCACATGGCACGTCCGAGCTTCCGCATGAACCAATGAGGTTCGCTCACGTGTCACATGGCACGCCTGAGCTTCGCATGAACCAATGAGGTTCGTTCTCACCGCCACATGGCATGTCCGAGCTTCCGCATGAACCAATGAGGTTCGTTCTCACGTGTCACATGGCACGTCTGAGCTCCGCATGAACCAATGAGGTTCGCTTCTCACGCGTGTCACATGGCACGCCTGAGCTTCCGCATGAACCAATGAGGTTCGTTCTCACTCGCCACATGGCACGCCTGAGCTTCCGCATGAACCAATGAGGTTCGTTCTCACCGTCACATGGCACGCCTGAGCTTCCGCATGAACAAATGAGGTTCGTTCACGCGTGTCACATGGCACGTCCGAAGCTCCGCATGAACCAATGAGGTTCGTTCTCACGTGTCACATGGCACGCCTGAGCTTCCGCATGAACCAATGAGGTTCGCTCACCGCGTCACATGGCATGTCCGAGCTTCCGCATGAACCAATGAGGTTCGTTCTCACGTGTCACATGGCACGTCTGAGCTTCCGCATGAACCAATGAGGTTCGTTCTCACGTGTCACATGGCACGCCTGAGCTTCCGCATGAACCAATGAGGTTCGTTCTCACTCGTCCACATGGCACGCGTCTGAGCTTCCGCATGAACCAATGAGGTTCGTTCTCACTCGTCACATGGCACGCCTGAGCTTCCGCATGAACAAATGAGGTTCGTTCTCACGTGTCACATGGCACGTCCGAGCTTCGGATGAACCAATGAGGTTCGTTCTCACGTGTCACATGGCACGCCTGAGCTTCCGCATGAACCAATGAGGTTCGTTCACGCATCACATGGCACGCGTCGAACTTCCGCATGAACCAATGAGGTTCGTTCTCACGTGTCACATGGCACGTCCGAGGTTCCGCATGAACCAATGAGGTTCGTTCACGCGTGTCACATGGCACGCGTCTGAGCTTCGAATGAACCAATGAGGTTCGTTCTCACGTGTCACATGGCACGCCTGAGCTTCCGCATGAACCAATGAGGTTCGCTTCTCACGTGTCACATGGCACGCCTGAGCTCGCATGAACCAATGAGGTTCGTTCTCACTCGCCACATGGCACGTCTGAGCTTCCGCATGAACCAATGAGGTTCGTTCTCACGTGTCACATGGCACGTCTGAGCTTCCGCATGAACCAATGAGGTTCGTTCTCACGCGTCACATGGCACGCCTGAGTTTCCGCATGAACCAATGAGGTTCGCTCACCGCATCACATGGCACGCCTGAGCTTCCGCATGAACCAATGAGGTTCGCTTCTCACGTGTCACATGGCACGCCTGAGCTTCCGCATGAACCAATCTGGTTCGCTTCTCACGTGTCACATGGCACGCCTGAGCTTCCGCATGAACCAATGAGGTTCGCTCACGCTCACATGGCACGTCTGAGCTTCCGCATGAACCAATGAGGTTCGTTCTCACGCGTCACATGGCACGTCTGAGCTTCCGCATGAACCAATGAGGTTCGTTCTCACGCGTCACATGGCACGCGTCTGAGCTTCGCATGAACAAATGAGGTTCGCTTCTCACGCATCATATGGCACGCCTGAGCTTCCGCATGAACCAATGAGGTTCGTTCTCACGCGTCACATGGCACGTCTGAGCTTCCGCATGAACCAATGAGGTTCGTTCTCACGCGTCACATGGCACGTCTGAGCTTCGCATGAACCAATGAGGTTCGTTCTCACGCGTCACATGGCACGTCTTTTTCTATCTTTCTGTGACTTTCTGTGATTCTGATTTAAATCCAAATGCCCTTAAAATAGATGTCCTGAATACATTTGATGTAAAGTTATAGTTGAATACTAGCTGTATTGTTGTAACAGTATTTTTAATTAAACGCAACCTTGGCGAGCATAAGAGACTTCTTTCAAAAACAGTTAAACATCTTACAGACCCCAATCTTTTGGACAACAATGCACATAAAACTGTTGCATTTCTCATGATATGACCTTTTCAAAATATTCTCTATTGTGTCTATTGTACAGAATTACAGATGCTTGTCATTTCAGGGCTGTACATAGAGTCATATAATTTGACCTATCAAAACAAAACAAAAATTTCAGTCAACAGAAGACAAACAGAAAAGTTCACTGTGATTAAGAAACAATATGACACACATAAAAAGCCCAAACTGACAAGTGTGGACATGTAAGGCAACTCGTGAGACGTGACAGCGGGGGTTAATTATGTACGCTTCGTCATGTCGCCTGTGAACACAAACAGACCCACACACAGCATCTTCAACTTGTCCTCAGTGTCACAGCCTTGCATTAACAATTCACATGATTACCTCAAGCCCAACTCTCTAAACTGTGAACATGATGAAAGCCTTTTTAAAGTCAGCCGGGTGAAGCCATCAGTTTGAGTGTTGGTCGGTTTTAAAAAATAATTCAAGATTGCTTTGTGTTTTCTTAGTGCCCTGTCTGATCGTTCCCTATCCCCTATATAGTGCCCTGTCTGATCGTTTCCCTCATCCCTATATAGTGCCCTGTCTGATCGTTCCTATCCCTATATAGTGCACTGTCTGATCGTTTCCCTATCCCTATATAGTGTACTGTCTGATCGTTCCCTATCCCCTATATAGTGTACTGTCTGATCGTTCCCTATCCCCTATATAGTGCCCTGTCTGATCGATTCCCTATCCCCTATATAGTGCCCTGTCTGATCGTTCCCTATCCCCTATATAGTGCCCTGTCTGATCGTTCCCTATCCCCTATATAGTGCCCTGTCTGATCGCTCCTATCCGCTATATAGTGCCCTGTCTGATCTTTCCTATCCCCTATATAGTGCCCTGTCTGATCGTTCCCTATCCCCTATATAGTGCACTGTCTGATCGTTCCCTATCCCCTATATAGTGTACCCTGTCTGATCATTCCCTATCCGCTATATAGTGTACTGTCTGATCGCTTCCCTATCCCCTATATAGTGCACTGTCTGATCGTTCTCTATCCCCTATATAGTGCCCTGTCTGATCGCTTCCTATCCGCTATATAGTTTACTGTCTGATCGCTTCCCTATCCCCTATATAGTGCACTGTCTGATCGCTCTATCCCCTATATAGTGCCCTGTCTGATCGTTCCTATCCGCTATATAGTGCCCTGTCTGATCGTTCTATCCGCTATATAGTGCCCTGTCTGATCGCTTCCCTATCCGCTATATAGTGCCCTGTCTGATTGTTCCCTATCCGCTATATAGTGCCCTGTCTGATCGCTTCCTATCCGCTATATAGTGCCCTGTCTGATCGCTCCCTATCCCCTATATAGTGCCCTGTCTGACCGTTCCTGATCCCCTATATAGTGCCCTGTCTGATCGCTCCCTATCCCCTATATAGTGCCCTGTCTGATCGCTCCCTATCCGCTATATAGTGCACTGTCTGATCGCTTCCTATCCGCTATATAGTGCACTGTCTGATCGCTTCCTCATCCCCTATATAGTGCCCTGTCTGATCGCTCCTATCCCCTATATAGTGCCCTGTCTGATCGCTCTCATCCCTATATAGTGCCCTGTCTGATCGTTCCTCATCCCCTATATAGTGCCCTGTCTGATCGCTCCTCATCCCCTATATAGTGTACTTTCTGATCTTTCCTATCCCCTATATAGTGCCGTCTGATCGTTCCCTATCCGCTATATAGTGCCCTGTCTGATCGTTCCCTATCCCCTATATAGTGCCCTGTCTGATCGTTCTCATCCGCTATATAGTGCCCTGTCTGATCGTTCCCTCATCCGCTATATAGTGCCCTGTCTGATCGCTTCCTCATCCCCTATATAGTGTACTGTCTGATCGCTCCTCATCCCCTATATAGTGCCCTGTCTGATCGCTCCTCATCCCCTATATAGTGCACTGTCTGATCGCTCCTATCCCCTATATAGTGCCCTGTCTGATCATTCCCTATCCCCTATATAGTGCACTGTCTGATCGCTCCTATCCCCTATATAGTGCAGTGTCTGATCGCTCCTCATCCCCTATATAGTGTACTGTCTGATCGCTCCTGTCCCCTATATAGTGCACTGTCTGATCGTTCTCTCATCCCCTATATAGTGCACTGTCTGATCGCTCCTATCCCCTATATAGTGCACTGTCTGATCGCTTCCCTATCCTCTATATAGTGCACTGTCTCATTGTTCCCTATCCCCATATAGTGCACTGTCTGATCGCTCTCATCCTCATATAGTGCACTGTCTGATCGCTCCTCATCCCCTATATAGCACACAGTCTGATCGCTCCTCATCCCCTATATAGTGCACTGTCTGATCATTCCTATCCCCTATATAGTGCACTGTCTGATCGCTCATCCCCTATTTAGTGCACTGTCTGATCGCTCTCATCCCCATATAGTGCACTGTCTGATCGCTCCTATCCCCTATATAGTGCACTGTCTGATCGTTCCCCATCCCTATATAGCACACAGTCTGATCGTTCCCTCATCCCCTATATAGTGCCCTGTCTGATCGCTCCTATCCCCTATATAGTACACAGTCTGATCGTTCCTATCCCCTATATAGTGCACTGTCTGATCGTTCCCTCATCCCCTATATAGTGCCCTGTCTGATCGCTTCCCTATCCCTATATAGTGCCCTGTCTGATCGTTCCTATCCGCTATATAGTGCCCTGTCTGATCGTTCCTCATCCGCTATATAGTGCCCTGTCTGATCGCTTCCCTATCCCCTATATAGTGTACTTCCTTTTGTTTTCTCTCCTAGTCATCAGGGTTCCCAGACACAGAACAGGAAAAGTTATCTGGATGGATGCCCTGTCAGCGAGAGATCCTCAGATCTTCCAGTGTATGGAATCCACACACACACACACACACACACACACACACACACACACACACACACACACACACACACACACACTGTCTGATCGCTTCCTATCCCTATATAGTTGCCCTGTCTGATCGCTTCCTATTCCTATATAGTGCACTGTCTGATCGTTCCCTATCCCTATATAGTGCCCTGTCTGATCGTTCCCTATCCCCTATATAGTGTACTGTCTGATCGTTCCTCATCCCTATATAGTGCCCTGTCTGATCGTTCCCTATCCCCTATATAGTGTACTGTCTGATCGTTCCTATCCCCTATATAGTGTACTGTCTGATCGTTTCCTATCCCTATATAGTGCCCTGTCTGATCGTTCCCTATCCCCTATATAGTGCCCTGTCTGATCGTTCCCTATCCCTATATAGTGCACTGTCTGATCATTCCCTATCCCCTATATAGTGCCCTGTCTGATCGTTCCCTATCCCTATATAGTGCACTGTCTGATCGTTCCCTATCCTATATAGTGCACTGTCTGATCGTTCCCTATCCCCTATATAGTGCACTGTCTCATTGTTCCCTATCCCCTATATAGTGCACTGTCTGATCGTTCCCTATCCCTATATAGTGCACTGTCTGATCGTTCCCCATCCCTATATAGCACACAGTCTGATCGTTCCCTATCCCTATATAGTGCACTGTCTGATCATTCCCTATCCCCTATATAGTGCACTGTCTGATCGTTCCCTATCCCCTATTTAGTGCACTGTCTGATCGTTCCCCATCCCCTATATAGCACACAGTCTGATCGCTTCCTATCCCCTATATAGTGCACTGTCTGATCATTCCCTATCCCCTATATAGTGCACTGTCTGATCGTTCCCTATCCCCTATTTAGTGCACTGTCGGATCGTTCCTATCCCCTATATAGTGCACTGTCTCATCGTTCCCTATCCCCTATATAGTGCACTGTCTGATCGTTCCCTATCCCTATATAGTGCACTGTCTGATCGTTCCCTATCCCCTATATAGTGCACTGTCTGATCGTTCCCCATCCCCTATATAGCACACAGTCTGATCGTTCCCTATCCCTATATAGTGCCCTGTCTGATCGCTCCTATCCCCTATATAGTACACAGTCTGATCGTTCCCTATCCCCTATATAGTGCACTGTCTGATCGTTCCCTATCCCCTATGTAGTGCCCTGTCTGATCGCCCTATCCCTATATAGTGCCCTGTCTGATCGCTCCTATCCGCTATATAGTGCCCTGTCTGATCGTTCCTATCCGCTATATAGTGCCCTGTCTGATCGTTCCCTATCCACTATATAGTGTACTGTCTGATCGTTCCCTATCCCCTATATAGTGCCGTCTGATCGTTTCCTATCCCCTATATAGTGTACTGTCTGATCGTTCCCTATCCCCTATATAGTGTACTGTCTGATCGTTCCTATCCCCTATATAGTGCCCTGTCTGATCGTTCCTATCCCCTATATAGTGCCCTGTCTGATCGTTCCCTATCCCCTATATAGCACACAGTCTGATCGTTCCCTATCCCCTATATAGTGCACTGTCTGATCGTTCCTATCCCTATATAGTGCCCTGTCTGATCGTTCCTATTCCCTATATAGTGCACTGTCTGATCGTTCCTATCCCCTATATAGTGCCCTGTCTGATCGTTCCCTATCCCTATATAGTGTACTGTCTGATCGTTCCCTATACCCTATATAGTGCACTGTATGATCGTTCCCTATCCCCTATATAGTGTACTGTCTGATCGTTTCCTATCCCCTATATAGTGTACTGTCTGATCGTTCCCTATCCCTATATAGTGCCCTGTCTGATCGTTCTCCTATCCCCTATATAGTGCCCTGTCTGATCGTTACCTATCCCTATATAGTGCACTGTCTGATCATTCCCTATCCCTATATAGTGCCCTGTCTGATCGTTTCCCTATCCCCTATATAGTGCACTGTCTGATCGTTCCCTATCCCCTATATAGTGCCCTGTCTGATCGTTCCCTATCCCCTATATAGTGCACTGTCTGATCGTTCCTATCCCTATATAGTGCCCTGTCTGATCGTCCCTATCCCTATATAGTGCCCTGTCTGATCGCTCCTATCCCTATATAGTGCACTGTCTGATCGTTCCCTATCCCCTATATAGTGCCCTGTCTGATCGTTCCCTATCCCCTATATAGTGCACTGTCTGATCATTCCCTATCCCCTATATAGTGCCCTGTCTGATCGTTCCCTTTCCTATATAGTGCCCTGTCTGATCGTTCCCTATCCCCTATATAGCACACAGTCTGATCGTTCCCTATCCCCTATATAGTGCACTGTCTGATCGTTTCCCTATCCCCTATATAGTGCACTGTCAGATCGTTCCTATCCCTATATAGTGCACTGTCTGATCGCTTCCTATCTCCTATATAGTGCCCTGTCTGATCGTTCCTATCCCCTATATAGTGCCCTGTCTGATCGTTCCTATCCGCTATATAGTGCCCTGTCTGATCGTTCCCTATCCCCTATATAGTGCCCTGTCTGATCGCTTCCTATCCGCTATATAGTGCCCTGTCTGATCGGGTCCCTATCCGCTATATAGTGCCCTGTCTGATCGCTCTCATCCCCTATATAGTGCCCTGTCTGATCGCTTCCCTATCCGCTATATAGTGCCCTGTCTGATCGCTCCCTATCCGCTATATAGTGCCCTGTCTTATCGCTCCCTATCCCCTATCTAGTGTACTGTCTGATCGTTCCCTATCCCTATATAGTACCCCCTGTCTGATCGTTCCCTATCCCTATATAGTGCACTGTCTGATCGTTCCCTATCCCCTATATAGTGCCCTGTCTGATCGTTCCTATCCCCTATATAGCACACAGTCTGATCGTTCCTTATCCCCTATATAGTGCACTGTCTGATCGCCCTCATCCCCTATATAGTGCCCTGTCTGATCGTTCCCTCATCCCCTATATAGTGCCCTGTCTGATCGCTCCCTATCCCCTATATAGTGCACTGTCTGATCATTCCTATCCCCTATATAGTGCCCTGTCTGATCGTTCCTATCCCTATATAGTGCACTGTCTGATCATTCCCTCATCCCCTATATAGTGCCCTGTCTGATCGCTCCTATCCCCTATATAGCACACAGTCTGATCGTTCCCTATCCCCTATATAGTGCACTGTCTGATCGTTCCCTATCCCCTATATAGTGCACTGTCAGATCGCTTCCTATCCCCTATATAGTGCACTGTCTGATCGTTCCCTATCTCCTATATAGTGCCCTTTCTGATCGTTCCTATCCCCTATATAGTGCCCTGTCTGATCGCTCCCTATCCGCTATATAGTGCCCTGTCTGATCGTTCCTATCCCTATATAGTGCCCTGTCTGATCGCTCCTATCCGCTATCTAGTGTACTGTCTGATCGCTTCCTATCCCTATATAGTACCCTGTCTGATCGCTTCCTCATCCCCTATATAGTGCACTGTCTGATCGTTCCTATCCCCTATATAGTGCCCTGTCTGATCGTTCCTCATTCCTATATAGTGCCCTGTCTGATCGTTCTCTATCTGCTATATAGTGCCCTGTCTGATCATTCCCTATCCCTATATAGTGTACTGTCTGATCGCTCCCTATCCCCTATATAGTGCCCTGTCTGATCGCTTCCTATCCCCTTTATAGTGTACTGTCTGATCGCTCTCATCCGCCATATAGTGCCCTGTCTTATCGTTCCCTATCCCCTATCTAGTGTACTGTCTGATCGTTCCTATCCCCTATATAGTACCCTGTCTGATCGTTCCTCATCCGCTATATAGTGCCCTGTCTGATCGTTCCTCATCCGCTATATAGTGCCCTGTCTGATCATTCCTATCCCCTATATAGTGCCCTGTCTGATCGCTTCCTCATCCCCTATATAGTGCACTGTCTGATCGCTCCTCATCCCCTATATAGTGCCCTGTCTGATCGCTCCTATCCGCTATATAGTGCCCTGTCTTATCGCTTCCTATCCCCTATCTAGTGTACTGTCTGATCGCTCCTATCTCCTATATAGTGCCCTGTCTGATCGCTTCCCTATCCCCTATATAGTGCACTGTCTGATCGCTCTCATCCCCTATATAGTGCCCTGTCTGATCGTTCCTCATTCCCTATATAGTGCCCTGTCTGATCGTTCCCTATCCGCTATATAGTGCCCTGTCTGATCATTCCCTATCCCCTATATAGTGTACTGTCTGATCGCTTCCTCATCCCCTATATAGTGCCCTGTCTGATCGCTCCTCATCCCCTATATAGTGTACTGTCTGATCGCCTATCCCCTATATAGTGCACTGTCTGATCGCTCCCTATCCCCTATATAGTCCATCCTTTGATCGCTCCTCATCCCCTATATAGTGCCCTGTCTGATCGTTCCCTATCCCCTATATAGTGCACTGTCTGATCGTTCCCTATCCCCTATATAGTGCACTGTCTGATCGTTCCCTATCCCCTGATGCTTATGTTTTCCACAGAACTTATTTCAGGCATCCAATCAAAAACCCATAGAACTGGAAGTGCTAAAATGCAACTCGTTTTCGGGTTTACAAAAATACGTCATCCCTGCAGCACTTTATTCTATAGCTATGTGCAGTCATCATTTCCTTTAATTGTAATTACAACAACAGGATTTTTCATTTAAATTTTTTTAAAGAAAAACATACAGATTTGGTGCAGCTTGAAGGCGAGCGCATGATGTCAAAATGTTCATTTTTGTATGAAGAACTGCTTCAGTTATGCGGATCACACCATCATACCCACTGCTGTTATTTCATCTGAACAGAGCAAGATTACTTCTCAGGTAAGTCTCAGATGCCACCTGGTTTAGGCGACTGCTGTGCACAAAGACAGAAGGAGAGAATGTGATTGGTGCGGCTCCGGGCTCTTCTTTCCAAAGAGATACTGTATTGTAATTAGTTCAGTGCAATAATATAATGCAAGTGAGCTTCCATCTCAGCCATTTCTACGGACTTGTGTGCCAAAGATTTGGGGATACATCAACATCAAGTCTTGATGTGTGTTTTTGAGCTCTACTAGAGCAGGTTTTCCTCCTTGAATGTTGATTATTTCCTCATATTCTTCAGTGTTGCGGCTCCTCTCTTCCCAGTCTGTCAGTAACACTCTGTTTAGTTCCTGTCTCTATGAAGCCCCGCCTTCTGAAAAGCCCACTGTGCTCTGATTGGTCGGCTGGAGCAGTGTGTTGTGATTGGTTTTTGGGAAATGTCCCGCCCCTTACCATAACCGCCAGTTTAAACTCACGACTGAAGTGTCCGTAACATCACCCGTAGGTTTCCGAAGAGCATTTTTGAAGCCTCAAAGTCGGCCATTGCCATCTTGGCAGCACGTCACTCCCAGATAATTAAAAATGTGCGAAGAGGTGGGATGTGGGTGGAGCTTAGGTTCCAGGTTGCTGAAACCACGCCCACCCAGCTCAAACAAATAGGCAATCCACTTGTCACTCAAGTGGCCACGCCCTTAATTATGCAGAACTTTAAGGCTTAGTATAATTTCACCCCCTCATAGTTGTCATGAAGGGCAATTAGTTATATAGATATGTACCAGACTGTAAACTGCTATAAAGTTGGGCAATTCAACATGAGGGAGATACAGATTTGACTCACTTTTAGAGCCAGTCGATGAATTGTAGTTTAAGTCACTGGATTCAAGAGAGACCGTGGGAGGTTGCCGCTTGGTTTCAACACACTAACTCAACCAGGCCACGCCCCTTTGAATTATTTAAATGAGGAATAGTGTGACGTGTTCGTTCCAGGTTTAGATTGTATCACGTGTGTGAAGAACACAACTTTGCCGTCTTGCGAAGGTTAAAAGATCTCTTTTGATGAGCTGCCTGTGCAGTCCCAGCATAAAAAAGCGTCTTTCTTGTGTCGCTTTAATATTTCAGCTCTGCTCTGCGAGGCAGTGACAGTGAGCCCGAGGCGAGCTCGCCAATTACACTAACACTGACTATTCTCTATGATGTGCCATGGAGCCTTTCATCACTGATGCATTACCGAAGCAAATTATAGATTTTACAACAAAGTTAACTTGAGAGCTGTCAACCAGATCAACCTACCTCGCCACATTTAGTCACTTTTTCCATTGGGCGTCCATCAAATATACACGCTCAATCTGTCTCTGGCAGAGCAAAGGAAGGCTGGCTCCTCGAGAAAAACTCGTGCTGTGGGCAAACTGACAAGACAATCTGCTCTTTACATTAATACACTGCAATAAACACCAAAGGCCCTCTGCTAAAACCATTAAACTTACATAAGGCCCCTGCGCTTGCTAAAAGCACTTAGCTGAAAACAAAACAGAAGCAGTGCTCTGGCATTTGTTGTTTCCTCAGCTCTTGATAAATCAGACTTGGGCTGGGTCTATACAGGTTTTTGATTCACAAGCCTTCCTATTCCTTTGGGATTATTTCATTTATAATGTCCATTTTGTTCACATAAGAAAGACATACTGTCTGTAAATTATACAGGGAATCGCTTTAATTGGTACATTACTATGAAATAGTTTTTAAATGAACAACAAAGGCCCATTTGCTATTTATTTAACATACGTATATAGTAATAAAACCAAAAACTGCACCAAAGTGATCAGAGTAAATCACATTTATTATGTAAAATCATACTAATTTCAAGCATTATATAATTATAAACTCACACCCACTTTAGTTTTAAACCCAAACTAAACTCAAAAAGTTATAAACCATTCAAATAAATATATACTAAGGATTTGACAATTTTGTCCGATGCCGATAATTCTTTATATTTGAAAACCGATAACTGAAATATTAAAATGTTATTTTGAGAGCCTGATTACAAAAAAAAGGCTCACCAATAAAATCCATGTCCCAAACAAAAAAAGTACAAACAAAAAGGTGCAATATGTAAGATTTTTGCAGCAAAATATCCCCCCAAAAAACCCTAGGCCAGTTTTTTTTCAGTTGAGTACTTGCAATATCCCAAATGTTTCCAACTATTTGTAAATTGTGAAAAAAAATTGATTTTTACGAATGAACTGGGACGTGTGAGGTGGGGCCTCCATGGATTGGCACATCCCACAGATGCTCGATTGGATTGAGATCTGGGGAATTTGGAGGCCAAGTCAACACCTCAAACTCATTGTGCTCCTCAAACCATTCCTGAAGCATTTGTGCTTTGTGTCAGGAGCATTATCCTGCTGGAAGAGCCACAGCCACCAGGGAATACCGTTTCCATGAAAGGCTGAACATGGTCTCAGCAATGCTTAGGTAGGTGGGACGTGTCAAAGGAACATCCACATGGATGGCAGGACCCAAGGTTTCCCAGCAGAACATTGCCCAAAGCATCACCTCCGCCGCTCGCCTTCTTCCCATAGTGCATCCTGAGGCCATGTGTTCCCCAGGTAAGCCACACACACACACCCGGCCATCCACGTGATGTAAAAGAACACGTGATTCCTCAGACCAGGCCACCTTCTTCCATTGCTCCGTGGTCCAGTTCTGATGCTCACGTGGCACTGTTGGTGCTTTCGGCGGGGTCAGGGGTCAGCATGGGCACCCTGACTGGTCAGCGTTATGCCGCCCCATACGCAACAAACTGCGATGCTCTGTGTATTCTGACACCTTTCTATCAGAACCAGCATTAACTTCTTGAGCAGTTTGAGCTCCAGTAGCTCGTCTGTTTGATCGGACCACACGGGCCAGCCTTCGCTCCACACGTGCATCAATGAGCCTGGGCCGCCCATGACCCTGTGGCCGGTTCTCCACTGTTCCTTCCTTGGAGCACTTTTGATAGATCCTGACCACTGCAGACCGGGAACACCCCACAAGAGCTGCAGTTTTGGAGATGCTCTGACCCAGTCGTCTAGCCATCACAATCTGGCACTAAACTCGCTCAAATCCTTACACTTGCCCATTTTTCCTGCTTCTAACACATCAACTTTAAGGACAAAATGTTCACTTGCTGCCTAATATATCCCACGCACTAACAGATGATGGAGAGATAATGAGTGTTATTCACTTCACTTTTTTGTGAAAATGATCAAAAACGCTGCCAGTGTTTTAAAAAGAGTCTGAAAATCTTCTTGACACGTCGACAACATGAACCAAACTCTTCCAGTCTCATTATGCAAATGTGTTACATTGTTACGTAAGTTATGCAACAGGAAGTGAGAGTGGAATTACTGACGACTCGTTTTCAGAAGCAATTCTTTCTTTTAGGAGATGATAACTTTAGGACCTTTGAGACCTTTCACAGTCACAAACATTTGAATTCACTGCCGTTTCTTTGTATTTGTTAGTGAAACTGACTGAACACTGCTCCAGACAGTTCAACCTCCAACTCGCCTTTGCATAGCTTTGCCTCATAAATCTTGTGCCTCAGGTATTCCTCATGCCCTGGAATACCAGGAATTTCTGACCTTTCAGCTGTGCTTTCTGTAAACACGGCGGTCTGGGAGGGCATGGTACAGTGCGCTTAAACACACACTCACAGACGCGATAAAACACACACTGGGCATGATTTACCGGCTGGCACTGGAGGAATAGACAGCATGGAAACGCAGACTGGAGGATGAGTGAGAAAAACAACAGGTTCTTTCTCCTCTGAGAAATATAGATGCTGTCGGTGGACAGGTTTGCTCAGGAACACTGATGAAATTCTTCATACGGATGACAGCTCCTCACGGTGAAGACTCAGGTCAGCAAACGGTCGCGTCCGTGATGTATGGATGGAGCTCAGCTTTTTTTTGAATGAGCTGGAAAGAAAAGCACAGCTCCAGGTCCGGATTGTTTTTGCACAGTTTGAATATGACATTCAACTCCCTTTGTTATCAACCCAAAGCCAGAGGGCTGATGGGAATAAAATGTGAAACATCGTTTGTAGCAGCCTTGGAGGAAGGAAGAGTATAAAAGTGTTTGAGGGCCATCAAATAGAAATTAGAGCCGTTCCCCAGTGTGACCGAGAGTCGGCCGGACTTTACAAGCTCCTCAAGGGTGTCATAGATGAAGAATGGAGAGAGAGTCCTTGTAAATCGGAAAGCCGGATGTTCCTGATGCAATAGTTCCGGATTTGAAAATGAATGTTTTTTCCCTTCATTTGCTTATGAAATCCAGAAGAACATCCGACCGTCTCGACAAAGAGTTCAGAATATAAATGCCACAAATTTGCTTGATAAGTGACCTAGAAATAGTGCAGTTCAGCGCTTCTAATGCATTTGACATTATATTAAAATATTTAAAACTTTCCAGATTTAAGCTCAAATTATTGTAGCTCTGAGCCGGGTTACTGCCCTTATAACTAAAACTGAAAAAAAAAAAAAATTCTATTCATTGAAATAAATCTGAAATTATATAAAATATAAATATTAAACAAGATGAGAAATGTTGCTTTGGCAATAAACTGAAATAAGTAAAATGATTAAAAGGAAATAAATATATATATATATATATATATATATATATATATATATATATATATATATATATATATATATATATATATATATATATATATATATATATATATATATATATTTTTTTTTTAAATATAATAAATCTTATATTTAAAAATGACTAAAGCACGTAATGAAATTTACAACAACAAAAAAAATGTATTAAAGAAAATATTAATATTAGTTGAAAAACATAAACAAAATGAGAAATTAGAAATGTTGCTTTGGCAATTAGTTGAAATTAAAACTGAAATTATTAAAAGAAAATAAATAAAAAACTAAAATATATTTATATATTAGTTCATGTTTTAGTAATTTCATTATGTGCTTCAGTTATTTTTAAATATTTAGGTTTAAGATAGTTTTATTTTATTTACATTTTATTTTTTATTTATTTTCTTTTAATAATTTCAGTTTTATCTTAAACTTATTTCAGTTTATTGCCAAAGCAACATTTCTCATTTCTCATTTTATTTATGTTTTTCAACTAATATTAATATTTTCTTAAAAAAATTTTATAAATAAATTATTTAAAAAATATTAGTTAAAAAACAAAATGAGAAATGTTGCTTTGAAAATAAACTGAAATAAGTAAAATGATTAAAAGGTAATACAATTATAATTTTTTTTTACCTGAAATAAAAATAAATTAAACCTAAATGTTTAAAATGAGAGGTGAAGCAAATGAACTTAAATATAATAATATAATATAATATATATATATATATATATATATATATATATATATATATATATATATATATATATATATATATATATATGTAAAATAAAGAAAATATAAATATTAGTTGAAAAACATAAAGAAAACAAAAATTTGAAATTTGCCAATAAACTGAAATAAGTTGAAGCAATAAAATTAATAACTGGAAAAAAATAAAAAATCTAATTTACCTGAAATAAAAATAAATTAAACCTAAATATTAAAAAAATATATGAACAAAGCTATAATAAACTAAAATAACACTGACTCTTAGACTTTTAGACCCCAAACATTTCACTTTGGACATCAGTCATCTTTTCATGGATAACCTTAGTCGATAACACCCAGAAAAGGAAACAGTCGTGCTCCTTCCGTGCATTAAATAAGATGCTCCCATCACTGTCTGACCTGAAGGAACCAGAGCAATCAGTTTTGTGCGCAATTAATCATCGTGAGCCCGACAAACTGCTCCGATCCCAGGCGTTTAGAGGCAGAGGCCGGCGTAATTATGACAAGGCAGGGCGATATATCGGCCCACAAAGCGTGCCTTCACTCCCATTAGGAAGGGAGGAACAGATCCCTTCTGAACACATCAGTAGCCAGCGAGGAGATAAGCCGGGCGTATATAGCTTAGAAACACTGAGCGAAAGTACAAAGAGAGAAGGAGACAGCGTCATACGGCTGACCTATAAAGAGCGCTGGAGGAGGTGGGTGGAGACGTGTGTATTCCCACAACACCTCACACCCTTTCTGCTTCGCCATTCAATGCAGATTAAAAACTGACAGAATGAGCTGTCAGAACACATCCAGCTTACTTTCGGAGAGATTTCAAAATGCAAGAAAGCAAGAATGCCGTTGCTCCGGATAACTGATAAAACAACACGATTGCGAGTGTGAGGTTTGCTTTCCAACACCAGTTCGATATTGAGTAACAGACAGCACAAATGAACGAATCGTTTGAGCGAATGATTCAACGGCCCATCTGAAAATCACATAGGGAGAGTGGGGTAAGATGAGCCATTTTTAAGGCAGAAGTCCAGTTTCAGGATGTTTTCTATGATTTTAAATTTTTCTAAAAAGGGTTCTAAAAATAGGGCTTCTTATAAAAAAGTGTTCCTGTGGCTCAATTTACCCCAGGTTAGGGGTAAGTTGATCCGAGTCAGTGGGTAAGTTGCACCATCTGAGAGTAAACTGACCATCTAATTGAATCTGGATCAAACCTATGTGAGATTTTAAAGGTAATTTACTCTTTTTTTTAAAAAAGAGTAAATTAGTCATATTTATTCTCTTAAAGCTAATTTAAACAACATAAACCAACCAAATGAAGTTGAAATTTCAATATCTTTAATTGTTTGCATTTCAGAAACAATTTGTTGAACACCAAAGTTGTAACATTCCCAAAAACAGCCTTTAAATACAATATAAAATTAAATACAAATTAAATCAAATAAAAACTGAATTAGAATGAATGAGTGAATGTCACTGATAGACATTTTAGTCTTGGCACGGTAGTTTTTCTCCAATATAAAGATATATATATATATGATTAATCATCTTCTGGCTCTTATTAGAGAAGGGTTTGCTGTGCGTGTACATCCTTCCGATCAAATAAACTCAAGCTAATTATTTTTAAAGAAAATGATAAACTAAACCAGTTTTGTAACATTAAATTGAACTTATACCCGTTTATACTTAAGATTAAGCTCAACTACAGTGGGTAAATTAAAGCTCTGGCTCAATTTACCCCACAACATTTGGCTCACTTTGCCCCATAGCTGCCATTTTGGATTTTAACTAGCTAGCTCACCAATTTGAATTCGATTTTATACATTGCTAAATCACCAATATGGATCATAAACATTTTAGACCTGGGCAAATACCTCCCATGTGCTTCTCATTTTCACAGTCTGGCAAAAATGACAAGTAGTTCCAAAATATACGGTCACATGACAATAAAAGTGAAGGAGCTGCCAAGATAAAGGGGGTGGGTCAACTTACCCCACTCTCCCCTTACTTTTAAGTAGGCAAAAAAATTACAGCTTATGTGACAAAAGTCTGAAATCACAGCACTCATAAGGCCAAAAGTACCCGGATGATCTACTTCGCCGCTGCTAGGTCACATGATAAGGATAACATGATGAATGTAGTGCGTCCGGATTACATCCATACTATATGGTTGTGCATGCTCATTCAAAATAAGCAAGAGAGTATGCGATTTCAGACGCAGACTCTGTTTCTAAATGAATCAGCGTTTTAATGAATCATTCAGTGATTGATTCAATGACTCATCCATAAAGACCATGGCCGAATCTGAGTAATAACTCAGATAATCATCACATTAGAATAATTTCTGAAAGATCATGCATTTTAAGCATCATTACTCCAGTCACATCCTTCAGAAATCATTCTAATGTGATGATTTGCTGCTCAACAAACATTTCTAAATTATTATCATTTATTATCAAAAGTTGTGCTGCTCCATAAACTGATGCATTTTATTTGTCAGGATTCTTTGATGAATAGAAAGTTCAACAGAACAGCATTTACAGTATATGAAATATAATCTTTTGTAACATTATAAATGTCTTTACTGTCACCAGTCACACATTCCCATTATCAAAGAAACACTCATTCAGACAGCAGTGCAGCTCCAGCCGTGGGGTTGTGATGCAGCATTATCACTGCTGGATAATATTATCCAAAGGGACCTAAGAGGAAAAGGAACAGTCATTTCAGAGGATGAGCAAGATATTACATTTTGATTAAAAATGACAAAGAATAACATGCACAGATGATTCATTCATGATCAGATCAGGATTGTATTAAGAAACCAAATAGTGGTCTTCATTGTGTAGCTTTTGCGCCTCTTATTCAAAAATACGTTCTAAAAATGTTTTGCTGTGTTCCCATTAAGTTATGAAAACGTCATTTCTGAATTTTCTCTGAATTTTTTCTTGGTTATGCGAACGTTGAGGGAACGTTCCATTATTCAAACATGAAGGGAAAGTTACTTTTGAATGTTCTCTGAACATTCCGAAACAAGTAGTAACGTTTAAAAACCGTTAAACGAATGTCCGACTAAAATATTTCAGAACAAAAATGTTTAAGGTGTGGTTGATTATGATTTGACTTCTTTAACTTTAGTGAGTGTGTGTGTGTGTGTCGCTGTTTGAGCATAAACAACATCTGCAAAGTTACGCCGCTCAAAGCTCAAAGCAAAGGGAGATATTTTCTTTCACAGAAATCTCTTTTTAAGGACTACAACAAACGGCTGGTAGGGACTACAACGAGCTAGTGACATCATAACCCTAACATTTGCATAAACCCCGCCCCCGGGAACACACACCAAAGGCCATGTTGAGAAGAGGAAGAGTTGCTGTAGTCGAGTCGCTCGAGCTGTCGTCCGTCTGTCACATTTATTGATACAGTACGAACACAAACGCAATCGCATGTCATAAAGCAAGATGACATCATCAGTTATAACCGTAATTACACTAAACTATCCCTGTTCTCTCTTCATCAGCAGATATTCTCTGGCTCATCTCACAGCGGTTTATAGATTATCATGACAGAATATGCTAATCGATGACTGAAGATGGTTAACTCATAAACTCCTCCTCTATCCCTTCAGAAGCGTCCTGTCTCATTCTACATGTTGTCTCTTCTTCTGGAGTCTCTCCATCATTGTCCGACTCCGGTTTGATCATAAACGGCTGAACAGTTTCTGATATTTTCAGTGTGTGTGTGTGTGAGGGAATCAGAGCTGCTAACATGAGCTCTTGAAGCTCCGCCCTCTTCCTGAACGGGGGCGGGGAGAAGCAGCAGCTCATTTGCATTTAAAGGGACACACACAAAAACGGCATGTCACCCTCAAAAAGTGACAATTTATCATGCTATAAAAATGATCTGTGGGGTATTTTGAGCGAAAACTTCACACACACACTCTGGGGATATCAGAGACTTATTTTACATCTTGTAAAAAGGGGCATTATAGGACTCCTTTAATATTTCGAGAAAACTGCATTGTTTTTGTCTCATTATATAGAAAGGAGGAATGTCTTTGTACACAAGAATCCCATGATGAATTATCAAGTACAAAATGTGTTAAAGCAACTGTCTGGTTCATAATGTAAGCTAACCAGCTAACTTCAACACAGAGTTTGTTTTAATAAAATGTCCTTGTTTTTGCATTCCTGCATTTGCATATGCATTTTCACGAACTGTCCGCTGTTTTGTGCATTAGTTCCCCTGTTTCCCTCACATCAGTTTTAAACTTGTTTGTTCTTGATACCTCAAGGATGCATTGTGGTCCAGGAAGACCCTTTTGGAAAGGAAGCCACTCTTCTCTGCATCTGGAGTGGGACTCTTGAGATTGATGATGGTGTGTTTGGATGTGTCACATTGGTAATGCTCCTGTCGTGTTGTGACAGCCAGAACATGTGTGGGCCGGATGCATGCCCGTTTTAGTAAGGTGTGTGTGTGTTTGGATTGAGAGCCGGAGGATGATCTTGAGAGTCCGAGGGGCAGCTGGAAGCGGTTTTGGCCCGCAGGCGCAGCTTTGCCCCATGGGTATCAGGCCTGGCACAGTGTTTGTTCAGCGCCAGCTGGGACTAGGAACGACAGAATGGGCCGTTTTCCTGCTGCTGCAACATCACAACAGCAAAGAGAAAGTTGTAAAACAACATCGATTGGGTTGTTTGATAGCAGCACGAGCAACAGGTTCCCAATTCATCATGTGCTCATGTCAAGTTGAGACTTCAGCACATGCATTACTGGTCAAAAGTTTGAAAGCATTCAGATTTTTTTAGGCTACCATAGGCTATGTTCAGATCTTTTCAGGTACTATTAAATGCCAGTGATCAGATAAGATTAGTGTGTCCAGACATGACCAGCCTGGGTTTCTTTGGTAACGATGTAGGCGTACACACGTATGTGACAAAGCTTTCAGAACGGATGCAGGAAAAATGGAAGTGCATCATCTCGCTCTCCGGATAAGTGCCCTGTCGTGTTGCGATGCACAACTCTCCGGATGCCCAAATCTTTTGACATACCGCTTGAACACTGTATGAATACTTCCAGCAGCTCTGTCACCAGTTTTGACATTAGGAATGATGCAAAAGACTATTTGAAACCCGATTTGATTCGTCCAGACTGAGACGCAGCTGTAAAAATATGATTGGAATCGCATTTCAACCTCAAATTGTGGCGTTTGAATCAGTTAAAAAATCAGATCAGATTTCATGTGTGGTTTTTTTGTCATGTTTTTTACTGTCAAACCTTATGCAAAAAAAAAATGTTTTCTGTCAGTCAGGGTTCTATGTTCAATTTTTTTGCTTATCCAGGTAGCAGAATATATATTTTATTCAGTGACCAAAATAAGCTTCCCAGACAGAAATATAGTGTCGACCAGAAAGCTTATTTTGGTCACTGAATAAAATATATATTTATAAAAAAATGACTTTTTTTCTTGCAAATGCGAGTTTACATCTTGCAATTCTGCCTTTTATTCTCAGAATTGTGTGATATAAACTCACAGTTGCATGTTATAAAATCAGAATTCCAAGATATAAACATGCAATTCTGAAAAAGAAAAAAAAATTCCCTCAGATTTGGACACGCAATTGTGAGTTTATATCACACAATTCATATAAAAGTCAGAAATGGGAGATGTAAACTTATAATTGGAATGGTATTTTTTAAATTGTATTTTTCCATGAAGGAAACCAGCTTGCGTATAGACTTAGATTCATGGCGATCTGACTGGATTTTGGTTTTCCATTGGCCTGATATGGGAAAAGAAATGCTTTTGTTTTAGTCACTGAACTTCCAAGCAGTGAACCTTGATTTCAGCACTACTGGATACAAGTGTGGGAAAACGTGCAATTTCTTGTGGTTATGATTGGCGCCAAGCCAGAAAGGTCACAACTGCACAGACTTGTCTTGAGATATAGGAAAGAGAAAGAAATGGAGGCAGGGTGTGCCAGTGATGACACACAAGACTCTTCCTCCAGAACACCTGTTCCTAACATTCTCACACACACACAATTCCTAGGATTTGATGACTCACACGTGTCCTCATAGAGGAATCTCCAGCAGAAAATCACTCATGATTGCACAAGAAGATCGTTAACAGGAAGAGTTGTGAAACATAGCGATGCCGGCTGTTGATTAGGAGCGCCGCACCATGAAACATGACTAAAAGTGTTGAGACAGTGCTTAGTTACCTAGACATAAGTGCTTAGACATAAATACGTCCATTACGAAAAATATCTGATTCAAACTCTAAAGGGGTCGAATGACGGTTCAAAAAAGAACATTATTTTGTGTATTTGGTTTAATGCAATGTGTTTGCGCAGTTTTAGGTTAAAAAAAAGTCATTATTTTACACATGCTGTACATCATTGTTGCTCCTCTCTGTCCCGCCTTTCTGAAACGCGCGTCAATTTTACAAAGCTCATTGTTCTGAAAAGCGCGGTGTGCTCTGATTGGCCAGCGATCCAGTGCATTGTGATTGGCCCGAATACCTTAAGCGTGTGACAGAAATGTCACGCCTCTTACCATATTTGGAACATCAGCTCCCAAAGCAGCATTGACAGTGATGTCATGTTCCAGAGAGACGAGACAAAGATAATCACCAATCAGGCATATCATTATGACCAGTATGAATTATTATGACCTAATATTGTGTTGGTCCCCCTTTTGCAGCCGAAACATCCGGCCATCCGCATGTAAAAAAAAGAAAATATCACGATTCATTAGACCAGGCCACCTTCTTCCATTCTCAGTGGTCCAGTTCTGATGCCCACGTGCCACTGTTGGTGCTTTCGGCGGGGTCAGGGGTCAGCATGGGCACCCTGACTGGTCAGCGGCTATGCCGCCCCATACACAACAAACTGCGATGCACTGTGTATTCTGACACCTTTCTATCAGAACCAGCATTAACTTCTTGAACAGTTTGAGCTCCAGTAGCTCGTCTGTTTGATCGGACCACACGGGCCAGCCTTCGCTCCACACGTGCATCAATGAGCCTGGGCCGCCCATGACCCTGTGGCCGGTTCTCCACTGTTCCTTCCTTGGAGCACTTTTGATAGATCCTGACCACTGCAGACCGGGAACACCCCACAAGAGCTGCAGTTTTGGAGATGCTCTGACCCAGTCGTCTAGCCATCACAATCTGGCACTAAACTCGCTCAAATCCTTACGCTTGCCCATTTTTCCTGCTTCTAACACATCAACTTTGAGGACAAAATATTCACTTGCTGCCTAATATATCCCACGCACTAACAGATGATAAAGAGATCAATGTTATCAAATTCACCTGTCAGTGGTCATAATGTTATGCCTGACCGGTGAATAACTCTAAACTAAGCATTTATAAACAAGCATTTATACTGTCTTTTTACATGTCGTGTCCTACCAGAGAAAGCCAGAGAGGATGCCAAAGCCCCTCTCGCCAATTTATTGCATAACAGCGAGACAAAGCATTCAGAAACTTTAGGTGAGCTAATAATTGATGCATATTTCAGTCACGACCGGTGAACAGGAAGGTGCCGACTGCAGCGGGACAACCAATGCATTGCCCAGCGAGCATAAAAAAACAAGACTCGAGACTGATCTCGAGGAGCTCTTTGGATGAACTACAAAAGCCGCAATCCTACGACAAAGCAGCCAACTAACGTTACCCAGTGAAGATGAGATTCAAGATTTTTTTGGATGTCTGACATTCCCACCATAGGGAATTCTCTCGAATGGTGGGCATGTAATGAACATCAGTTTCCTCGGATATCCAAGCTGGCTAAATCATATCTTGCTTTAAAGTGTTACCCTTAATTTCTGTCACATCACCATCATTTTCTACATTGTATATTATACTTTGCACAAGCATTTTTATAGCAAAGACAAACACAACCTAAGCAAAAGCTCAACTCTTCACCAGAACATAAACCCCAACACCACCACATCCTCCTTTTCTCATCTTGCAAAGATTTAATTTCATAATTTTGTCCCCATCGAGTCACAACCAAGGCATGCTGGGAACCGCAAATGCCATGCAACAAAAATGATTCATGCGTCAACACAAAGTAAACGTGCATTGAACATAATGAACTTAAATTGAGACAAAATGATCAAGAATTGTTGCATTAGCTCATTTTAAGTCATTAGAATAAGCAAGCGGTGAGCACACACCCATGATTTCAGCAGAAAAGCAGAACCGAATACACAACTGGAACATTAATTTGATTTAGAAACTGCTAGCTAAGCAAATTCGAACATTGACGGACAACTTCCTCAGTTTCCCAGAAACACAATGTTCTTTCAGTCAAACTGAAGTCAGAGTACGGCTCCATGTGTCGCTGCCCTTTTGTGATGCAACTGCGCAAGAAATCTTGGTGTTTGTTTTGGTGTGTGAATGATGAAGACACACTGTGTCAGCGTGAATGAATTGCAGTAGCTGTTGTTTGAGGGAGTGAAAAGGGATGAATTGTGAAAGAGAGAGCGAGGCGCAGGAAATAATGAGAATGCACGGAGAGTGTGAAAGACGGACAGGACTTCATTAGTGACCAAAGCTTTAATGTGCAGGATTGGCTGTAGCCTTCCATCTGCACCAGAGCCTGAAGGCTGGAGAAAGAGTTCGGCGACCCGCTGTGTTCGGCTGAGGCTCCACAGACATGCCCTCAAACACACACACTCACAGACACACCTTCATGTCAGAGAAGACACATACACACTACCAAACGTGCATTTACACATCATCCAACAGGGATTTCGACATTTAACAAGTTCGTTCATGCAAGAGTAAATTCAACATTTGTACTTGTAGAAATTAAAGTTTGAACTTATGTGTATTTTACTTGGGATTGTTTTTGTTTACAATGATTCAAAATATGAGAGTTATAAAATTAACACATCTGAGATGATTTGACAGATCGCAGATCTTATAACTGTGATAACTGATCTCTGGATAATTTGGTTCCTCAAATGAATCAGCGGATTGGATTAAACTATCTGGATGAAGTGATCTGAGATTACTGCGTGTTCTCGTGTTCCCTGCACTGTAAACCCAAACGCTCATTTTAATTAAATAGATTAAGTAGTGTATACTCAAAGTTTTAGAAAAAGTTCTACTTAATTATTTCAAGTTGGTGTAACATGGTCTTCTTTTTGAGTAATTTCAACTAATATTTTTTGATTAAATTGAACTTTTTTGTGAATAAGTAAGCATAACTCAAAAACATAGATTAAGTACAACTTAATAGAACTAAGTAATTACATGCTAAGAATAGAGTTCTGTTGTTTCAAATAGAGATGATTTAAAAATAAACTTAATTTATATAGCACATGCTAAAATACAATAAAATCTCAAAGTGCTTAACCAAATAAGTAAAATCCATCATAACAAATAAATTACAACAATAGCCTATTAAAAAATGTAATTGGGGCAAACTGAAATGTGTTAGTGGAAGACAAAATGTATTTATTTTATTTATTTATTGTATTTTTATTGTCATCAGTTTAATGTAGCCTACTAACGAAACGATTTTTAAACCTTGTACATAAGTTTTGTTCTCCGGTTTAACACATCACACAATAAGCACTTCTAACTCCTGAGACTTACTCACACACAGATCAAGAATCTGCACATGGATCTCAACAATGGTGACATGATTCATGCTGCAATGCATTCTGGGTGCATCATGCAAAACTCATCCATGGCTCCCATAATGCATTGCGGCTTGAAACGTGTCACCATGGTTGAGGTTTATAGGCTGATTCTTGATGTCTGTGTGTGAGTAAATCTCTCAAAAAAGTACTTAACATACAATCTATTTTAAAACGTATTCAGCTTTTATGATTAAAACCGTGCTGGATCTCAATTGCCTCAAAATTTTAAGTTTGAGTCACATGTTTTTAAAGGAGACAAACTCAACATATTTGACTAACATGTACTTTAAGCAATGACAAGACAAAGCAATACAAATTGAGTTTTGTTAACATAAAATGGTGTGGTTTTGTACTTATTTTTTTAAAGTTTTGTGAAAACGCAAAACTTTGTTATAATAACTGAAAATAATTGAGTTGCCTTAACAGAAAATTGTAAGTCATTTAACTGCAAATATTTGAGTTGAGCTAAATGAGCACTTTAATTTCAACTGTTATCAAAAGGTACAAGTAGCAGGTAAACCAACCTTTTAAGTTCTGGAAAATTGTGACGAGGCAATCGATTGCCTCAATTTTTTTGAGTTCTGGGAACTTATTTGGGTTTACAGTGTGAAAAGAGCAGACGCATCACGATCAGCAGTGCAGCAAGACAACATAATCACATCATATAATTAAAAAAACACCTGGCAAAAAACTTGACAAATTAAAAAACACACATTTCTGGACCTTTACAAGGAAACAGCCAAACGACCAAAACAAAACATAAAAGTTATAAATGATATTTTTTTAAAACATAATTCCCAATTATTTATATTCATGATTTTATAGTATTTGTACCCTTTACATTTTTATTTCAATGTTGTAATTAGCAATTAATTTAATTCTTAAGTCAATTTGAAGCAGATTTGCATTAATTAAAGTTTCTTAAGCATCTCCTGCGCTGCATCATGCCATCCCATAATATCCATCATCACTCATATTAATGCACGGCTCAGAGTAACTGTACAACATGTGTAAACCACCAAAAAAATTACAAAGTAACTATTCCATCACAAATAAATCACTCAATCAAGTGTCTATTGTATTATACACCTTTTACACAACATTATAATATTGTTTTCAAATACATTTCTATATTATTATTATAAATGATTATTGCCTGTCTGGTTCAGTAATGAACTCTTGTGATAAAGTAGCAGTGGCTGGGACAGATTTTAAGTATCAACACTCCTTAAAAAGATGCAATCCTGTTTCCATGAAATCAGCCGCTCCCGAGCAGGTTTAAGTTTAGGGACCTGTTGCTATGACAACAAGTCTAGGATGAGCTTCGAAGAACCAAACAATCTGAGATCATGCCAAATCATCAACAATCAAACCCAGCTAACTGGAGTTCACACGGGGCTTCGGTGTTCATGGGAGGGCGTGGCTGAAGCTTGGTGCTGATGCGGCTGTTAAAGTGACAACAGCCAATCACACGTCTAGGGTTGAATGTACGCAATTCACCCTTCACCGTATGTTTGACTGACAGGCGATCTTACCAATCACATCGCCGCAATCTGCCGCTTTATCCGACAAAGCAGTCAGGAGTCGGTGGACTTGAACTTGAGAAACGGTGATGCATTTCTGTTAGTGTTCATTCATGTTTATTTGATGCTTATCAATGAACTAGAAGAAGAGATGATCGGTTCATGAGCAGCTTTAACTGAGGCATTACAGCAAATCACAGCACATTAAAGAGCCACAAAACGCGATTTAATTTTTACATTTCTTAAAGCTACACTGTGTAACTTTTTTAGTTTATTCTTAGCTAAAAACACTTAGTTCTTTCAAAAATATATGTGCTCATTAATGTATATTTACTTCTTTCAAGTAATAAAGTATTCTCGTAAGTGTATAATATGCCATTGAAAATACATACGGGTGAGGGGTTCGAATGCGCGTCGCCATGTTGCCCCTCCATCTTGAAAGTACAGTAGCCAAAGAGGGACATACCCGTAAATTCAAGCTTCGCCTTTGGTGTTTTAACACTCGATGGCACCGTGTCGAATGTGAAGAGGGGATTGATTGAGACTGATAGAGCCTACAATGTAAACTTTGCCTTACGCTAATGATGTCGCATAATATACAGAATAACGATAGCACCGATAAAAGTTACTTTACTAAGATTAGCTTGCATTCGTCTGGGAACCTGATCGCTGATGTTAGCAATGAAATGGTAAAAATAACGAAAAGGTAAAACTATTATTCATTTTACATAGATGTCATAACCTACATGTTAACTGACAAATTAAATAACTGCAAATTATAATAGTTTTCTAAAGTAACCTCATCACTTGATCGAACTGGAAGCCATATTAATCTTGGACTAAATCAGCCACCGTAGGAATTAAAACGAAATGGGAATTGAGAGGAACAGAAACTAATATTCACTGGATGGTCATATACCGTTTCACCGCTAGATGGGGGGAAAATATCACACAGTGTAGCTTTAACAAAGTTAAGACTTTGATATCTAAAGTAACTTGCTCTGTCGGTGTGTTGTCAGTATCCTCTTTGCTCCTCGATGTATTTTCTTTATGTGAGAACGTGTGTGCTGCGAGAGCGCCACGGCTTGTCGGACATAGCAACAGTAACTAAAGGGGGCGGGTCTTAGCGAATGGTCAATTGGCTAGCGATTGCTCAAGGGTATTTGCATATGGCGATCTGATTGGATGATGCCTGCGTTGCCGCTTGAAAAGTTAAGAAATCTCCAATGTCTGCCACTTGCAACACGAGTGAAGCAACGCGACCCACAATTCAGTTCGGCAACGCATGACGTCACCCATTCAAAGTAAAGCCCCATTTATACTTCTGCGTAGAGTGTACGCTGTAGGCTGTGTGAGACGCGCGTACCATACGACGTACCCTGATGCCCACCTCTCCAAAAATGTAACAACGCGTCAATTCTACGCGGACCGCAAGCGCTGTGATTGGTCTGCCAGAACAAGCTGCAAGAAAAGACGCCATGACAGCTGCTGGTAGTCCGACAATGTAAACAAGCAGCTTCTTCTTCAGCTTTTGCCTTGATACTGTGGGTTACCATCAACATGCCCGTGGACACTGCCTACTAGCGGTCTGCATGGGGAATTGCACATTATTGCGGACAACAACGCAGAATTATAAATGCAAACCAACATGTAACTTGCGCCGTAGAGGATACGCCGTAGGTCCGACGCAGAAGTATAAATCAGCCTTAAATGGGAAGCGTTAACGCCGAAGCCCAGTGTGAATGCAGCGCTGGAGTTTATCTTCTACTCAAAATGACCCATTCGAATGTTAAGTATTGACGTCTCTGTGTATTTTTCATTTTGATATGTTGTCTTCCAGATTTCACAACATTCATCTGGTTGAAAGTGTAATAAATCTACTGTAATGTTTCCCTAAATGTTAAAAGTATTCAGTGCTATACTGTTTGAGTGAGATTTACAAACAAAGAGTACTTCAAATAAGTAAAAAATCACTCAAACTCTACTTGGACGAGGTAAATTAACTTTTTCTCTATGTTAATTTTACATAACTTTTACTTAATTTCATGCATGTGAAATTTACTCGCAAAATCTGATTGCAAAACCTTGCAAATGGGAAAATGCATCAAACTCGTGTTGCTGGAAATCACCTCCCGCCACACAAACAATCGGATGTCATCCTCAGCACAAGAGCACTGCAAACAGCCCGTCTGAAAGGCCAGATTTGAAAAACAAATGAGTTATATGCAGTCTGAGAAAAATAATGGGCTATAAATAATGGCAGGTGTTCGTGATTCATGGCTGCATGTATGTTGTGGCTTGCATGTAGCTTCTCAGAAGGCTCATACTCTCATATATATCGCATACGCATGCCGTGGACCTGGGAGAGCGAAGGCTGACACATTATATTTGAGTATGCATTTATAGATATACAGAGACTGCTGAATTTTAATAGTCGTGACAGAGATGGTGAATGAGGGAAGGTGCATGCAAGCATAGGGGAGCTGGAGGGATTTTAAATAGATAGATATGGAAACAGCTCCGAAATAGATATGAGAGGACAGAGCAAGTGAAAATGCAGTCAAGAATATGAGGGGAGAGAGAGAGAGAGAGAGAGAGATGGGCTGAAAGAAAGAGCTGTAAAATGCTGAGAATGTCTCAGGTAGAGTCGCTTGAGAGTACAGAGGGATTGAGCTGGAGTGATGTGCTGTCATATCTCTCCGTCTGTTCATCTCTCACTCTTTCCCACCAGGTACCCTGAATCCTCACCGTCAGCACCAGAACAACGTGTGTGTGTGTGTGTGTGTGTGTGTGTGATGCTGTTCTCACTGCTGCCTCGTGTATGTGTGTGTAAGACACAGCCGAGTCGATATCAATCTAGATCAACATCCCGTTGAAAACAGCCACACAACACAACCAGTTTATTGGCTGCACTTCTCTTTCAAAACCCTCTAAAAGAACTAGCTGGGCATCCTCATCATCTATTATGATTAAATGTTAAATATAATCAATAGAGTGCAACAGTGCCCACCCACTTTTCCCCATTCATTTCTCCCATAAAGATTTAACTATTTGTATATATATATATATATATATATATATATATATATATATATATATATATATATATATATATATATATATATATATATATATATTATCTTTTAAACCTGCTGCTTAATTATGAGATCATATTACAAATATCTATATGCCAGTTTTTCCCCATTGTATCGATGTCAAAATTGTGGCCAATGAAAATGCTGAGTGGCTAGTAACTTGCCAAATGTATTGGAAAAACCCTTTCAAATCCCTGAGTTCAGGTGTTTCTGAATCCCTTCATGGCCACAGGTGTATAAATCAAGCACTAGGCATGCAGACGCTTCTACACACATTTGTGAAAGAATGGCTCGCTCTCAGGAGCTCAGTGAACTCAAGCGTGGGACCGGGATAGGTTGCCACCTGTGCAATAAGGCCATTCCTGACATTTCCTCACTACTAAATATTCCACGCTCAACTGTTAGTGGGATTATAACCAATCACACTTCTCTGTCTGACAATCCCATGGATGAGTCTGGGTTTGGCGGTTGCCAGGGGAACGGGACTTGCCTGACTGCATTGTGCCAAGTGTAAAGTTTGGTGGAGGGGGGATTATGGTGTGGGGTTGTTTTTCAGGGGTTGGCCCCTTAGTTCCAGTAAAAGGAACTCTTAATGCTTAACCAAGACATTTTGGACAATTTCATGCTCCCAACTTTGTGGGATCAGTTTGGTGACGGCCCCTTCCTGTCCCAACATGACTGCGCTCCAGTGCACAAAGCGCCGCTCCATAAAGACATGGATGAGCGAGTTTGGTGTGGAGGAACTGGACTGGCCTGCACAGAGTCCTGACCTCATCCCGATAGAACACCTTTGGGATGAATTAGAGCGGAGACTGCGAGCCAGGCCTTCTCGTCCAACATCAGTGCCTGACCTCACAAATGCGCTTCTAGAAGAATTCCCATAAACACACTCCTAAACCTTGAGGAAAGCCTTCCCAGAAGAGCTGAAGCTGTTAGAGCTGCAAAGGGTGGGCCGACTCCATATAAACCCTACGGATTAAGAATGGGAATTCATGTGCATATAAAAGCAGGCGTCCCAAAACTTCTGGTCATATAGTGTATATGAACATTATATTTTAAGTTTATTGCAAAATGTGCAAATATATTTAAATATTTAAGCATTTTGGAAGCATAGGAAGACTGACTGGATTACATAATTTGCAGTGCTTCATGGAAATGGGTGGCGCTAAAGAGCTCTTGGGCTCTTGTTTTGCTTATTGCAACTCCTGCACAGCATCATGGGTAATGTAGTTTTTTCACCACAAATTCCGCTGTTAAACTACATTATTTTAAAGATAAGGGCTGACAACTTAGAAGCAATTGCCATTGATTTACAAACTCGTAGCTCACAGTAGGTCTGTCTTTATACATTTTAATAAGTTATCTTTAAAAATCAATTTCCCAATGGAGAAAATGAACGGAGTCTTTACTTCCGAAACCGACCGTTGCACTTTACTAACTAAAGACGCACATGATGCCATCACAGCTATTGGTTAAGCATCTTCACTCTTAGGCTAAATAAAACACAAAGAATGGCCTTGTTATATTAATATGTTTATTAGAATATTAACATGTTCATGAATAGTAATAAGTAGGCACACTATATGGAAAGAAAGGGGTCTGATAGTTTGGTCTGCATGCCTGCCGAATTCAAAACATCACAAATTAACAAGAACAATAGAAAACATGCTCGCATAGTGGCAAAAATAATTTATGGCTGTAAATAATATTATTCAGATTAATGCTTTATGCATTTACATTGGCGTGTTGGTGTATGTGAATGCATCAATATAGCAATAATATAAGGTATGCAAGAAAATAAATAACCTCATATAGGAGTACTTGTGCAGTTTGAGGCAAACGTTCACTTGATTTGTGTGCAGGTGTGGCGTCGAGTTCAGAGCTGATACAAGAACCGATGTGAACAACATTAGTGCATGTGTGCACATTAATAATCCACTAAATTCAGCTCCGCAGACAAAGGTTCAACAAGTTTTATATTATATAGAGGGAAGCTTATCTAGCATCAGTCATAGACGAATCTAAAGGCAATGTTTATTCATTAATCATCCTTGAACAATTATGCATTAGTTAGAATTAATTTGTTTTTCCAAGGTCTAGCGTCTCGAAGATCAAAAAGCGCTTGCTTTTTTGTTTTTCCATTGTGGGCATTACTTGAAGTCTCTAATGAGAATGACTGAATCATGTTTTTATTTGTAAAATTCATTATATTTTAAAGTATCTTTTTTATGTGATTATCAAACACAGTTTTAGTGTATTGTACAGCTCTAGTATATGCTATAAAATATAATCTCTAAAAATAATTAAATAATTCATATGCACTCGTCTTAGAAAATAACACAAACGGCCTAAGGCGAACTAAGACTCTGAATGGACAGTATGAGGCTATTGAGTTTTTACTGAAGATTTTGAATTGACTTGAACTCTGTGGTTAATGTACCATGAGATGGTCTCATAAAGTTCAAATCAAAAACAACCCCCTCGCGGGTGAACATCGCGCCATCTAATAATCTAATCCACATGAAAAGAACTAAAACTCTCCTTTTAGAGCTGATTTAGAGTCGCTTGTTACATTTTTCTCACTTCTGTGGCTCGCCGTTCTGAGCAAAAACGTACCACACATTCTCCAGTGATATCTAAACTAGTTTAGCAGCTAAATAACCAGTTTTCATCCTCTCAGCCCTTCACAAGTTCCCTCGGTCATCAAAAGCCCTCTCAAAGGTATAAAAAAACACCAAGGCCTCACAAAGGCATGAAATGGTAGCTAGTTTTTTTAATTGAAACATGCTTTTCCCCAGATTCCCAGTATTGACTCCATCCTGTGAGCCAGACAACAGCCAATATGAGATCTAATCGACAAGGTCTAATCGATAACACTCAATTTTTGGATCTCATTGCAATCTAAAGCGTCTTGTAAGGCATAGCTTCTATCCTAGGCATGGGTGGACGCCACCATCGGCCGCATGTAACCTATTACCGTGGCCCTCAAAACAACAGGAGCCGCGCTGGGTAATCAATGGAGGGTCTGCGCTGTCATGGATCTTTGTTGGAGACCGCGTTGGCGCCTTTGAGGAAGGTGTGTGATATTGCAGAGTCATGCTACAATTGTGGTGAGAAGCCTTGTTGACGCCTGAGGCTCTGGTTTGATACAAAGGTGACAATGATCAAAGGGTACAAAGATAGTTCATTTGATTCAGGACTTCCATGTGCTTCCAAGTTAAAAAGGTAACAGTGAATGGCCATGTCGTATTAACAGTGATGCCTTTGTGAGGATCTCTATTCAACAAGATACAGTGAATGGGAGGTTATAGTGCCAGTCCTCTATTCTCCAAATTAATGCTCAGTCTCGTTTATACACTTTTTAATAATGCCGTTTCCTTTCCTTGTCTTTCCCAATTGGCAGGGTCATCTATTTTTCCCCTTCTTATCCAAAAAAAAGAAAGAATCGTCTTCCGTTTCTGATTCTATGCAGTTTCACAGCTCCGAGCTCGGTTGCTTCATCCTTCCTTCTAATTGAATTCCACCATGAGTTGGCCAAGATTGGCTCCGGATCAAGAGATGAGGGTATAATGCATTTGGTCCGGCGATGAAAGGAGGATTTCTCCCTGTGGAAAGGGTGGGCTTGTCTTTTAAAGAGACCTGGTCACAGTCACAGTGCACTTCAGTCTACGGGATACGTAATAACGGGCTCCCGCTTTTGATGGATGGCGAGGGAATTCAAGCTCGGGGACATACAGAGACAAAGAGACAACTAACCAAGCAAGTCGACCAGACGTCTTACATTATACAAAGAGACGGCAGACACAAGAGAGAGGAAGAGACGTGTAGTATTCAGACGTGCAAAGGGTGGAGTCCTCATGTCACTATTGTGGGTTTACATGTGAAGAGATAGCTAGAAAGCTAGCTAGATAGCTTGTTTATCTATCTAGACAGCTACTATACCAAGCTACATAGCTAGGCCTATACAGTTAGCTATCCAGATAAACATACTAGCTACACAGATAGCTAATTAGCTATCACAGATAGATGGATAGATAGACAGGATAGGTAGGTAACTATTCGCTAGATAGCTACTTATATAGATAGTCAGCTAGCTAGAATGCTAGATAGACAGATTGATATCTAATTAACCTGAAAACAACTATATAGATAGCTATATAGTTAGCTAGATGTTAGCTAGCTAGATAGACAGATAGATAAATCTATAGCTAATCAGCTAGATAGCTACCTATATAGATAGCTAGATGTTAGCTAGCTAGGTAGATCGACAGATAGATAAAAGCTATATAGATAGCTATTCACTAGATAGCTACTTATATAGATAGTTAAACAGCTAGAATGCTAGATAGACATATATCTAACTAGATAACAACTATATAGATAGCTATAAAGTTAGCAAGCTAGATAGATAGACAGATAGTTATAGCCAATTAGCTACATAGCTTCTTATATAGATAGCTAAATAGTTAGCTAGACGTTATCTAGCTAGCTAGATAGAAATATAGATAGATAAAGCTAGATAGCTAATTAGCTTGCTAGAATGCTAGATAGACAGATAGATTGATATCTAAATAAATAGATAACAACTATATAGATAGCTAAATAGTTAGTTAGCTAGCTAGCTAGATAGACAGATAGATACAGCTATATAGATAGCTAATTAGCAAGATATTTAGCTAGTATGCTAGATAGATTGATATATTGATATCTAATTAACTAGATAACAACTTTATAATTAGCTAGATGTTCTCAAGCTACCTAGATATACAGATAGATAAATATAGTTAGATAGTTAGTTAGATGTTAGCCAGCTAGCTAGCTAGATAGACAAATCTATAGCTAATTAGCTAGATAGCTACCTATATAGATAACAAGATAGTTAGCTAGCTAGCTAGATAGATAAAGCTATCTAATTAGTAAGATAGAAAGCTAGCTAGGATGCTAGATAGATAGACTGATTTCTAATTAGCTAGATAGCAACTATATAGTAAGCTAGATGTTAGCTACCTAGAGAGATAGACAAATCTATAGCTAAGTAGCTAGATAGCTATCTATATAGATTGGTTAGCTAGAATGCTAGATAGTCAGATAGATAGACAAAGCCATATAGATAGCTAGTAGCTAGCTAGCTAGATATAATGATAGCCAGTTATGCTAACAGGCTGTGTGCCGAGCGCTGACAGGAAGAGAGGATAAAGTGCTACACTTCAGGATTACATACAACAAACAACACAATTCAGCAGCAAGACTTTCACACTGTCCGAGAGTGAACATCTATAGTCCAGACGGGTCTTCGAGGTTGTGTATGCTGATATGCTGTAAAGAGCTACTGAAGATCAGTCGGATCCATTTCAGGATTGTTTTGATCAGGGGGAGGAGGTATAGATCTGCGTTAAAGGAAGGAAGACCGCGGGGGCTGGAAGTGGACGTTGTGGAAGATGGACCGGGAGCAGAGGATCTCCAGGAACGCTCGAGTTACGGCGAACTCTCCAGAGAGGCTGAAAACACAGAGAGAGAGAGAGAGAGAGAGAGAGAGAAAAGACAAACATGAGACACAAACAACAGAGAGGAAATTAATAAAGAGAAATTACAGAGGAGCCAGAATAAAGAAACATCATAAATAAGATATCTTTAATGCAATACTTGGCCAAAAACATCCCCTTTAATTAACGGGTTTGGCTAGACTCCCTAATTCCAGTGAAGACTCTGCTCAGTTCACTGACACAGCAAGGTCAATAAATAAATACTTTACAGAGTCTGGACTGAAGGAAATAAAGGGTCGGTTGCACCAGCCGGACGTGGAAATGTCCAGCCATCCAATAAATATTTCTACACTTGTTGCACCAACAAAATCCATGATCAGAGTAGGCGATGCACGTCCACACTGAGTTACAAACCTCACTAATGACAGGGTTTTTCCTACATTGAACATTTTTCGGCGGCCGCCAAAACAAATTTGTGTCCCGCCAAAGCCTTATTTGCTCAGTTCTTGTGATTTATGATTGCTGTAGTAGATGAGATGACTGCTGTGTTTGAGTTAACTGAGTGACAGAGAGAACGAGAAGAGAGCTCGTCCCCCGCTCGCACTCTCTCTGTCTTTAAAATAAGCACTCTTAGCTTTCTAATATTTCACATATTATGTTAATCAAAATCAAAAGGTCGGAAAGACCTGAATCCATGTGCACGTGGCGCTATCAGACGATGTTTTCCTTTAATTACCGCTGGCGCTGGGTGTGAATTGCGCTCAAAAATGACCAGCTGACATAAACCATACTTTCAATAAACGGGAAACAAATCCAGTCCAGATATGAAGTGTTTTCTGTGTGTTCATTTAGTTTAGACTGGAGTGAGGTGAACCCAGAACAAAGTTGTTATTAGCTAGCTGATAATTTTATGAAATTGAAATGGCAGACAATTAGGCTATTTGTTCTTTTTTTTTTTTTGGCCCCACTTTATATTAGGTGGCCTTAACTACTATGTACTTACATAAAAAAATAAGTACAATGTACTTACTGTGTTCATATTGTGTTGCAAAACACCTTTGCTGATATTGAGGTGGGATACGGGTAGGGTTAGGGACAGGTGTGGTGGGATGGGTAAGTTTAAGGGTAGGGTTAGGGACAGGTGTGGTGGGATGGGTCAGTTTAAGGGTAGGGTTAGGGACAGGTGTGGTGGGATGGGTCAGTTTAAGGGTAGGGTTAGGGACAGGTGTGGTGGGATGGGTAAGTTTAAGGGTAGGGTTAGGGACAGGTGTGGTGGGATGGGTAAGTTTAAGGGTAGGGTTAGGGACAGGTGTGGTGGGATGGGTAAGTTTAAGGGTAGGGTTAGGGACAGGTGTGGTGGTGTGGGTAAGTTTAAGGGTAGGGTTAGGGACAGGTGTGGTGGGATGGGTCAGTTTAAGGGTAGGGTTAGGGACAGGTGTGGTGGGATGGGTAAGTTTAAGGGTAGGGTTAGGGACAGGTGTGGTGGGATGGGTCAGTTTAAGGGTAGGGTTAGGGACAGGTGTGGTGGGATGGGTAAGTTTAAGGGTAGGGTTAGGGACAGGTGTGGTGGGATGGGTCAGTTTAAGGGTAGGGTTAGGGACAGGTGTGGTGGGATGGGTCAGTTTAAGGGTAGGGTTAGGGACAGGTGTGGTGGGATGGGTAAGTTTAAGGGTAGGGTTAGGGACAGGTGTGGTGGGATGGGTCAGTTTAAGGGTAGGGTTAGGGACAGGTGTGGTGGGATGGGTCAGTTTAAGGGTAGGGTTAGGGACAGGTGTGGTGGGATGGGTAAGTTTAAGGGTAGGGTTAGGGACAGGTGTGGTGGTGTGGGTAAGTTTAAGGGTAGGGTTAGGGACAGGTGTGGTGGGATGGGTCAGTTTAAGGGTAGGGTTAGGGACAGGTGTGGTGGGATGGGTAAGTTTAAGGGTAGGGTTAGGGACAGGTGTGGTGGGATGGGTAAGTTTAAAGGGTAGGGTTAGGGACAGGTGTGGTGGGATGGGTCAGTTTAAGGGTAGGGTTAGGGACAGGTGTGGTGGGATGGGTCAGTTTAAGGGTAGGGTTAGGGACAGGTGTGGTGGGATGGGTAAGTTTAAGGGTAGGGTTAGGGACAGGTGTGGTGGGATGGGTAGGTTTAAGGGTAGGGTTAGGGACAGGTGTGGTGGGATGGGTCAGTTTAAGGGTAGGGTTAGGGACAGCTGTGGTGGGATGGGTCAGTTTAAGGGTAGGGTTAGGGACAGGTGTGGTGGGATGGGTAAGGTTAAGGGTAGGGTTAGGTGTGAAGTGTCAACTGTGTAATTACAAATGTAACTACAGAAATTAATTACAGATGTAATTACATGCAGGTATTTTTTAAAATGTAAGTACAATGTAAAATCATGTATGTACACAATAAGTGCAATGTATCAAATTATTATTTAAAATGTTAGTACATAGTAGTTAAGGACGCCTAATATAAAGTGGGTCCTTTTTTTATGTATATACTACTTTTTAATATAGATATGATTATATACCAAAACAATTATCTATAAATAGTGTAAAAATGAGGAACAAAAACAAACATCAAGGTATCAAAATAAAATAAGCAAAAATTATAAACTTTCTTTTTAAATTTATTTTAAATGTTTTGTCAGTATTGCGCTTGCAGATCCCGTGGGTAGGGGACTTTTTTACTGTGCATGTGTGTATGGATGAGCATGTCTGTCAGCCACCATCAAAGACCATTTTTGACCCAGGAAAAAGCCTGAATGATAAGGAAATAACAAGGGAATAAATTTGATTTCATTGCATTAATGTTACTCTAGTGTTTTTATAACTCCAAGTACAGTATGTTGCAAACGTCTTAGGCACGTTGGTATTTTCACAGGAAAAGTGTGTTTAAGCCAGTTATTTATATCTTTTGCTGTATTGTGTCAGTAGGAAATATCAGTTTACATTTCCAAACATTCATTTTGCAATTAATTGTATTTTTTTAATGCACTTGAAGTCTGACAGGTGTGATCTCAGCATCATCTAGTCCATCTTTGATTACATGAAGAAACTGAGATCCAGAAGAACTGAGGAACATCTCCCAGACACTTGAGGAACCCTTCCTGCAAAACTACAGCACTGGGAAAAATGTAGGCACTCGTCAGAATGCTTTAAAGGTCCTGTTCTTCGTGATCCCATCTTTCAAACTTTAGTTAGTGTGCAATGTTGCTGTTAAAGCATAAATAATACCTGTAAAATTATAAAGCTCAAAGTTCAATGCCAAGCGAGATATTTTATTTAACAGAAGTTCCCTTTCAAAGCCTACAGCGAACGGCCGGATTGGACCACATCCCTGCACTTCCTGTTTTAATCACTAGAACTGTTTGTTGACTAAACTCCGCCCACAAGAATATGCAAAAAAGGGGGCGTGGTCTTGTTGCTCTCCCACGTGGAGGAGAGGAAGTGTTGCGTTTGTAGAGTGTGTTTGTCTCCATGGCTACAGTAACATTGAGTGCATGCGTCTCCCCGTTATGGGAAGAGGCGTGACCTTTCCGGGCAACGTGCGCTAAGCTGCTGTCCAATCACAACACGGGAACCGCTGGCCCAATCAGAACTCGTTACGTTACGTATTTCTGAAGGAGGGACTTCATCGAACAAGGAAATCATCAGGACGTTTTTAGGACCGTGCAAACAGCGGCGTACAGATAAGTCAATTGTGTGAAAAATACTGTCGAAACATGAACACGTTATATTGCACACTGTAAACACAATCAAAGCTTCAAAAACACAGGAAAAACGGGACCTTTAAAGTGAGAATGGCGATAAAAATAATAACAAATAGCTTTTATTTATGAATGAACTTCTATGAACTGAATCAGATGGATATTTGGAGTGAGCACCCTTTGCGTTTGAAACGGCTGCATCTCTTCCTACACCTGTCCCTGTAGTTCTGCGGGAAGGGTTCCTCAAGTGTCTGGGAGACGACGCCTCAGTTCCTCTGGATTTAGTCCATCTCAGTTTCTTCATGTAATCACAGACAGACTCAATGAAGATGAGATCAGATCTCCATGTGGAGACTATTGTCAGACTCTTTATGCATACAAAAATCTCACTGGATTATTTCAATGAAGTAGCCTGGATGCCAGCCGAATTTAGCCCCGCCCACAACATTTTTTGCTCGGGCCATTCGGTCTGGACTCGATCCATAGAGGAGTAATTATGCCTGAAAGAGAGAGAGAGACAGAGAGAGAGAGAGAGAGAGAGAGAGAGAGAGAGAGAGAGAGAGAGAGAGAGAGAGAGAGAGAGAGAGAGAGAGAGAGAGAGAGAGAGAGAGAGAGAGAGAAGGATCACCTTCACTATTCCTCTCAGAAACGATGATCGTGTTGTAAGTACTCTGTGTATCCTTAAATTCTTTTATTACAATACTGGGAAAGATCGTTTACACTCATCTTCTTCTTCTAACGTTACTTAATCCAGCGTGCGTGCAGACAGGGTTGCCACGTTTTTTTGCAATGTCGTGCAGCTGCTACTCAAAACTATAGCCCAAAACAATAACTTTCCGGGGGGTTCTCCAGAAAAAAATGGCGTTTGGTTGGCAGAATATGTTATTTTGGTAAGGTTGCCTGCTAAAATTCGCATTCCTGGGGCTATATATCACATAATTGGGGTCGCTCCAACCCGCTGACAAGGAGAACAACCCGCGGGAAAAACACGGACTTGGCAACACAGTGCAGTTGAGTTCTGCTACAACTAATGTTACGCGTCGCTCCGTTGCTCTGATTGGTCTTTCCTGGTTCGGGTGAAACGCCCCATAATCAAAGCCCAATGGAGCAGTTTCAGACTCATATTCTGACTAGAATCGAGTATGACCACGTCAGGCTAACAATTAATGGCATTTCATTTATAAATGTAAACTGATATTTCCTATTGAGACACTCCAGCAACACTTAGCAAGCCTAAGACTTTTGCACAATATTGTATATTCTTACATGCAAACGTCCTAACCAGGGCTTGACATTAACTTTTTTGCTCACCAGTCGCTGTGGCTAGTGGTTTTCCAAAGTTACTAGCGTCTCAGGATTTTCACTGGCCACATTTGATATCATGGGGAAAAACTTCCATATAGATATTTGTAGGGCTGTAATCTCCCAGTCGATTATTAGTCGGTGCGTTCTGGCTCGACCAAAATTCTGATTGGTTGATTTTTTGCCGCGTTCGCTTCATCAGGTGGAAAGCACTAATTGCTAACGGGGGTGTTTTCAGAGCATCCTGTTTCACAGGGAACAGTCTGTCTTCAGAACACCCCCTTGGTTTTCACGTCGTTGGATTAGCCCAACCCACTGGAGAAGAGACACAGACCGAAGTCGGCTACTTTGCTGTATATTATTTATTTAATTGAGAGAGCGTTTTCCTAGTTAGTCCTTTCTACCATGTCAATAAAGACATCGGCTGTGTGGCCGCATAAAAAAAAAAAAGGGAAGATTTGAATACAAATTTAGCAAGCAATAGTTTGCATATCACAGCTCGATGACAAATCATGTCACATCACTTAAAAACAGTAAGCTAACTTATGCCTGGCTCACACTACAGGAGTTTTAAAATCCTATCCGATTGTAAAATCTGGTTGCAGCACACACTTCAGGAGAATCTTTGCAGATTTTCTTCCCTCAAATCTTAAAAATGCTACACATGCGCTTTCTTTCTCAACTGGTTATGATCACTTTAAACAGAACTGACTGTGTTTACGTGAATACTCTCCAACCCACATGAAAAAATACTATAGTATATTATAGTAAAATGACTCTAATAAATACTATAGTGTTTTTGAACCATTCTATAGTAAAAATACTAGAGTAAATTAACAAAATGTAGTAGATACTATAATATACAACAACATACTTCAATTTACAGTAGTATATTTACTATAGTATGGTTCAAAAACACTATAGTATTTACTAGAGTAATTTTACTGTAATTTTACTATTATATACTATAGTATTTTTTTATGTGGGAAGACCCGCATTTGGACATTATTGTGTGTGTGTGTTTGACTGTTTAAGCACAAAAATATCTCAATTTAGTGCACACTTTTATGTGTGCGCACTTTGGGTTTGAGCGAAAAATCTGCGGGAATGAGTAAAATGATGAGCAATCCGACGGAGAAATTCAAGCCCTGCAACACCAACAATATTGATCCGGAGCAAATGAAGCGAGTGTGTGAGGGGAGGAGGTTTTGTGTGTTACTCGCTGTCAGAGAGAGAGAGAGAGAGAGAGAGAGAGAGAGAGAGAGAGAGAGAGAGAGAGAGAGAGAGAGAGAGAGAGAGAGAGAGAGAGAGAGAGAGAGAGAGAGAGAGAGAGAGACAGAGAGAGAGAGAGAGAGAGAGAGAGACAGAGAGAGAGAGACAGAGAGAGACAGAGAGAGAGAGAGAGACAGAGAGAGAGAGAGAGAGAGACAGAGAGAGAGAGAAGAGAGAGAGAGAGAGAGAGAGAGAGAGGCTGGTATTGTGTGTCTGTTCTGAGGAAAATTAGTTTTGGAAGCGTTTGGCGGGTGTTAATGTCAAGCATGTAAATGGTTATTTATTTAAAGTCAGGAAATGCCGCTGCTTATCAATAGTGTGAGCTAGCTACACATGTTGCCTAGTGAAAGCGAACCGAACCAAGAAGAAACTGCAACATTGTAACAAGTTAAATTTTAGAATAAAGCCAACGATCTACATGTTTGAAAACGGCCTTAGTCTGGTGCAACAAAGTTAAAACACATTTTATGTCGAGCCTACGTAAACTGTCGAGCCGGGTGTGTGTCCAGCTGGTGCAACCGCGCCCAGAATAGCTAAATGGTGACCCTTTTGCCCAACATCAGTCCTGGATCTTGTACACACAGCACTTAGACTGAGCGCTTGAGAGATTCGCTCTTTGTCAAGTGATCCGTAAAGCCCACCATTTCAGTTCATCTCAATGAATGCAGTGTGTTTGACGACAGAGAGCACGCAGTGTTTCTCACACACTCAAAGAGAGCGCGAGAGAGTCTTATACCACGCAGAATTGACATGCATAAACAATATTCTTTGTTGTATTTTCCTGTAAAATAAAGGCATTTGTTTGAATTATTCAGCCTTTATGAACAAGAAACTAATGCGCAAACGGTATTGGCTGGCACCTATTACTGTCCCAGTTTTAATTTCAGCAAATCAGTTTGAGCGAACGCTGACAACGTGATTAATAGTCATGAACCCAGCAAGCTCATCAATACTGAATATTATCTTATTAGTATTATTGTTAGTTTGTTACAGAAACACTGAATGACCAACAATGTCAGCAGCACCACCACCAGTCCCAAATTCAGTTAAAATGACAAATATGCATTCACATGTTTTCATTCGCACTTTTTAGCTCAAATTACTCATTACATTATTAAGTTCTATCATTAAATCCTTGTTTGCAATTTTTTTGTAATCTGAAGTCATGGTTGAGATTATTACTTCTGCTGTCTGCACTTTTTTTTTGACACTGTTTGTTAAAACCACCCAATCGCTGGGTTAAAGCAATCCAATCGCTGGGTTAAAACCACCCAATCGCTGGGTTAAAGCCACCCAATCGCTGGGTTAAAACCACCCAATCGCTGGGTTAAAGCAATCCAATCGCTGGGTTAAAGCCACCCAATCGCTGGGTTAAAGCCACCCAATCGCTGGGTTAAAGCCACCCAATCGCTGGGTTAAAGCCACCCAATCGCTGGGTTAAAACCACCCAATCGCTGGGTTAAAACCACCCAATCGCTGGGTTAAAGCAATCCAATCGCTGGGTTAAAGCCACCCAATCGCTGGGTTAAAACCACCCAATCGCTGGGTTAAAGCCACCCAATCGCTGGGTTAAAGCCACCCAATCGCTGGGCTAAAACCACCCAATCGCTGGGCTAAAACCACCCAATCGCTGGGTTAGTCCATATTTTTTACCCAGCATTTTTTGGAGTGTATGAATAAATACAGAATCTGTGTTTACATTGTCATTGATTTGAATTATTATTGTTTGTATTGTGTGATGTTTTTCATCACAGTTGCACAATTTAAATTTGAACTGCACTTTTACGGTGCATAGAATATCTGCAACTTTTCAATTTCTGAAAAAGCTGATGTTTTTTTATGCAATTTGTTTACTGAGCCTATTTGATGATGGGCATGTTTTACTTCAGATCATTGTTTGTGTTCCTGAGGCTCTCAAGGATGCGTGAAGCTCTCATTTGTAGCCAAAAACATGAGGAATGGTTCAAAAATTTTATCAGATATAAATACCACAAAATATCATTATTGTGTTTTTAAGTCCATATCGCCCTTATGTCCAGATGGAAGAGACGATTAAAGATACAGAGTGGTAGGGGAAAAGATGGAGAGAAAGAAAACACAAAACGGTGGTGAATCGATAGCTCTCAGAATATCTCATCTGACCTTTAGGAGAGAAAGACAGAGAAAAACGAAGCCAAAAGTACGATACGCATCAAGATTTAACTGACATATGACATCTGTGACATTCAGATGGTAGTACGAGTATGAATTCACCATAAAAAATCCGTATATGAATAATGTTGTGATACAGAGTGTATTAAGCATCCACACACACTACACAAACAGTCCAAGAACACACTGGCTGCTGGCTACACGGAGCATTTCTAGCATTTGAAATTCATTATCATGGGGTAGCCTGACAAGCTGTCAAAGCGGCGTACACAGGCTCTCCATCCCAAACAGCCGCGTACGGCGCTGTTGTTGAGGAAGGGGGAGTGGGATGCGGCTCTGGAGGTTCGGCGGAACGATAAAGCCGCTCGTTTTTTGTTTTTGTTTGTTGCAAATCAAGGTCAGGAATTTTCCTTCAATTTGCCAAGGACTGCTGACATGCTGCAGGGAGACAGGTACATATTTAGACTCACAGCGGAACACACATACACACACACACACACACACACACACACACACACACACACACACACACACACACACACACACACAATCATCTCGACATCTATCCAGCCAAACGGTGCTGCTCTACAGCCATCAATGTCACAGAAAAAACTGAGGAAATCTATGTACAGTACAGACTTCACTAACAATGGTAATACCATGAATTTTATGGACATTCATAGAAGTATCATTGTTTTTTTAACATTTACCATATGATTCTGTTTGCAGATTATTTTACAGTGTGTGCATTTACAGTGTACTTAAGAAAGTACTGGGTAATAGAAGGTAACTACATGGTTTAAGGTCAGGTTTAGGGGTAGGTTTAGGGTTAGTACCTAGTTATTACACAGTTATTGCAATTACTATAATAAGTACGTATGTACTTGGGGAACAGGACTGTAAAATAAAGTGCTACCCTCATTCTAAACACTCATGTTTGGTTTAAATATGGACAAACCCAACTATTGGTTTATATTTTTTAAATACATATTTAACCCAACGGTTGGTTTTGTCTATATCTGACCCAAACATAGGTTGAAACAACCCAGCATTTGAAGTAACAGGAGTTACATGTAAATACCATGGTATGAGAACAGAAATCATTCAGTACCATGGTATCTGATGCCATCATTATACCAATGGCCTTTTGACAGTATTGCCAAAGTTTTTCCTTTACGGAAAAAGCAATGTGGTAGTACCATGGTAATGCTATACTACTAGGGTCCATTACACACACAGTTTCTGCCAGTCTCATGTTAATCTGGAGTGTCTATAGAGTAGTGTTGATCCTTCATATTTCCCAAGAGTCTTTAGTTTATCATATTTATAAAAGACAGATACACAGTACCGATTCTTTCTGAAAACAGCCGAGCTCGTGGAGGCGTGCAGTGGGCGGAGCTAAAGAGACACACACACGCACGCACGCACACAAAACCCGGATAACTTTCGATTCACTATATGTTGGTGTCGTTCACATTATATGCACTTACGCGCCGATTGCCAACAAAACACACACATTTGCTGCAGTTTCACTCACCGCCTGAGGATCCCACTCATGACCGGGAACAAACACACACACTTTCAGAACTCCAGAAACTCAAACTGCATCCCCTGTTCCCTTAACACTGGGTTATTTGGGAAGCTGAACAAGCTGATTTTTCCCCTCACACACACACACACTTCTTTAGTGACATTATTGATCTCGTGTCTAAAAACACAACGCCAGCGACGCCGACGGCTCCCGTAACTCCAACCAAGCTCAATGATGGACGCGCTCTTGCTCTCGTTCTGATTGATGTGTGTGTGTGTGCGCGCACATATCCAGGAGAAGTGCCCATTTAAGGAATTCCGCCCTTTATGACGTCATACAGGGCCATACTTGAAAAAAAACCTTCCGAAACTTGTTCAAATCCTGAAGGAGTGTATTTGGCACAGAAATACTCATACTGTCATACGTCCAACTTAATTTATATCCATTTTTACCATGAGAATCAACTCTTGAACAGTGTAAATAAGTCAAAATGCATGAAATAGCATTAGATATCCCGCCCCCCCCAACCCCCAGAAAACTGTCTGCATTTTTACAATAAAACAACATCAACAACAACATCCCCAAATGAAGGTTTGGGTCAGGTTTAGCTTGCAAATTTGTTCCCAAAATATGGTTCAGTAGATAAAAACACATTTGTGGACATTAACCATTGTATTCTTGAGAAGCCAGGATGTAAATACCAAGAACTGAATATGGTAGCCATTCATAGTACATGGTATTTCTTTGTAAGGGGTTTTAAATGTAATTGTAGATCACGCACTCTTAATTTGTATCAAACATGGCTTTTCTTCTGCTGAAAATTATGCCGTCAACTTTGCCACTGGATGTCTTAGACTAGAACAATATCACTGTATCACAATAATTCAAAGGATATCCTTTAACTGAACAAGAGCTGAGGATTATAAAATAAAAAAAAAACCACTGCAAATGAGTCATTCCCCTTTTCTGTTCTTTTGATTCATTCTCTTCTCTCTGATTAATTATCACAGGCTGAATGTGACAGCGGGAGAACTGTACCGAGGATTCGCTCCGTTCCCTGTTCAACTCTGAAACAATGAGATCCCGCTTAGGCTGCTGATCTCTCCATGCAAAAACCTGTAGTTTGGACCAAGAATTCTTTGAACCCCAAACAAACGAATGGGGTGTTCATCAACGCAACCTTGGTGTGATGTATGGCACACTGAATGGATAGCATTAGATCGTTTCCCATCTCTGAAATATAGATCGGATTCAAATACATCACAGTTCAGTGGCCATGAGAATGGTGCCGGAGAGAGAGGAGAGGAAGAGAAAGAAAAATGGAGCGCCAGGAATCCTGGAAAGCTCAAGAGTAACAGAAGCTGGAGGCAACCTATGCATTCATAATGAGTTCTTACCAGTGTTATTGAATCAGAGCACAACCCTCGCCTGCCTCAACGCCAGATTCTCTTCCTTTCCTCAAAGAGTGTGCAGCTCCACCAAAAACTGACAGCGCTTCCCTTTGTAGTACAACCGAGATTAGTTCTGATCGGACAACTGGAAGGGCTCTACGAGGTCTCTGACATGCACAACTTCTGTTTCGGCAAATGACCCGAGGCAATAATGCTCACACACACATTTAATCAAGCCCCTGACTCATAGATTAACCCCATATTAAAGGGATTTCCAACAGGCTTTGAGCTTGAAGCTATATTGTGTATTTTAACTCTTTCCCTGCCATCGTTTTTGAAAAAGTATTTTTGATAATTTTCACAAATGTTTCATGGCCCCCAGAATATTTTGTTGCATTTGAACCAAGCAACTCTCCCGCGCTTCAACCTCCCACGCTCTCTCTTGAAGCCAATACGGAAGTGGATTAAACTGCAGTTCATCGACTGGCCACTAGAGACCGGCTCCAGAAGGGAGCAGAATCCCATGGAGCTCATGTTAAAATGCCCAACTTTACAGCAGAAAAAAACATGTTTGCAGCCTGGTACAAAGTCTAATTTTGGTCTAAATGGCTAATTTTGCCCTTCATGACGACTGTGAGGGGGGTGAATTTTTTTACAACTCATTTGTTTACATTATATAAAGCCTTAAAGTTCTGCATAATTAAGGGCGTGGCCACTTTGAGTGGCAGGTGGGTAGCCATTTATGTTGTTTGTTAGTAATCGCGTCACCTCAGCTCCGCCCTCGTCCCGCCTATTTGCCCATTTTCTGTTATCCGGGAGTGACGTGCGGTGACCTGTTGCTATGATGCCAACGGCCAGCTCGACCCTACTTTATGCTTCAAAACTGCTCTGCAGAATCCTATGGGTGACGTCACGGACACTACGTCCATATTTTTATACAGTCTATGATCTGAACATGCAATATATCAAAAGAAAGACCAGAGCCTCTGCTGTTAAACTTTGTTTTATTCTAGCATCATGCATTCTTTTTTTATCAACACCTGAATGTGGGTGCGTTTCATAAAAAAACAACATTTTGACAAAAAGCTGAGAAAATCATGTTTTTGTCAAAGACTGCATCCAGATGGGATTCAGAGCGATGACCAAAACAGATGGAGTAGATGGAGTCCATCAACAGCCCCAAAGCTTCAGTCCTATTGCTCGTCCTGGGTCCTTATTTCACTCAGTTTTGATTTATATCCTGTTAAAGTGCCCCTATTATGGATTTTTGGAAATGACCTATGTGTAACGGAGGCCAGCTAGTAAACCTCACTCCTCTGATCTCAAGAGACACTCTAGCGACTGACGCTAGAGGTTGCAGCCTTTAGCAACTCTGGATGTTTCCTCGTCGGACTCGTATTGGTAAGGCAAAATTTATGCTGTGTCTGTTCATACATTGTATAAAATTTTCAACACTTGACAAGCCGTAATCCAGTAATAGGGATAGGCATTCTGTTTGCCGTTGCATGCAGTAGACCATTCACAATCTGACCAATCACAACTGACTGGGTCATCTGACCAATCACAACTGACTGGGTCATCTGACCAATCACAACGGACTGGGTCATCTGACCAATCAAAACTGACTGGGTCATCTGACCAATCAAAACTGACTGGGTCATCTGACCAATCAAAACTGACTGGCTCATCTGACCAATCAAAACTGACTGGGTCATCTGACCAATCACAACTGACTGGGTCATCTGACCAATCACAACTGACTGGGTCATCTGACCAATCAAAACTGACTGGGTCATCTGACCAATCACAACTGACTGGGTCATCTGACCAATCACAACGGACTGGGTCATCTGACCAATCAAAACTGACTGGCTCATCTGACCAATCAAAGCTGACTGGGTCATCTGACCAATCACAACTGACTGGGTCATCTGACCAATCACAACGGACTGGGTCATCTGACCAATCACAACTGACTGGGTCATCTGACCAATCACAACGGACTGGGTCAACAGACCAATCACAACTGACTGGGTCATCCGAGGGTTTGGAAAAACGAAGCGTTGAGTGAATCCTTTGTGAGTCGTTGAGCAAATGCATATTATAAGACAAAGAAAGTGCATTTTGACCTTGCATGCATGTAAACCTGTTGTTGGGGACTCCCAAAACAAAAATAGGAACCTTTCAAAGGTTTCTGTTTCTTCTTCAACTGTGTTTTGATCAGGAGATTCCGTGCTCTTTCAGAAGATGTGCCCCTACCGCATAACAGTGAAAACCCAGGAAATTCCATCAATGTTGGGGAAGGATTTAACATGGATTAGAATGCCGTATACATCATTCATTTTCAAATAATAATGTGATCACTTTGTCCTGAAAATGTCATCCGGGGTTCATTTTCAAGAGACTCGCATTTGATGAATTTATGTCTGCCTGACTAGTTACACACTAACGCAGCATCTGTTCTGTTCACACATATATTTTTGACCACAGGACCCATCTGTCACACTGTACCCTGTATAGTTCTGCCTGCAAGGGAAAAACATCTACAGACTAGCACATTTACAGTAAGCACAACATGCTCAATGCATTCTTCCAAAGACTTAAATAGGTCGTCCTGTTCTGCTGCGGCTCATAAGTTTCGTCTTCTCTCTGCCCTGATTTCCAACAACAAACAAAAGATCACTGTATCTGAGGTGAAATAAATGGGTCTATTTATGTAGGCATTTGCTGTGTTGTGCCTCACATCAAATGCCTGAGCATCTCCCATGCCTTCCCTCCTCTCTCCTGCACAGCAGCATCCTATCATTTGCAGTGAAGGCTGGAGAAATATGAACAATAGAGACATACTCTGCCTTCAGAACTGCCTTAATTCTTCATGGCACAGATTCAGGTGCTGGAAACATTCCTCAGAGATTTTCATATAGTCATGATGCAGATTTGTCTGCAGATGCAAATCTCCCGTTCCAGTACATCCCAAACGCTGCTCTATTGGATTGAGATCTGGTGACTGCGGGGCCGTTTGAGTTTAGTGAACTCATGAAGCCAGCTTGAGATGATTTGAGCTTTGTGACATGTGCGTTATCCTGCTGGAAGTAGCCATCAGAAGATGGAAATAAAGGGATGGAAATGGTCAGCAACAATACTTAGGTTGGCTGTGTGTCCAAAGTGTACCAAGAAAACATACAACACACCATTACACCACCTGAACCGCTGATACAAGGTGGGATGCATCCGCGCTTTCATGTTGTTTACGCCAAATTCTGTCCCTACAATCTGAATGTCCCAGCAGAAATCAAGACTCATCAGTCAACGTTTTTCCAATCTTCCAATTTTGGTGAGCCAGTGTGACAGGGCTTGACATTAAAAGGATTAGTTCACTCCAGAATTAAAATTTCCTGATAAATGATTCACCCCCATGTCATCCAAGATGTTCATGTCTTTCTTTCCTCAGTCGAAAAGAAATTAAGTTTTTTAAAGAAAACATTACAGGATTTTTCTCCATATAAACGAGTGAGTGGATTCGGACACTGAGTGCGGCGGAAGGGCTGCCACTTTTGCATAGCTTGTTTTTGCTGTTTAATAATCATTTGAAACGTAGCAAACTGGCAGCACCGGTAGTAATTAAACAATTTATCTTGAAATCTGTCATGGAAACTAGCTTGTATAAACCGTGTGACAAGCAGGGTGGGCGAGAGCCGTGAGAGACCGGCACGAGGTCCCGGATCTCTCACGGAGGAGCGACGACAGTGAAGGATGAGAGAGGACCAGGCCTGGGCCCTCATTTATCAACAGTGCGTAGAAAAGGTTATATATTTCGTCCCTATGACTGAAATTTAGTACAAGAAAATCTGTATTTATCAAACGTGCGCACAGTTCTTACACACATGAGTAAGCAATCATAGTTGATAAATCCCACATGTGCGTAAGTACCATACTCGTTCACAGTCATTAGTGTCAAGCCCTGGTGTGTGAATTGTAGCCTTAGTTTACTATCCTCAGTGACACCAGCGCATCAAGGTTGGGCGTTCAGAGATGCTCTACTGCAGAATTCAGTTGAGACGAGTGCGTATTTGAGATACAGTTGCCTTTCTATCAGCTCTAACCAGTCTGGACATTCTCCTCTGTCCTCTGACATTAACAAGGCACTTTCACCCACAGAACAGCCACTCAATGGATATTTTCTCTTTTTTCCAACACCAGAGATGGTTGTGCGTGAAAATCCCAGTAGATCAGCAGTTTCTGAAATACTCAGACCAACAACCATGTCAAAGTCACTTAAATCAGCTTTCTTCGTCATTCTGATGCTCGGTTTGAACTTCAGCAGATCGTCTTGACCATTTCTACAAGCCTAAATGCATTGAGTTGCTGCCATGTGATTGGCTCATTAGATATTTGCATCAACGAACAGGTGCACCTAATAAAGTGAATGTATAAAACTTCTCAAAAGTTCCACAAAACTTTGTCCAAAGACCTCTGTAAATGTTTCACTTAGGGATGCAGTGGCAGTTATGGCTGCTCGCCTCTACCTGACATTGATGAATACCCAAGGACCTGAGCCCACATGAGAATACACTCTCTCCCTGCCATCGTTAACCTTGTAAAACCAACCTTCAACCGATGATTAAGAGCATGCCATTATGCGCTATTAGATTTCATTAGCAGAGGCTGAATCTTACACAAAAATACAACAAACTCTTTGATGGAGGTGCAACAGCCACAAAAGAACTATCAGGGGTGAATGACAAAAACGCTGCACCGCAGTTCGTAAGTCAGTGTCATTCTTTTCAGTGCAAACACAAACGATTGCACCAAATTCACACTGCCTGTGGAAAGCAGATATATTTTATTGATCATTGCATCCAAAATCCGTCAAATAATGGAAGAGCACTCTAAAAAATCTTCGGTTATTTATTCAGTGTTTGGGTAGTTTTTGTGTTACACAGATCCTGGGTCAGACGTGACAACCCAGTGTTTGGGTAGTTTTGTGTAACACAGATCCCGGGTCAGGCGTGACAACCCAGTGTTTGGGTAGTTTTGTGTTACACAGATCCTGGGTCAGACGTAACAACCCAGTGTTTGGGTAGTTTTTGTGTTACACAGATCCTGGGTCAGACGTAACAACCCAGTGTTTGGGTAGTTTTTGTGTTACACAGATCCTGGGTCAGACGTGACAACCCAGTGTTTGGGTAGTTTTTGTGTTACACAGATCCTGGTTGTATGGAGTATTAAAAAAAAAACTTTAGAGGATATAACTGAAAGTAAAATAAATAAGCTAGTATTATAGAAAACAACCCAGTGTTTTTTAGATTGAGGATTAGAACGGCATGCATATTTAAATTCCTTTAGTAAATTGGGTCATAAAACAATCCAGTAAAGCTATCGGGTGCATTTTGAGTGAATTCCCTCATCTGTCACCGACTGTGGTGGCGCCACTGCAATGGCATTTTTATGGTCTTATTTAATATTTAATCAATTAACTTCATTTGTTCTTTTGCGATTTGTGTGGTGCTGATATTTATAATGGGATTTACATCTGGCATTCACATGAGAGGGAATAAAACAACATCCCTAATTTAAAATGAGAATGATGACACAAAAAGCAGGAGGGGGGGAGAGATCGAGCAGAGATGAGGGAGAGCTGTGTCCCTGATGTGCCACGGGATCGAGGCTCTTCTCAGCTCCTGCTCCGAGGATTACTGCATTTACACTTCAGCTTAAAAATAGCCCTGTGATAATTTATTTAGCTGGAGTGTGCCTGTCTGCATTGTGTTCCTGGAGAATGACTTCCTCTGCCTGAGACTGATATACTTCCATAAATCTGACATATAAACGCAGAACCTTAGACCTTCACAACCAGGGCTTGACATTACCAAAGCTTGTGGTTTTCCAAAGGCAAACAGCTTTTTCACTGGCCACAATTTTGACATCAATACCATGGGTATAGATATTTTTAATATGATCTCATAATTGGCATCAGTAATATTAGGCTGCTGTCACTTTAAGAGCAGATCGCGTTCCATTTTTAACGACATGCGTGATGTCATGAAGGAGGCGGAACTAGTGACTGACTTCTGGAAACAAGAGCGTAAACAAACAAAGGCTATTTTGGAAAACTTTCACTGCATAATTCCACCTAGGCAGCACCAATACCATCGTCTCTCATTTGTTTCACCATGTTTGAAAGCTGTGCACGGAAGAGCTTCTGTGCTCCAATTGGTCAATATCACGGATGCGAAAGATACCCACCGTTAAAAAAATAAATAATTCAACATGCTAGTCGGGACGCAAGTGTTGCAGACACGGCATCGGCTATCGTCCACTATGACACAATAAATATGACCCAAAACAATACATTTTTGAGTCTTGAATCACCACATCCTACATTAAATGGATTGTGCTTAAATCGGTATAAAGAAACGAACTAATGATAAAAACCAGCCTCCACTGAGCTCACTGTATTCTCACAGAAGTCCTAAAGCATGAATGTGAGGAATGGCAAAAGTCACACTGTGATTGGCTGATTGACCTGTCAATCAAATAATAGCTACCTATCATGTCATGTTGTAGTAATTACAATTTTTTATTATTAGTTTTTTTTATTTTTTATGTGGGAACTACTATGCATTTAAAAAAAGATATTAATACTTTAATTAAGAAAGGATGCATTAAATTGATCAAAAGTGACAGTAAAGATTACAAAATATTTATATTTCAAATAAATTCGGTTCTTCCGTTCAACACTAATAATAATCATAACTGTGTGTTGATCATCAGATCCTCATATGAGAATGATTAGTGAAGGGTCATGTGACACTGAAGACTGGAGTAATGATGATAAATTCAGCTTTGATCACAGGAATAAATCACACTGCACTATATATTCACACTGATTTATATCTTAATAATATTTAACTTTTTTTTCCTGTATTTTTGACCAAATAATTGCAGCCTTGGTGGACAGAAGAGACTAAAATTAAAACATTAAAACAATCGTATCGACCCCAAACTTCTGAACGTTAAAGGACAACTCCGGTGAAAAATGAACTTAGGGGTTCATTCGATTGTGGCTCGACTCGTCGAGACTGTTTTCCAAGATGGCTTCTCTCTGTATGTGCGTAATGTACTGTCTTTATAAAGTATCTTCTTATTCAACTGTTTGTACACTTATAAAGTTCTCAATGCTTCGGTTTGCATGTAGGGATCCTCATTATGCTACCGTGTTAGTGTGAGGCTATTCTGAGCCTTGTTAGTGGTATTAACTAGCGATTTAATTGTACGTATTCTGTGCCCCATAAACTAGCGTTATAAGCTAATCTGTTTTAAGAGATAACTCTTTATCTATTCAATTTTCATGAAAACGCTTCCCAGAGAACGATCTGCTCGGTAACCATGTGTTAATTACCCCTATAGGTTCATTTTTCACCGGAGTTGTCCTTTAATGTATATTATCAGTGTGTTAAATAAATAAATAAACAGCACTGATTCACGTCCTGTTCACATCTACTCATGCTTAAGTCCGTCTGACAGCTACACATGGCTGATGTCTTTAACTCCAGCGTATATGAAAGCAATCCAGACTTCTAAGTCGAAAGACACAATTATATTAGACATTGATAAGCGTGTAAGTGGCTGGAAGTTCACCGTCTCGACTGGTGATGCCAAGCTCTGGTCGGTGTGTGATAATCAGCAAGGTGCTGGATCTCATTACCCTTTCGTTGATAGGGATGAAACTCTCAAAAGAGCCCTTAAATCTGATGACTCGACACTTTAATCAGCCATGAACCACAGAGACCAGGAGATTAGTTCAGGAAGGAGTCCTAATGTTTTGAAGCAGTGATTTATGTTCATAACCTTGAGGTTCGTTGGCGAGTAATGACCCCTCTCAAAAAGTGGACATCTTTCATATGGGAAAAGGATATTGTATTTTTCCTCTTTCTTTGGCACTTCCACTTATTTGATGTGATATTATCTAGTAAAACTATTATTGAAGATATTAAATCATCAAGCTCAAGTTCACGTTGAAGGTTGTCACTTCCTCAACGCTGTTAATGTATGAGCATTCAGATCAAACCCATGACCAAAAGCTCACTACTAAACTACTAATCTATGACCTTGCAAGAGAGCTGTCGAGTCATCAATTAGGGTAACATTTAATTTAACATTCTACTTAACATAGTAGAAATAACTTTGCAAAAACATGTCAACTAACTCTCATTAGAGTAGTAGACTGCCTAATATATATTGATGCTCCCCAACAGACATTTAAGCAACTTAGCAACTACATGGACTCTTATTCTACTAACCCAAACCCTAACCTAACAGTCTACTTATACTAGTTAGTTGACATGCAGTTGCAAATTAACTCTTTCCCCACCAAACACAGAATTTTCCGTTATTTGTGAGAAAACGTTTCCCGGCCAAACACAGAATTTTCAGTGTTTCCGTGTTTTCACTGTTAGACGCTAGGGGGCGCTATTACACATGTTATGAATGAGTACTGAATCTCCTGATCAAAACACACGTGAGGAAGAAGCAGTATAACAAGAGATCGCATGTAAGCAGATGCATATGCAAAATAACGTGATCATCAACATTAAACATCATATGAATCAATACTATAATGTTACTGCATGAGATGTGGACCCAGGACGAGCTACAGGACTGTGAAGCATTAGAGGTGTTGATGGACTTGATCTGCACCATCTGTGTGTGATCATCGCTCTGAATCTGATCTGAATTCAGTCTTTCACAAAAACGGGATTTTCTCAGCTTTTTGTTCAAAATGTAGCTTTTTTATGAAACTTACCCATATTCAAGTGTTGATAAAAAAAGAATGCATGAAGCTGCGTGTTTTTGTTTGAGAGGGTCAGCTCTTTCTTTATATATATATAAAACAAAATATTCTATGGGCTATTAAATCTTGGTGAAAATGGTCAAAAACCCTGGCGGTGGCTGGCAACTTTTTTAAAGCGTTGGCGGAAAGAGTTAATAGGAGTTAGTTGACAGTTGACCAACTAATTAACCAACCAACTAGTTAACGATCCAATTTACTAACTAACTAACTAACCTAACCCTAACCTAACCCTAACTACCCAACCAACCAACTAGATAACCAAACAAACAAACAACTAGCTGATCAACTAACCAACCAACTAACTAGCTAACCAACCAACTAGCTAACCAACCAACCATTTAACCAACCAACCAACCAACCAACCAACCAACCAGCTAACTAACCAACCAACCAACCAACCAACCAACCAACCAACTAGCTAACCAACCAACTTGCTAGCTAACCAACTTACTACCCAACCAACTAACAAGCTAACCAACTAACTACCCAACCAACCAGCTAACCAGCTAACTAACTAACTAACTAACTAACTAACTAACTAACTAACTAACCAAAACTGCTTTAAACCACTATAAAAATTGTTTTATCTTATTTCTATTATCACAATAAAACATTCATAACCACTACAGCATCACAACAAAAGACATTTGATGTATTTTACCCAAGTTGAGTTTGCAGTTTGAATGCAAGAAAATGTGTCTTTCTATTGAGTCATCCTTACAAGCGGCACATGAACAACACTGCATGGCCGGTTGAGTCCGATTCACTGACAAATGACTCCTATGAACTGATTCTTTTAGCAAATCTTTTGAAAAGACTCTATAGAATAGAGGTTCTAAACTCAGTTTGAATCAGTCTGACTCTTCCACTCAACAAACTCACTGAATCCACATCTGACTCATTTACATTCAGTGAAATCCGTCGCACATTTGTGAAACTTCAATACTGTCTGCTTAATTGTTCATATGGCAACACGTAAGATACACATTTGCAAAATGATTTAATGTAATGAAGAATACTTTCCTGTGCCATAGACCTTACCTCCTCTCAGATTATTACATGCCCTAATACTTCATGCAACACACAGTCAGTAATTAAACTAAAAATTAATTTGTCTGGAAGAAGAAAGAACATTGCGGCTTGCGTGTGGGTGTTGGAATCGCTTCATTACATACAATTACATTTGTTCCTCTCGTTTCCTTCTGGTTTGAACAGGACAAGTCTGGGCCGAATTACACAAGAGTCTCTGTTCACATTATAACAGGAAAATACAAACCTTACATTTCAAAACAGCCGAACGAGTCAATAAACGAATGGGAGACAATCTATCAAGCATTTCTCCAATACTAAAGCAAAAATAAGTAACATATACACAAATACTCTCTTGATGGCATAAAGCATATTGTAGATTAGCAGCTGTCAGACTCGGTCATATAAGGGGATATGCCAAACAACTCAATGATAAATATTAATACGACAGCGCAATGACTCTGGGGAACACATGCCATCATGACAACATAATTTTTCCCCCTCTTTGAATATAATAACTTCAGTCTCATCCATCAGTAATGAAAGGGAAAAAGCTTCCAGCTTATTGCAGCAGTATTATGAAAAATGTTTAATATGAGACGGTAGTGTTATTTAACATGGGGACCGCTAGGACTGAACTCCTTGAAAAGGCAAGGGAAATATTTGCGCAATCCGCAGTGACTAACATGCAAACATTGAAGAACAAGAATTAGTCGCCTGATACAACACCACACTGACTAATCACAGAGGAACACACACTCCCACTTTCCCTGAAATCCATTCAGATGTCAGATGTGCGATTGATGAACACAGAATTTTAACCACAGAACAAAACGCCCAGGTTTTTTTGGTATGTGCCTTGGAAAATAAGAGAGGAAATTCACTAAAGCCTCTTTCACACAGGAAATTTCCAGAAAAGTTGTTCCGGAAATCAAAGCTTAGAGTGAATGTAGCTTAAAGGGATAGTGAACATTAAAATGACATTATGTCACCCTTATGTCGTTCCAAACCTGTATGAAGAAGAAAAAAATTGCATTGCATGGACAAAAACAACCCCCCCCCAGCACAAACAAATTCTCTTTGTATATATATATATATATAAAAGGGTTTGGAATGAAATGAGGGTGATTCCACTGCTTTTATTGTTTTAGCATCAGATTCACACAAAAAAAATGCTAATTAGATAATGGCGAGAATGTGCTAATCAAACAATTTTGATATTTGTAAATAACATCCTGACCAGATTTCAAAGACAAGCAGTTTGTCTGTCCACACCAGACGCAACACGACTACGAGATGAAAAAAAAATCAATCCAAAATCACAGCCAATCAGAAGAGTGTGTAGGCGGAGTCTCTCTGCAAAGGCACTGCACTCGCAACCAAATAAATCCAAAGTCACAGCCAATCAGAAGAGAATGTGGGCGGAGTCTCTCTGCAAAGGCACTGCACTCGCAACCAAATAAATCCAAAGTTACAGCCAATCAGAATAGAATGTGGGTGGAGTCTCTCTGCTAGTGCACTGCACTCAGAATCAAATCAATCCAAAATCACAGCCAATCAGAAGAGTGTGTGGGTGGAGTCTCTCTACAAACGCACTGCACTCAACCAAATCAAACCAAAATCACAGCCAATCAGAAGAGTGTGTGGGTGGAGTCTCTCTACAAACGCACTGCACTCAACCAAATCAAACCAAAATCACAGCCAATCAGAAGAGCATGTGGGCGGAGTCTCTCTGCAAATGCACTGCACTCAACCAAATCAAACCAAAATCACAGCCAATCAGAAGAGCATGTGGGCGGAGTCTCTCTGCAAATGCACTGCACTCAACCAAATCAAACCAAAATCACAGCCAATCAGAAGAGCATGTGGGCGGAGTCTCTCTGCAAATGCACTGCACTCACAATCAAATAATTTCAAAATCACAGCCAATCAGAAGAGCATGTGGGCGGAGTCTCTCTGCAAATGCACTGCACTCGCCACAAGACTCACAAAATTTGTTGCTTTCACTTTCGGCTATAAATGATATTCAAGCTCACATGAACTTCTTTTAAGTTCATAATTAGTACCTGAGATTATCATTGTCATACTTTGCTTGTTGTTGTTCCAGCCGCGACATCACAGAAACAAAAGCCATTTCTAAATTAGAATCGGACAAAAAGTCTTATTAACATAGAAAAGACACTTTTTATCACATGTCGCAGCGTCACGTCTGGTTAGGACATGGTGTCAAGCTCAAAATATAATAATGTTCAGCACTATTGCAGTGCTTTAGCACCAGGGTTATTATGTATATTGTGTGCTTGTCTGATATTTTCCAGCTCCCCTCCATCATTTGATGAATTAATGCTGCTCTGGTCAATAGAAAAGGTACACAAATATTTCTTCTAAATTAAATTTTGTTCCTTGAATTCACCCCAGAGTCACAATTACTACAAATGAGAGTTAGACTGTGAGACAGATTCACTTGAGAGAGACAGAATGAAAACTTTTAAAAACTTTTCCTTTAAGGGCATCAGGACAAGCGGAAATGATTTCTAATCCATTTTCACTTTAGGACCGAAAGCTAATCGCCTCTGTCCATACGGAAATGGCCTGATACTGTTCTGTTCCTCCCAATTGTATTAGGAGACTAAACACTCACACACACACAAACTAAAGATAAACTATACCAGAGTCTAATTACTCTTTAAAATGAAAAAGTCCATGAAAAAAAGCCAACTCATTTCCAGCTCGAAAATCAGTGCAACAAGACATTTAATCAGGCGTGACAGATCCACTGAACGCTGCTGTTCCTCTTGTGAACTTCATAAACAACACATGCAGTACTTTCATATAATGTTGAGTCTATGCCATTCATAGTCGTTTAGATCTTATCTTAAGCCCTATATGAAAGGGACTAGGTTAAGACTAGGACTAGAGCGTGTGGGCGGAGTCTCTGCAAGCGCACTGCACTCACAACCAAATCAATCCAAAATCACAGCCAATCAGAAGAGCGTGTGGGTGGAGTCTCTGCAAGCGCACTGCACTCACAACCAAATCAATCCAAAATCACAGCCAATCAGAAGAGCGTGTGGGTGGAGTCTCTGCAAGCGCACTGCACTCACAACCAAATCAATCCAAAATCACAGCCAATCAGAAGAGAGTGTGGGCAGAGTCTCTGCAAGCGCACTGCACTCACAACCAAATCAATTCAAAATCACAGCCAATCAGAAGAGAGTGTGGGCGGAGTCTCTGTATGGGCTTGCATGCATCACGTATGATGTATATGTCTTTGAATTAATTATTTATTAATATAAATTTAAATAAACCACATAAGTTTATATTAGAGGCTGTTTATGCAACCACGAAATTGCTAAGAAAACTAGCATCTTATCTGACACTGATATTAAATGGGTAGTTTTAGTTTTATTAATATTTCATAATAATGTATTTTATTTTATATTTATATTTTTTATATGTAAAGTTAAGTAAAAAAATTTTTATTTCAGTTTTAGTTTTTATTTATTTCCAGTTAATAATTGCAGTGCTTCAATTTAAACTTATCTCGGTTTATTGACAAGGCAACATTTCTAGTAATTTTCAAATAATAATTTTATTTTATTGTATTTATGTCATTTAATGGAAATGTTTTAAATAGTTTTATTTAATAATAATAATCTAGTCCCGTCTGAATCGGGCTTAAGAAGATAAAGGCATAATATCTCGCTCTGCTGTGTGGAAAATCATAATATGTGATCCTTAAAGCCACAATCATCAAAGCAAACATAACACCAATGCCACAGCTAACACTAACGGTCTATTTATCTACGTCTAATGTGATTAGATAGAACTAACCACAAACAAAAGACTCAGAAATATAGTTAACGAGCAGCACATTAATAATGAGCATGTTGCTGAATGTGTAAATGCAGCATGCGCCTGTCTAAATATAATGTCTGTATTTGGTGATTCATGCGCCGAAGCGCTCCAAATGTGTTTGGAAAGCCTCCGTCTGAAGGGAGGATGGATTGGCAGGATTTCACTCTTCATTAAGGGAGAGGAAAATGAGTTTGTCTTTCCTCGTCAGTCGGTTCTGAGCGCAGGGCACACTCTCACACACACTCAGCTTCTGAGACGTCCAGCATTTCAATGATGGGTGAAAAATAAAGAAAAAGGGATCAAAAACGTAGTGTCAGAAGTTGTGGATTTGTCAGTGGTAATCGACAGCATCAACATAGATAAACTTGTTTTGAACCCAGCCCAGAATTGCCTTTAAAAGTAGCAATAATGGCAATTACACTCAAAAACAATTCACTCATGCATCAGTTTATTAATGGGAGATTTAGAAAGATGTGCCTTAATAGACGGGACTGAGCAAAACCTTTCAGCTCAGGCTCTTTACGCATTCGTACTGCAATAGACAGAATTATGAACATGCTCACTGCAAATATTTGAAACTCCAATATTACTGTATCATAATTTGTGTGCACTGGCAGTTTTTAAGGGAACGACTCCCCTATTCAAACACTGTACTGAAGGGAAGCCTCAGGAAAACTGTACCTGTCACAAACAAAAGCCTCCATAAACTCCAGAAAACAGGTTCTGTACAGAACTCTAGGGTTCTTGACTCAAAAAGTTTCTATTTAAGGAGAAATGTCTCAAAGAATTTCATGTTTAATAGGTTATTTAATTTGTTCCCCCTTAGTGATAAAGTATGTTTACTTGCTGTTTAATTCATAAAATGTGAATCAAAATATTAAAAAATGGATTAAAATTAATTAATTAACTTTTTTTTTAAGTTGCCAGCCAGCGGCAGCATTTATTCAATACGAATACAGAAGATGTGTAATAGCGCCATCTAACATATAACAGTGAAAACATGGAAAGCCGGAAAATTCTGTCAATGGTGGGGAAGCTTTTGCTCATAAAATGACGGAAAATTCAGTCAACGCCAGCAAAGAGTTAATGGAACACGCCACTATTTTTATTAAAAAGGCTCATTTTCCAGTTCCCTAGAGTTAAACAGTTGAGTTTTACCGGTTTCAAATCCATTCAGCCGATCTCCAGGTCTAGCGGTAGCACTTTTAGCTCATTGAATCTGATTAGACTGTTAGCATCTCGCTCAAAAATGACCAAGGAGTTTCGATTTTCATTTCTATTTAAAACTTGACTCTTCTGTAGTTACATCGTGTACTAAGACCGACGGAAAATTAAAAGTTGCGATTTTCTAGACCGATATGGCTAGGAACTATACTCTCTTTCCTGCGTAATAATCAAGGAACTGCTGCCGTACCATGGGTGCAGCGGCGCAATGATATCACACAGCGCCTGAAAATAGTCCCTAGCTAGGTGACTTCCAACCTGACTGGCACTAAGTTTGTGTAGTTGCTGAGTTGCAGCTGGTAAATTAGGTAGTGGATTTACCTGTGCGATTAGCCATGGGTCTGTGCGTTGTAAAGGTTCGAATCTGCTCTCCTCCTCCCTTCTGCCCCAGTCGGTTCAGCCACACGTTCTTGTCTTTCACGTTCCAAAAGCTCATCTTCAGTGTATTCTGGATCAAATAGATGCGGTTCAGGACCAAAGTAAATATCTTCTGGATGGTCTCTCACAAATCTCCATGGTTACAAGGCACGCTCCCAGTGCAAGCAGGTTATCACGCTGGCTATGATGACAGAAGTTAGCCTATTTTCAGGCGCTGTGTAATATCATTGCGCCACAGCAAAGTTCCTTGATTATTACGCAGGAATGAGAGTATAGTTCCTAGCCATATCATCCTAGAAAATCACAACTTTTCATTTTCCGTTGGTCTTAGTACACAATGTCACTACAGAAGAGTCAAGTTTTAAATAGGAAAAATATCAAAACTCTTCGGTCATTTTTTTTGAGCGAGATGCTAACGGTCCAATCAGATTCAATGATCTATGCTAAGCTACGCTAAAAATGCTACCGCCAGAACCGGAGATCGGCTGAATGGATTCGAAACCGGTAAAACTCAACTGTTTAACTCTAGGGGAGTTGTAAAACGAGCCTATTTTCAAAAATAGTTGAGTGTTCCTTTAAAACTAATCCATAAAATGATCCAAAGATGGGAACGCCTAAAAGCTTCTCAATGACAAAATGTGTCCCAATCACCCTGAATGTGTTCTAATAGTGTAGATTGTCTTTAGTGATGACAAAGTCTTACAATAAGATAAGCACAATCATTTTTAGAAGAAAGGGTCCTATTTAGAACCATAAAGGCTTAAATACCCATTAAACATGAACGTATGTTGCCGCCAATAGCCTTGCCGCCAATAGCCTTGCACACAATATAGCGCAGTTGCGCCTCTGGCGACCCGAGTTCGATTCTCCTCCCTCCACCCCATGCTTTCCTGTCTCATCTGTACTGATAAAAGGCACAAAAGACCAAAAACATAACTTAAAAACAACAAAAGAACAACATGAAAGTATGATGATCCTAAAGGATTCATTAAAATTGAGAACCCTAGTCTTCTATATAGAACTCCACTGAACCTTTTTCCCTGTTAAATGCAAAACTGATTCACTCCAGCGGTGAACGCATAAAGCCATGCATGTCTTTTCATCTATGTGGCCATTTGCTGACTTCCCACAAACTCGCCTCTGTCCATCGCCAGTGTTTGGTAATTGCTTCCACTGCTCAAGACGTTAATGAAGGTAATGGTGGGCTGGAGGAGGGCGTCTTGACAAGCGTTTAAGAGACTATTTCTGCTATGCATCTCAGCCATGCATCTCTCAAAGCAACCCCACAATTACAGGCTCATCTGAGGGCCGTGCGAGACCTGCTGGGACATCAAAACCAGCGCTGAGAACTTCCCACAGGTGAAGACGCAAGGCAGCACTTTCAGGACACAGGCAGTGACATCACGTGCTGCTTTCAATTGAGTTGTGTAGACTGCAAAAGATGGTGGGTTTGCATGTCAGCAATCATGCAGCACAAACATTGCCCTCAGAAATTAAGGAATTGCTGAATAAACTAAGGCGGGTTATAAAGATGCTGACAGATGTGGATGGTCTCTTCCTTTTCATTCTACCCAAGTTTTTAGTTGCTATGTGGTTTATGATGGGTTTTATTTCCCCATGCCGGGGTCATCAGTTTATGCTGGTACTAACCACATGAGGTATGAGTATACAATGTCCTCATATGGCTTCCATTTCATCATAATCAGAAGCATATTCAGTCAGTATTTTACCCTCAATCTACATATTTTCCAGCACTGTAATCAGTCGTCTTCTCAACTGCACAAACACACACAATTACAGATTTATCCTTTATAAAATATACAACTATGAGAACATTATTATCTCCACCTTCCCACTCCAACAAACCATGCAATTACAATGGAGAATTGAAGCTTTTAGGCTTCAAAAGCACCATGAAAGTATCCTAAAAGTCTTCCATATGACTCCTGTGCTATATACAGATATGTATTCTGAAGACGTATGATGGATTTGTGTGAGAGACCATTTATAATTGTTATTATACTTGTAGGCCTATTTATTATATAATAAAATCACATTCAGTGAGTTTGTAACTAGTCAGTCAAACTTGTTCAGACTGAATCTGAATCTAAACATTCAGACCGATCTGAATCTAACCAATCAGACTGATCCTGAATCAAATCATTCAGACGGATCCTGAAACATGCAGACCAATCCAGAATCAAAACATTCAGACCGATCCTGAATCAAATCATTCAGACCGATCCTGAATCAAATCATGGAAACCGATCCTGAATCAAATCATCCAGACCAATACTGAATCAAATCAATCAGACCAGTTCTGAATCAAATCATTCAGACCAGTTCGAATCAAATCATTCAGACCAGTTCTGAATCAAATCATTCAGACCAGTTCTGAATCAAATCATTCAGACCAGTTCGAATCAAATCAATCAGACCAGTTCTGAATCAAATCATTCAGACCGATCCTGAATCAAATCATTCAGACCAGTTCCGAATCAAATCATTCAGACCAATCCTGAATCAAATCATTCAGACCAGTTCTGAATCAAATCATTCAGACCAGTTCTGAAACAAATCATTCAGACCAGTTCTGAATCAAATCATTCAGACCAGTTCTGAATCAAATCATTCAGACCGATCCTGAATCAAATCATTCAGACCAGTTCGAATCAAATCATTCAGACCAATCCTGAATCAAATCATTCAGACCAGTTCTGAATCAAATCATTCAGACCGATTCTGAATCAAATCATTCAGACCGATCCTGAATCAAATCATTCAGACCGATCCTGAATCAAATCATTCAGACCAGTTCTGAATCAAATCATTCAGACCGATTCTGAATCTAATCATTCAGACTGAATCTGAATCAAATCATTCAGACCGATCCTGAATCAAATCATTCAGACCGATCCTGAATCAAATCATTCAGACCAGTTCTGAAACAAATCATTCAGACCAGTTCTGAATCAAATCATTCAGACCAGTTCTGAATCAAATCATTCAGACCGATCCTGAATCAAATCATTCAGACCAGTTCCGAATCAAATCATTCAGACCAATCCTGAATCAAATCATTCAGACCAGTTCTGAATCAAATCATTCAGACCGATTCTGAATCAAATCATTCAGACCGATCCTGAATCAAATCATTCAGACCGATCCTGAATCAAATCATTCAGACCAGTTCTGAATCAAATCATTCAGACCGATTCTGAATCTAATCATTCAGACCGAATCTGTATCAAATCATTCAGACCGATTCTGAATCAAATCATTCAGACCAGTTCTGAATCAAATCATTCAGACCAGTTCTGAATCAAATCATTCAGACCGATCCTGAATCAAATCATTCAGACCAGTTCTGGATCAAATCATTCAGACCGATTCTGAATCAAATCATTCAGACCAGTTCTGAATCAAATCATTCAGACCGATTCTGAATCAAATCATTCAGACCGATCCTGAATCAAATCATTCAGACCAGTTCTGAATCAAATCATTCAGACCGATTCTGAATCAAATCATTCAGACTGAATATGAATCTAATCATTCAGACTGAATATGAATCAAATCATTCAGACCGATCCTGAATCAAATCATTCAGACCGATCCTGAATCAAATCATTCAGACCGATCCTGAATCAAATCATTCAGACCGATCCTGAATCAAATCATTCAGACCAGTTCTGAATCAAATCATTCAGACCGACTCTGAATCAAATCATTCAGACCAGTTCTGAATCAAATCATTCAGACCGATCCTGAATCAAATCATTCAGACTGAATCTGAATCTAATCATTCAGACTGAATCTGTATCAAATCATTCAGACCGATTCTGAATCAAATCATTCAGACCAGTTCTGAATCAAATCATTCAGACAATTCTGAATCAAATCATTCAGACCGATCCTGAATCAAATCATTCAGACCAGTTCTGGATCAAATCATTCAGACCGATTCTGAATCAAATCATTCAGACCAGTTCTGAATCAAATCATTCAGACCGATTCTGAATCAAATCATTCAGACCGATCCTGAATCAAATCATTCAGACCAGTTCTGAATCAAATCATTCAGACCAGTTCTGAATCAAATCATTCAGACCGATTCTGAATCAAATCATTCAGACTGAATCTGAATCTTATCATTCAGACTGAATCTGAATCAAATCATTCAGACTGAATCTGTATCAAATCATTCAGACCGATTCTGAATCAAATCATTCAGACCAGTTCTGAATCAAATCATTCAGACCGATCCTGAATCAAATCATTCAGACTGAATCTGAATCTTATCATTCAGACTGAATCTGTATCAAATCATTCAGAACGATTCTGAATCAAATCATTCAGACAGTTCTGAATCAAATTATTCAGACCGATCCTGAATCAAATCATTCAGACCGAATCTGTCTCATTCGTATCGCTACAAAACTCTCACGAATTACTGCTACTGTAATTCTTCGAGGACTTAGTATAGTGTATGAGCTGTTTTAAGATAGTTTTGAGGTATTATGCATTAATATGTGCTTTATAAGTACTAATAAACAGCCAATATCCTAGTAATATGCATGATAATAAGCAACTAGTTAATATTGAGAATTGGACTAAGGTGTTTCCTTTAATTTTTTTAGTGAACTATCCCTTTAAACTTTTTATATGCTTCCACAGTGTGTCATCTCATGCCATGTATTTGAAGCGACCGGGGCATCTATATGAATGTCTGTGTGAGTCTCGAGGGCCCGTGCTGTCTTTGATGGACCCTCCATGGGGACCAGGTACAAAAGCAACCCTCACGTACTGTGAATCCGGGTCACAGATAGTCAGCCTCTGTGATACCGCTGTAAATTACAGCAAAAAAAAGCCCTGCCACCCCTCTGTTATCCATCTCACATTTTTGATTGCTCCACGCGGGAGGGACGGCGGAGAGAGGGAGGCACTGAGGGAGGGGAGAGGAAAGGTGAGGGTTTAGACTGTTATTCTGTGAAGGACTGATGACACTTTCCCGAAGGGGAAAGACAAGGAGCGATTAGAACAATCGGCCCTCCTTTTCTCGTATAGACGGGCTGATTGGGGGTCTTTAGCTCAGGGACCACCACTCAGTCTTTACAGCAGAAGCTTTGTGAAGACATTAAATGCTATTTTCTGCCTCTTCCTCCTCCTCTTCCTCCTCTCGTCAATGGCATTTGCCTCTCATGCTGAAGGATTTCTCTCTTAAAGGTCATGTGCCAATGCATTTCCTCCCTTATTCATTTTTTAGGGAAGAATTCTTAAAAATGAAGTTCCGGATATGAACAGCATTATTTGATTGGCATTTGGCATATAGTAAATGCAATTGGTGTGCAAATCAAAAAGAGTGGATGCCATGACACCTGATGCATTTTCTCTTATTTTGGGAAAGGTTTATATGAATTTGCAAGGTTATAAAATCTGTATCCGTCTACACTGATGTGTAAAGGTGGTACAGAGAGACATTTGTATAATGGTAATTCCCTCTGATCTAAAGGGAGTGAATTCAATTGATCCATATCCACAAATTCCAATTACTTAAAGGGACAGTTCACCCAAAAATTAACATTCTGTCATCATTTGCTCACCCTCATGTCTCACTGTTGTTTTGGACCCCATTGACTTTTACTGTATGGACAAATACTTTCTAGAAAACATCTTTGCGTTTTCCGCAAAAGAACAAAAGTGATTCAATGCATTAAAACTAGTCCAGATTATTTAGAATATTAAAGGGGTCATGGATTGAACAATCACATATTCCTTGAGCCTTTGACATATAAGAGGTCATCATACTATAAGAATATCCTTTAAGTTTCAGAACTAAAGACTTTCTTGTTAGTCCAAAAACTGTAACCAATCCCAGAGAACGCCTCGTGTGGAATGAGCCTATAATAGATGATGAAAGACCGCCTCTGCAGAAGAAGATCGACGCCTACTTCCTCAGTGCAACTTTGGCCCCGCCCACTGGCGTGTTAGTGAGATGATGAGGAGAGAAGAGCGATACAGGATCACTGGACTACAAATAACATCACCTTCCAAAGGATCCTAATGATAGGAATGAGCTGATTTATTCTCATCAATGTGAATGTCTCAGTTGAGCATTATTTATGTGTATTCGCTACATTTCACTGTGGATTCTTTGGGAAATCAGTCACAATTTTGGCGCCGGCTTTGCAAACAGACTTTTACAATATCGACAGTAACGCCACAACATGTAAGTAACCGTGTTAATTCTAATGTCTGATCTGAGACCAGTGATATGCTCAACATGTCTGTGATCGGCTACAATGCTCATCACTGCAACCTTTCATGCCACCATCTGAATATAAAGCAATAATCTTCTTTTAATGATTAGTTTACCTTGAGAGCTGTAACAGTACAAACATGCTAAAAGTTTTTGAGAGTGTTCCACATGTAATACTAGCTATTTCATATGCAAATATGCCAATCACAGCAGTGGGCGTTTACACTGAAGTCTCACAGCAGCCAATCACAGCAGTGGGCGTTTACACTGAAGTCTCACAGCAGCCAATCACAGCAGTGGGCGTTTACACTGAAGTCTCACAGCAGCCAATCACAGCAGTGGGCGTTTACACTGAAGTCTCACAGCAGCCAATCACAGCAGTGGGCGTTTACACTGAAGTCTCACAGCAGACACGCCCCTTCAAACAGAGCGTTCAAATCAGAGCCTAAAATAAGGCTAGGAAAATGCCTTTTATTTCTAAATGTATGACAATATTTTTATGTAAAACAATTTATATGAACTCAATATAAATATAAAATATTAACAATCTTAACATACATTTAATATTAAAATTTATTTTTAAACTAATCAAAAAGAAAAGATCTTGGGCCAATCACATCTTATTCCCTATGCCATTGCATACTGATTGGTTACAGCTGTTTTTTTGTAATTTTGTCTGGGCCAATCAGACATCTGTGGGCGGAGCTAGTGTAAATGGCACGTCACTTGACTTGACGGACCCCCAAACTCAAAAGATAAAATTCAAAAGAATCGCAAGACAAAAATGACTCATGCTCGAAAGTTGATCGCTGATTCATGTGCCAGTGCTAATCATGATGACAATGACTCCGATGCATACATTGTGTATTTAATTACAGTGTTCATTCAATGCAGACTATTAATGGAAATGAAAATGCTGTATCTTTTCTCTCCTTCACCTCAGCCTCTCTTGAGCTCTTCAGCCCCTGAGGTACAAACATTGATAATTAAGGTCACGTCAGAACCGTTTCAGTCACATGACACTCATATATATCCCTCTTTTAATTGTGTTTCTATGAGGGGGTCGGATCAAAGCACTCGCTGGACTATTTAAACGGAGTCTGAGAGAGCAAACAGCAGCAGCTAATATTAAAGATTCCTCCATACTCAGTCCTCCCAGATCACACTGACAAAGACACCAATCAATGTCTACGACGCTGTATCTTTACATGTATCTTAAGCTCCACATGTATGAATCCCTTTGAAGCCGTAATTATAACACTGGTCGTCTTCTGTTTGTTCCTCGATTCCCCTGCTAACGGTGCAGAGATATTAAAGACATGAATAGAAATCATGAGCAACACTGTGAGGACGATGTAAGCTGATGGATATACGACACACCTGATCAAATCAGTAACACCGTTCCTCCACCCCGGCCCTCTGAAATTGGTACACACACACGTCGCTTCGACGCAATTCTGAGTGATTTATTACCTATTACAACTTTCATGGGAGACTTCATGAAAAAGCTCAGCTGTCTTACATTTTTTATTGTTCTGACAGCATTTATCTGTCGAGGGGAGGCAGATCTGAGGGGAAGAAGAAGAGGGATCGATTGTGCCTGCATTTGATCCTTGTAACCTTGGTTACTGCACACTGGCATGAGGGCAAGCGTGTGCACATACATGCGTGTGCTTTGTTTCCATGCATGCATTCTTTAACTCAGCAGGGCTTACTTTACAGTAGGTTTCCGCTAACATGCTTTTAAATGCACGAGGCACTATTTTCTAATGAATAATCATGGGCAAAAAGTTCAAATAAGGTTGGGATTTTAAAAAAAAAAAATTTCTTTTGAAAGAAATTAATACTCAAAAAAGACATTAAATGCTTTTGAACTTTCTATTCATTAGGGACCATGTGACTCTGAAGACTGGAGTAATGATGATAAATTCAGCTTTGATCACAGGAATAAATCACACTGCACTATATATTCACACAGGAAACAGCTGATTTTAAATTATAAACATATTTCACATTTTTTCCTGTATTTCTGATCACGCATAAGAGACCTGCATGTTGAATAAATCTCTCAGAACTTAATCAATCTAACTGCTCTTAAAGGGTCAGCTCGCACATTATTTATATTCTCTCTCATGTGCAATCCTGTAAGACTTTCTCTCTTCATTAGAGCAATGACGGAAGTGAACTAATGCATTAATGAGTATTTGCATATAGTTATTGTTACAGAAAGAGACTGAAAAATGTTGTCTCAACATGCTAAAAAAATCTTGGGTTGAGCCTTTTGGGTCATCTACTGGGTTATTTTTTCAGTGTTTGGGTAGTTTTTGTGTTACACAGATCCTGGGTCAGACGTAACAACCCAGTGTTTGGGTAGTTTTTGTGTTACACAGATCCTGGGTCAGGCGTAACAACCCAGTGTTTGGGTAGTTTTGTGTTACTCAGATCCTGGGTCAGGCGTAACAACCCAGTGTTTGGGTAGTTTTGTGTTACTCAGATCCTGGGTCAGACGTAACAACCCAGTGTTTGGGTAGTTTTTGTGTTACACAGATCCTGGGTCAGACGTGACAACCCAGTGTTTGGGTAGTTTTTGTGTTACTCAGATCCTGGGTCAGACGTGACAACCCAGTGTTTGGGTAGTTTTTGTGTTACACAGATCCTGGGTCAGACGTAACAACCCAGTGTTTGGGTAGTTTTGTGTAACACAGATCCGTGTCAGACGTAACAACCCAGTGTTTGGGTAGTTTTGTGTTACACAGATCCTGGGTCAGACGTAACAACCCAGTGTTTGGGTAGTTTTAGTGTTACACAGATCCTGGGTCAGATGTAACAACCCAGTGTTTGGGTAGTTTTGTGTTACACAGATCCTGGGTCAGACGTGACAACCCAGTGTTTGGGTAGTTTTGTGTTACACAGATCCCGGGTCAGACGTGACAACCCAGTGTTTGGGTAGTTTTTGTGTTACACAGATCCTGGGTCAGACGTGACAACCCAGTGTTTGGGTAGTTTTTGTGTTACACAGATCCTGGGTCAGGCGTGACAACCCAGTGTTTGGGTAGTTTTTGTGTTACACAGATCCTGGGTCAGACGTGACAACCCAGTGTTTGGGTAGTTTTTGTGTTACACAGATCCTGGGTCAGATGTAACAACCCAGTGTTTGGGTAGTTTTTGTGTTACACAGATCCTGGGTCAGATGTAACAACCCAGTGTTTGGGTAGTTTTGTGTTACTCAGATCCTGGGTCAGGCGTGACAACCCAGTGTTTGGGTAGTTTTGTGTTACACAGATCCTGGGTCAGACTTGACAACCCAGTGTTTGGGTAGTTTTTGTGTTACACAGATCCCGGGTCAGACGTAACAACCCAGTGTTTGGGTAGTTTTTGTGTTACACAGATCCTGGGTCAGACGTAACAACCCAGTGTTTGGGTAGTTTTGTGTTACACAGATCCCAGGTCAGGCGTGACAACCCAGTGTTTGGGTAGTTTTGTGTTACACAGATCCTGGGTCAGACATGACAACCCAGTGTTTGTGTAGTTTTTGTGTTACACAGATCCTGGGTCAGACGTAACAACCCAGTGTTTGGGTAGTTTTTGTGTTACACAGATCCTGGGTCAGACGTAACAACCCAGTGTTTGAGTAGTTTTTGTGTTACACTGGGTCCGAAAATGTAGAGGACTTAAATGAATCCACAGACATGAATTCATGTATGAAGCATTATAGTAAAAATGAATCAACTATGCTGGGTAAAATTAACCCAACATGTGTTCTGTCCTGTATTTACCCAGCCCTTGGGTTGTTTTTAACCCAGTGTTTTTCAGAGTGAACAGAGATGCCTTTAAATCAGAGTCTTGGCCTGAATGGAGCATCACAGGAAGTGTCAACACCGCTTCATTAAGCTGTGAAATTAGTCTTTTCAGCAAAAAACCTAAACATGAATCTGCTTAGATTCTGCGCCGATTAGATGGATGTGTTTCTTATTTTGACAAACATGAAAACGTTGCTTGCAGCAAAGCACCAAAATAACACTGCTATTTTTAAGCCAATGCATAATGAAGATCATGCAGCAAAAACACTTCAGACACATTTAACATCTGCAGAGGTTTTTAAAAGAACCCCAAACATTAATATAAAAACAGTGTTGCTGCTAGCAGATTTCATTTTTGTTGGTTTTGTGTCCCAACTGTAGATTTTGCTTTGAGAACATTAAAGTAGGAGAAGACAAACTCCTTCATAAGTATTTGCTCTTCATTAGTCTCTCATGGGCTGTTTCTGAGCAGGTGGTGTGAGGGAACCTTCAGGTCACCTTCATGAAACTCACTCAATTTAATCTTCAATCTCTGGCAACGGCCCGGACACCTTAAAATTACCCATTACCCATCTGTGCCACCCCAGCAGTCTCTCCGGGGACCCTCCGGCAGCAGATGCAGTGTAAAACTTCACTGTAGAACTGTAGAGCGCAGGAGAGATCTTGCCTGGAGCCTGTATTTTTTTTTAATTCAGGGAGCTCACTGACTCCAGATCAGCAGTCCTGCGTCAAACCTTTGAGAACAGGGAGTGTATCGGCGACCCCTGGCCTCCATTTGGTGAGCACAAAGACGAGGAGCTCTTGTTAGAGAAGGATCTGACCCGCTCATGAATCAACCCATCAGAATACATGCTTTCATTTACTCGTCTGAAAACGGTCCTGTGGAAAATGTCACGCTTAAAGGGATAGTTCCCCAAAAACTCATCATTTACTCACACTTTCATTTTTGGGTGAACAATGAAGTGATAGAATTCTTGACTTCATACCCGCAAATATGATGATATCGATGTGACGACCTTATGACCTTCCTAAACCTTTTACAAGTGACTATCCTGGACTGTAACATTTCTCACTTTATACAAATAAATGGTGTACTGGTAGAACATAGTTTTTTTTTTTTTTAATAAAAAAAAAAAAAAATTATACAATAAAAAAATAATAAAATATAATAAAATAGATATAATAAATAAATAAAATGGATATAATACTAATATAAAATTGAATAAAAAACTATAAAAAAATAAATATAAATAAAATATAATAAAATAAATACAATAAAAAATATTAAAATAAAATGAATGAATGAATGAAGGGAAAAACCTATAATAATCAAAGCAAAACATTTATCTATAACTATTCATAAATAGCTATATATTTCATGCATATATATTTATATTCCCTGAATAAAAAAACTAATATTATAAGGATATTAAATTATTGGTAATATAAATGATTTCTTTCCAAAATGAGATAATAGTGTTTTTTTATATATTGTCCTTGTATAAATCAACTGTTAAAATATTATCTGGATAAATATATATATTTAAAATGACATCTCGTGTGAAATGAACATGTGTTTTGTCAGTAGAATAACATCCCATAATCTCCTGTTTTCCTGCAGCTGTGCTCAGATTGACTGGGATCGTGTCAGTTTAACTCGACTGTTACTGGACGCTGCACTGCGCCGGATCGACCGGATTGGTCAGTCTGGTCACACGGGCCGAGGGCGTTAGACCTGATAGTGGACATGGAAGCGCTGGTGAAGAATCTGATCCTCTTAGTTCAGAAGGTGCTGACAGCTCAGGATTAAACCCATGGAGATTTCAATCCCATGAACTGTAAAAACACCACAGCAAACGGACACACACTTTCCTCAAATAAACCACGCAGAAATCTTAAAGGAACAGGACGCTCAAAATTCAATATACTGTATTATAAAAACGCCCATTAGACTCAAGGAGAACAGCTCTGAAATATTACACATTTAATTATGAGAGAAACTATGAAAGTTCTTCTATGCCATCAGGCTATAAAAACATTTCTGGTTCTAACTGGAGAATTTATTTTTAAAGCTGAACAGTTAAAAAAACAATTAAAATTAAAATGCTCATTAAAATTAATTATCTGGAATAAATGAGGCACTGTTAGATTAATAAAATAAATACAAAATAATACATTAATAACACTTTAAGTTAAATAAAATGGAATAAAACTAAATAAGTAAAAAAAGTAATAAAAATACTTACAAATAAAAAACTAAAAATAAATAATACATAAAATAAAATAAAAATAAATAATATACTAAATTAATAAAACATTAGATTGTATCAAATCAAATAAAAAATATAATAAAAATAAATAATACATAAAACAAAATACATGATAAAATAAAAAAATAAATAAACAATAAAATAATTAAAAAATAATAAATTAATAAAACATTAAGTTAAATCAAATAAAAAAATTATTAAAAAGTAATACAAAATTAAATTCTACCAAAAATAAAATACATCATAAAATATTTTTTTCCCAAAATAATTAAAATAAAATAATAAAACAAAATAAAATAATAAAATAAAATATTCTTCACATTAAATTACAGCTCCTTGGTTCCTGGTCCTCGATGTGCCAGTACATTTTGTACAAAAAAAGTTACACATTTTTGTTTTCTCAGAAGAACGAAAAGTTTGGAACGAACAACGTAAAATACGTAAATATAAAATATAAAAGATATGTCTGAACCACTTTTTTAAAAAGAACATGTGATACAGCGTGACCCAACAGAAACGTCCACCCACATCAGCAGCAATAAAACTCAAATCCTGTGAAAACTTCCATAAAGCATCCAATAATACAGCAGGAGCACTACACAGCTCTCTTTAACGTGAATCTGTCGGTATTTTATGTCAGCAATAAATCCGTGAGCTCAGTGTGTGTGGCACGCGCTCCTGCTAGCCCGAGATCTCGCTCTGACATTCTGTTTCAATAAGGCAGCACTAATACAATATTTTTGGGGTCAGTTTTTTTGTGAATTCTGCCCCTGACAGGTGGGCCTATCAGCGGAAATGGCAGGGGATCTGGGCCCAATATCTTTGTCAGATGCATTGTAATTGTGAGGGGCAGTGCGGATGAACCGGCTGCTCGGGATATTGCTTTGTATTTCCCCAGAGCCGCTGTCGCCTCCTCAAGTCTTTCACTACATCTCTCCCTGGTTCTGTGTGTGATGAGACGGAGAGAGAGAGGGCACAAGTGGGACCGTGGCTCACACACTCATTTGTTTGGCTGAGAACGAGGGATATATCGATATCTGAAAGAGCCCTGCTGAAAAGAGCAGCCAAAGCAGAAGCTGGTCAAGAGGTCTACATCTCCCGTCTCTATCCCGCTCATCTCCATCTGACATCTGTGCTAATGGACATTCAGGAAAACATCCAGGATTGAGCGAGACTAACTGTCGACTAATTGCTGCAGGAAAAAGATGTCATGAAAACACTGACAAACCCAAATGAACGAACAAATGAACGAATGGATGAACGAATGAACGAACAAATTAATGAACAGACAAACAAATGAATGAACAAACATATGAATGAACCAATGAATGAACAAATTAATGAACAAACGTATGAATGAACCATTGAATGAATGAACGGACGAACGAACGAATGAATAGACAAACGAATGAACGTGCGTACGAATCAATGAATGAAAGAAAGAACGAATAACCGAATGAACCAATGAATGAATGAACGAATGAACTAACGTATGAATGAACCAATGAATGAATGAACGGACGAACGAACGAATTAATAGACAAACTAATGAACGTACGTACGTACGAAACAATGAATGAAAGACCGAAAGAATAACTGAATGAACCAATGAATGAATGAGCGAATGAACTAAGCGTATGAATGAACCAATGAATGAATGAACGGACGAACGAACGAATGAATAGACAAACGAATGAACGTGCGTACGAATCAATGAATGAAAGAACGAACGAATAACCGAATGAACCAATGAATGAATGAACGAATGAACTAACGTATGAATGAACCAATGAATGAATGAACGGACGAACGAACGAATTAATAGACAAACGAATGAACGTGCGTACGAATCAATGAATGAAAGAACGAACGAATAACCGAATGAACCAATGAATGAATGAACGAATGAACTAACGTATGAATGAACCAATGAATGAATGGAGCGAGTGAATGAATGAACGAATGAACTAATGTATGAATGAACCAATGAATAAATGAATGAATGGACAAACGACTGAACGTACGTAGGAATCAACAAATGAAAGAACGAAAGAATGACCGAATGAATGAACAAACGTATGAATGAATGAATGAATATATTCCCTGCATAAAAGCCAAATATTATAAAGGATAAAAAAAATTGGAATCATTGTTTTTATATTATATTGTATAAATAAAATAAAGTGTCAAAATATTATTTGAAAACATATTTATTTGTAAAATATCTATCTATCTATCTATCTATCTATCTATCTATCTATCTATCTATCTATCTATCTATCTATCTATCTATCTATCTATCTATCTATCTATCTATCTATCTATCTATCTATCTATCTATCTATCTATCTATCTATCTATCTATCTATCTATCTATCTATCTATCTATCTATCTATCTATCTATCTATCTATCTATCTATCTATCTATCTATCTATCTATCTATCTATCTATCTATCTATCTATCTATCTATCTATCTATCTATCTATCTATCTATCTATCTATCTATCTATCGTTCTATCTATCTATCTATCGTTCTATCTATCTATCTATCGTTCTATCTATCTATCTATCTTTCTATCTATCTATCTATCGTTTCATCTATCTATCTATCTATCTATCTATCTATCTATCTATCTATCTATCTATCTATCTATCTATCTATCTATCTATCTATCTATCTATCTATCGTTCTATCTATCTATCGCTTCTATCTATCTATCGTTCTATCTATCTATCGTTCTATCTATCTATCGCTCTATCTATCTATCTATCTATCTATCTATCTATCTATCTATCTATCTATCTATCTATCTATCTATCTATCTATCGTTCTATCTATCTATCTATCTATCTATCTATCTATCTATCTATCTATCTATCTATATCGTTCTATCTATCTATCTATCTATCTATCTATCTATCTATCTATCTATCTATCTATCTATCTATCTATCTATCTATCTATCTATATCTATCTATCTATCTATCTATCTATCTATCTATCTATCTATCTATCTATCTATCTATCTATCTATCTATCTATCTATCTATCGTTCTATCTATCTATCTATCTATCTAACAAAATTAAATTCAATGACATTCTTCATGATACATTACAGAACCTGAAGATTTCCTGTTTGTTGTTTTTGTTCTAGAACATACAGAACATAGTTTTATAAGGAACTATAGTACAAAAAGTTACATTATGAGAGGAATTATGAAAGTTCCTCTATGCCATCATACTATAAAACAATTTTTGCTTCTAATTGGAGACTTATTAAAGCCGAGATGAGTCGAAAGGTTTTTCTCTGACAGGCCTCGTAAATCTGATTCTGTGAATGAATGTAATTTCAGACAGAAGACTGAACCTCCTCCACAGCAGAAGAGCTACACCTGTCTCATGTCAAACTTATGCAATATTAATAGAGTGCAGAGACAAACAAAACCTCACTCTTCCAGCGGTTATCTTCCTCTCTTCCACACAAACATATGCACATGTCCTGTACACACAGTTCGAAAACCTTGTTATATGTCATATTTCCCCCACGGCTGCAAATCCACACATTTCCATACTTTAATCCGAACTCTAATTTCTAGAACAACAGTGTTGGCAGATAAGAGTGTGTGTATGCGGCAGCGGGATAATCTCACTCTGGGTGGAGTGGCTCTACTGTAACTACCTTAATCCTCACTCTCTATCTCGTTTTTCCTCGTCTCCCTTCCTTCTTCTCCCTCTAGCTCCAGTTAAAAGAGCCATGCTCTCCATTAACTCCTCTCAACAAGTGCTCTGGAGGAGAGGACGCCATAAAACACAGGCCCATTTTTAGGCAATGGGATTAAAAGGAAAGAGTTCAGTCTTTAGAAAGAGCTGCTCACAACTGCCAAAGAGAGAAAGGAGTTCGAGAGCGCTTCTTACAGAGACAGATGCTTTTCCTAAAGGCCTGTGAATGCTGAGAGGATGGAGGAGACAGAATGGCTGGACACACAGCACTAAACCTGTCTAGGAGGTTTGGATTGGTTCCCACAGTCCCATCCGTCCCTCTCGAGCTCAATGAAGGCACTCTCAAATCTCTCGCTTCTAACGCAAACACAACACAAGTGGCTGAGCAACACTGCAGGAGATGAGAGAGAGAGTGAAATGTTCTGACCAATGGCCCTGTTTCCAATGCGGAGACCAGGACGCATCTTCTCAAATCTCATGCCTCACTACAGAAAAATGTGGCAGGCTCTGAAAAAGTGCATTCGAACCCTCACAGTCTGAAATATTTCACTATATAAATATAGCCAATTTCTCATGAAATTACAAAAAGTACATTTCTCACTTGAATGAATGAAAGGGGTTGCAACTAGTATAAAAAAACCAACAAAACCAACCAATAAAACCAACCAACCAACCAACCCAAACCAAACAAACCAACCAACCAAACCAACCAACCAACCAACCCAACCCAAACCAACCAACCAACCCAAACCAAATAAACCAACCAACCAAACCAACCAACAAAAAACCAACCAACCAAACCAGCCAACCAACCAACCAAACCAGCTAAACCAAACCAGCCAACCAAACCAGCCAAACCAAACCAGCCAAACCAAACCAGCCAACCAAACCAACCAACCAACCAACCAACAAAACCAACCAACCAACAAAACCAACCAACCAACCCAACAAAACCAACTAACCAAACCAACCAACCAACCAAACCAGCCAACCAAACCAACCAACCAAACCAACCAACCAACCAACCAACAAAACCAACCAACCAACCAAACCAACTAACCAAACCAACCAACCAACCAAACCAGCCATCGAAACCAACCAACCAAACCAACTAACCAACCAACCAAACCAACTAACCAACCAACCAACCAAACCAGCCATCCAGACCAACCAACCAAACCAACTAACCAAACCAAACAACCATACCAACCAACCAAACCAAACCAAACCAACCAAACCAAACCAACCAAAACCAACCAAAACCAAACCAAACCAAACCAACCAACTAACCGACCAACCAAACCAGCCATCCATCCAAACCAACCAACCAACCAACCAACCAAACCAACCAAACCAAACCAACCCAACCAACCAACCAACCAACCAACCAACCAACCAAACCAAACCAAACCAAACCAAACCAACCAAACCAGCCATCCAAACCAACCAACCAACCAACCAAACAAACCAAAACAACTAACCAAACCAAACCAACAAAACCAACCAAACCATATATATATAATGTGTGTCCCACCATCACAGTTGGGGAAGTTTGGTCTGATTGGTCAGTTTGAATGTCTCACATTAGGGTTTCAGTCACATGGTCAAGAGAAGGATAAAAGAAGATTGACTGTTGCTCCTGCTCTTTGATTCTCTGTCTCTCTTCTTGGGGTCTTCTCTTTGGCTATTCTCTTCTTTGCTCTCTTCTTCTCTTTGTCTTTGTCTCTCTCCCTCTCTCTCTCTCTCTCTCTCTCTCTCTCTCTCTCTCTCTCTCTCTCTCTCTCTCTCTCTCTCTCTCTCTCTCTCTCTGGTAACATTCTATTCATGCTGGGTGTGATTAATGATATACATTTTTATCATCTCATACATATATTTTGTAACTATTTCAAGTGTACCCATAACCATATTTCGTCATTAAATATTTTCAATTACAAAAGAACTGCTAACTAGTTTTGATTTGGTTTTGACTTTGAAGTGTTACCTATTGCAATACAATATAGTCCCATTATAGCAACACTCTTCCACATATTTCGCTATTGTAACTGTGCTTATTTCCGTCGACTGTATAAGTTGCAGTGGGTGGTAAAGATGAGAAATGTACAGATTTCTATAATCTTTCTGATAACGTTTCTTTAGTCATTCGGCGACCCGGCAGCCTGAACCACTGCAGGCGATCCACCCTAATAATAGTGTCTCAATGGTAGTAAAGCAACACTGGGTTGGGTGTGTCTCAATCTGCACCCAAGCTCAGTAATATGCACACTACCCACATCCATGTTTAGTACATTAATTCCCTTGCTAGCCCAAGTGCATGTTCACAGTATACTTTGTATTATTATATTCTCATAAGTCACTCTTATTTGTCTCTGAATATCAGCTGGAAGTGTGAATGATATAAACAACATTCAAATAATACTTGCATTGTTCAAAGCAGCATGGGGGCAATTTCCTCCATGAGTTTACTTCATATTTAATTTGAATCTTTTTATATTACTGTAAGGAAAAATAAATAGGTTTCAGAGTAAATTCCTTCCAATTGCACTGCAGATTTTAACATGAGATTTATCACTCTTTAAAACAGTGTGGCAAAATAATAAAAGATACAAGTACACAAGTCTTTAATAACAGTTTAAAATGGGTTTCGGTTTTATTCCTGTGATCAAAGCTGAATTTTCAGAACTTCATGAATGGAACGGATCATTTATTTGATGTGATTCACACATTAAAGAAAGCAAATAGATTTAAGTTTAAGATTTATACAAAAGGATTTTAACTCATTTCAAATAATTAATTAATAGTATAATAATATGTAACGATGATTCAATCCAATTTGATGGATTTTTACTATTAATTGAATGTGTAAATCTGGGAAAAGTGTTTTTGGGGTGTAATATGCGGATTTGAAACATGCGTCTTCATATGTCAGTTTGAAAACTGATTCATTGTATTTTCAGGATTCTTTGATGAACAGAAAGATCAAAAGAATGGCATTGAACTGAATGCATTTATACAAATCTCACCGACCCAAAACTTTTCAGCGGGAGGGTAAAAGAAGCTCAGTGTGTGCAAGATATTTTTCTAGCTTAGTACAATAAGTCTTTCATATTCAGTACAGACACAATGCGGCATGAGGTGTGCTTTCCTGGCAGACGCAAACTCAAAAATGAACAGAGAGGAAGAATGAAAAGTGACAGAGAGAGAATAAGATCTTATCATGAGCGAATGAGAGCAACACTCCTGTTAGAGAGAGAGAGAGAGAGAGAGAGAGAGAGAGAGAGAGAGAGAGAGAGAGAGAGAGAGAGAGAGAGAGAGAGAGAGAGAGAGAGAGAGAGAGAGAGAGAGAGAGAGAGACAGAGAGACAGAGAGAGAGAGAGAGAGAGAGAGAGAGAGAGAGAGACAGAGAGAGAGAGAGAAAGAGAGAGAGAGAGAGAGACAGAGAGACAGAGAGAGAGAGAGAGAGAGAGAGAGAGAGAGAGAGAGAGAGAGAGAGAGAGAGAGAGAGAGAGAGGGTGTTCTGAAGGTTTGTTAAACCAGTTAAACCAAACATAAAAGATCCCAAACAAAACTTCATGGCAGCTTAAAAAACAAATAAACACCAAAAGCTGGAGTAAATAGGAAGCGTCCTGAAGCCTGCGGTCTCGATTTATCGTGCATTTTACCACCAGACAATTATGTGAAGGAAGGGTGTAAATAAAACAGGCCAGGCTTTTCTCGCTGCTCTCTGTAATTGATTTTCTTTGTTGCTAATGGCCTGAGGATACATCTCTGACCTGTGCCGAAAGGCCCGGCGAGGGCGGCGGGGCACGACGGGGGTGGTTTGATTTGATTTGTCGGGGTGTTGGAACGCTCGGCGCGGCTCGAGTTAATCACACGGCTTAATTAAAACCGGCAGCGTGCAGGGTTGGACGGGTGACTCCCTCGCCGCATGCAACCTGTCCAGACCACATCATTAAAGAAAGCAAAAACCTACCGACTTCCACCGGCGGACATAATTAAGCGTAAAATTGGGTTAATAACGGGAATGTCATGGGTGAGCATGCTATCGCATATTATAATAAGCCGGAGTTTGTAAAATCAGGGAGGTTATTAATGTTTTGAATTTTATAGCTTTTCATTTTACACTTTTAGTTAGTTTTGTGCTTTCATTCAGATTTCATTTTAAGTTCACTTGTATTTATTTCCAGTTAATAATTGTAGTTTCTTGTCAAGGTCAACATTTATAATTTTCATTTAGTTTACGTTTTTCAACTAATATTTATCTTTTGTTTTATATCAGATTTAATTTAATCAACAGAAATGTTTTTAAAAGGGCTGCCACACATTTCAAATGTTTCATTGTAATTAATTACATGTGCTGATTATTTAATCTAATTGACTGCACATCAAATTTGGCTGAGAAATTACCCCATTAAAGTCATTATTGTGTTAAATAATAAAGCATCAAATAGACTGTTTGATGCAGACTGTCCTCCAAAAAACAACAACAGACTCTATAGGTCATGTTTCAAGCACCTTATTACGACCTTTATTTACGTTTTAAAGTCATGCGCCCTATAACTGGCGTAAAAATAATGTCTGACTGTTACCAACGCATGTTCATTTTACTGCAATGTGTGGACTTTTTACCACCATGTCGTCATATTTCCATTTAGCAAAAATATTTTTTTTTATTAACCCAACCACCCCACCCCTAAACCTACCCTGTGATTTAAAGTGCATACACACTTTATGAGCACATGCGTTCCCTGGGATCGAACCGATGCATGATCACATGATTACATGATGTTGTATTTTGCAATGCTCTACCAATTGAGCTACGCAAATATTACACAGATAAAAGGAAACTGTGCATTAAAATGAAAGTGTCCTGTTCTCAACTTTAGTAAACTCTCCTATGGGTCGTATTTCAGAGGAGTGACAAGCGACCTATATAGGCGTATTGGTTGGAGGACATGTTGGTTTGATGTTTTAATTCAGAATCAGAATAGTCTAAAAAAAACACTGGACAGAACACATGTTGGGTTCATTTTACCCAGCAAACTGGGTTGTTTATTTAACCCAGCATAGTTGATTCATTTTTACTATAATACAATTTTTTTTTACTTCATAAATAAATTAATGTCTGCAGATTAACTTAAATCCTCTAAAACAAATATTAAAACTATATTAACTTATATCCTCTAATCCTTTTAAAATACAAAACACAACCACTCGCGACTCATATCGGGCCCTTATATGTTGCCTTGCATAAAATTAAACGATATACTGAAAAATAGTCATAATGCACCAATGCAAATACATGCACAAATTTAACGGAGCTGCACTGCTCTCTCCTGAAGAGGTGTAAAAAGCCCACGAAAAATAACCCAAACACTGTTACGTCTGACCCGGGATCTGAGTAACACAAAAACTACCCAAACACTGTTACGTCTGACCCGGGATCTGAGTAACACAAAAACTACCCAAACACTGGGTTGTCACGTCTGACCCGGGATCTGTGTAACACAAAAACTACCCAAACACTGGGTTGTCACGTCTGACCCAGGATCTGTGTAACACAAAAACTACCCAAACACTGGGTTGTTACGTCTGACCCAGGATCTGTGTAACACAAAAACTACCCAAACACTGGGTTGTCACGTCTGACCCAGGATCTGTGTAACACAAAAACTACCCAAACACTGGGGTTACGTCTGACCCAGGATCTGTGTAACACAAAAACTACCCAAACACTGGGTTGTCACGTCTGACCCAGGATCTGTGTTACACAAAACTACCCAAACACTGGGTTGTCACGTCTGACCCAGGATCTGTGTAACACAAAAACTACCCAAACACTGGGTTGTCACGTCTGACCCGGGATCTGTGTAACACAAAACTACCCAAACACTGGGTTACACGTCTGACCCAGGATCTGTGTAACACAAAAACTACCCAAACACTGGGTTGTCACGTCTGACCCAGGATCTGTGTAACACAAAACTACCCAAACACTGGGTTGTCACGTCTGACCCAGGATCTGTGTAACACAAAAACTACCCAAACACTGGGTTGTCACGTCTGACCCGGGATCTGTGTTACACAAAAACTACCCAAACACTGGGTTGTTACGTCTGACCCAGGATCTGTGTAACACAAAACTACCCAAACACTGGGTTATTACGTCTGACCCAGGATCTGTGTTACACAAAACTACCCAAACACTGGGTTGTTACATCTGACCCAGGATCTGTGTAACACAAAAACTACCCAAACACTGGGTTGTCACATCTGACCCAGGATCTGTGTAACACAAAACTACCCAAACACTGGGTTACGTCTGACCCGGGATCTGAGTAACACAAAAACTACCCAAACACTGGGTTGTTACGTCTGACCCGGGATCTGAGTAACACAAAAACTACCCAAACACTGGGTTGTTACGCCTGACCCGGGATCTGAGTAACACAAAAACTACCCAAACACTGGGTTGTTACGTCTGACCCGGGATCTGAGTAACACAAAAACTACCCAAACACTGGGTTTACGTCTGACCCGGGATCTGTGTAACACAAAACAACCCAAACACTGGGTTGTCACGTCTGACCCGGGATCTGAGTAACACAAAACTACCCAAACACTGGGTTGTCACGTCTGACCCAGGATCTGTGTAACACAAAAACTACCCAAACACTGGGTTGTTACGTCTGACCCAGGATCTGTGTAACACAAAAACTACCCAAACACTGGGTTGTTACGTCTGACCCGGGATCTGTGTAACACAAAAACTACCCAAACACTGGGTTGTTACGTCTGACCCGGGATCTGTGTAACACAAAACTACCCAAACACTGGGTTGTCACGTCTGACCCGGGACCTGTGTTACACAAAAACTACCCAAACACTGGGTTGTCACGTCTGACCCGGGATCTGTGTAACACAAAACTACCCAAACACTGGGTTGTCACGTCTGACCCAGGATCTGTGTTACACAAAAACTACCCAAACACTGGGTTGTCACGTCTGACCCGGGATCTGTGTAACACAAAAACTACCCAAACACTGGGTTGTCACGTCTGACCCAGGATCTGTGTTACACAAAAACTACCCAAACACTGGGTTGTTACGTCTGACCCAGGATCTGTGTAACACAAAACTACCCAAACACTGGGTTGTCACGTCTGACCCGGGATCTGTGTAACACAAAAACTACCCAAACACTGGGTTGTCACGTCTGACCCGGGATCTGTGTAACACAAAACTACCCAAACACTGGGTTGTCACGTCTGACCCAGGATCTGTGTTACACAAAACTACCCAAACACTGGGTTGTCACGTCTGACCCGGGATCTGTGTAACACAAAACTACCCAAACACTGGGTTGTTACGTCTGACCCAGGATCTGTGTAACACAAAAACTACCCAAACACTGGGTTGTTACGTCTGACCCAGGATCTGAGTAACACAAAAACTACCCAAACACTGGGTTGTCACGTCTGACCCAGGATCTGTGTAACACAAAACTACCCAAACACTGGGTTGTTACGTCTGACCCAGGATCTGTGTAACACAAAACTACCCAAACACTGGGTTGTCACGTCTGACCCAGGATCTGTGTAACACAAAACTACCCAAACACTGGGTTGTCACGTCTGACCCAGGATCTGTGTAACACAAAAACTACCCAAACACTGGGTTGTCACGTCTGACCCAGGATCTGTGTAACACAAAACTACCCAAACACTGGGTTGTTACGTCTGACCCGGGATCTGTGTAACACAAAAACTACCCAAACACTGGGTTGTCACGTCTGACCCGGGATCTGTGTAACACAAAAACTACCCAAACACTGGGTTGTTACGTCTGACCCAGGATCTGTGTAACACAAAAACTACCCAAACACTGGGTTGTTACGTCTGACCCGGGATCTGTGTAACACAAAAACTACCCAAACACTGGGTTATTACGTCTGACCCGGGATCTGTGTAACACAAAAACTACCCAAACACTGGGTTGTCACGTCTGACCCGGGATCTGTGTAACACAAAATCTACCCAAACACTGGGTTGTCACGTCTGACCCGGGATCTGTGTAACACAAAAACTACCCAAACACTGGGTTGTCACGTCTGACCCAGGATCTGTGTAACACAAAAACTACCCAAACACTGGGTTGTCACGTCTGACCCGGGATCTGTGTAACACAAAAACTACCCAAACACTGGGGGTTACGTCTGACCCAGGATCTGAGTAACACAAAAACTACCCAAACACTGGGTTGTCACGTCTGACCCAGGATCTGTGTAACACAAAAACTACCCAAACACTGGGTTGTCACGTCTGACCCAGGATCTGTGTAACACAAAAACTACCCAAACACTGGGTTGTTACGTCTGACCCAGGATCTGAGTAACACAAAAACTACCCAAACACTGGGTTGTTACGTCTGACCCAGGATCTGTGTAACACAAAAACTACCCAAACACTGGGTTGTTTCGTCTGACCCAGGATCTGAGTAACACAAAAACTACCCAAACACTGGGTTGTCACGTCTGACCCGGGATCTGTGTAACACAAAAACTACCCAAACACTGGGTTGTCACGTCTGACCCGGGATCTGAGTAAATACCCAAAATGCTCAACCAAGGATTTTAGGTGAAAAAAATAACCCAATATTTTCAGAGTGTACACTCGTCTGAAAAACAAAATCTTATTTAATTTATATCCCAATAAATGTGGTGTTTGCAGTGTTTTGGTGATCTGATTCCAGGGTTAGTTTGCATAACACAGTTGCATGACACTGAACGCAAGCAAATTTACACACAGGAAATTGTAAGAGATACAGCAGGAGACATAAATCGTAAAGACATCCAGATCTTTGTGCGGCACGCAATGTGCAAACAGAGAATATTAAATGAAGACTCTGAGCACGGAGGCTGTTTTCATACATCAAACTGTAAATAACACACCATTACTTTCGTTATGACCAGCACCTAAGCTGTTTTTTGTTTAAACCATACAATGTTTTTTCTGCCTGACGCTGGCCACTGTTAGAGACGCTGCTCAGTCTGCAATATATAAAGCAGTAAATTATTATTGCGTTTGATTTCACAGCCTCAGATCTGGAGCAGATGTACATGCTCTTCTCTAGACAAACTGCAATGCATTTAAAAGCTGAGATTAGCTTCGAAACGGCTAGTCAGTATTTGGGAGTGATGAGCAAATGTATTACCAGGTACACTGTCAAAAATTTATTTTACAAAGATTGTAGTTTAGGAGTACAACAACCTGTCACGCGGGCAGTGCCATTAAAAGGAGAACTGTGCACCTCATCAGCCCATGAACGGTGCATTTAGTACTTTACTCTAAAGGTAATACTTTGAACTTTTAAGAGTAAATAAGGTACACAGTTGTCCTTTTAATGGCTCTGCAGTGACAAGCATTTTTTTGAGTGTTTAATTCTTAAATTGTCCTGTACATATAATAGCAGATAAGAGCAGATTGACATCTGTAAAAATAGCAATTAACCGCAAAAGATTACCCATGTTTACATATGTTAATGAGGTGAATAATAAGGATGAATGGATGGACAGATGGATGATAGAACGACAAATAGATTGATGGATGGATAGAACGATGGATGTATGTATGGATGGATGGAACGATACATCGAAGGATAGAATGATAGATGGATGATAGAATGATGGATGGATATAATGGATAGAGCGATGGATAGAGCGATGGATAGAGCGGTGGATAGAGCGGTGGATAGAGCGATGGATAGAGCGATGGATAGAGCGATGGATAGAGCGATGGATAGAGCGATGGATAGAGCGATGGATAGAGAGGTGGATAGAGCGATGGATAGAGCGGTGGATAGAGCGGTGGATAGAGCGATGGATAGAGCGATGGATAGAGGGGTGGATAGAGCGATGGATAGAGCGATGGATAGAGCGGTGGATAGAGCGATGGATAGAGCGATGGATAGAGCGGTGGATAGAGCGGTGGATAGAGCGGTGGATAGAGCGGTGGATAGAGCGATGGATAGAGCGATTGATAGAGCGGTGGATAGAGCGGTGGATAGAGCGGTGGATAGAGCGGTGGATAGAGCGGTGGATAGAGCGGTGGATAGAGAGATGGATAGAGCGGTGGATAGAGCGGTGGATAGAGCGTGGATAGAGCGGTGGATAGAGCGGTGGATAGAGCGATGGATGAGCGGTGGATAGAGCGTGGATAGAGCGGTGGATAGAGCGGTGGATAGAGCGGTGGATAGAGCGTGGATAGAGCGGTGGATAGAGCGATGGATAGAGCGATTGATAGAGCGATGGATAGAGCGTGTGATAGAGCGGTGGATAGAGCGATGGATAGAGCGGTGGATAGAGCGATGGATAGAGCGTGGATAGAGCGATGGATAGAGCGGTGGATAGAGCGTGGATAGAGCGGTGGATAGAGCGATGGATAGAGCGGTGGATAGAGCGGTGGATAGAGCGGTGGATAGAGCGGTGGATAGAGCGGTGGATAGAGCGATGGATAGAGCGGTGGATAGAGCGATGGATAGAGCGTGGATAGAGCGGTGGATAGAGCGATGGATAGAGCGGTGGATAGAGCGGTGGATAGAGCGGTGGATAGAGCGGTGGATAGAGCGGTGGATAGAGCGATGGATAGAGCGATGGATGAAGCGATGGATAGAGAGATGGATAGAGAGATGGATAGAGCGGTGGATAGAGCGATGGATAGAGCGGTGGATAGAGCGATGGATAGAGCGGTGGATAGAGCGATGGATAGAGCGGTGGATAGAGCGATGGATAGAGCGGTGGATAGAGCGATGGATAGAGCGGTGGATATGGATAGAGCGATGGATAGAGAGATGGATAGAGCGGTGGATAGAGCGGTGGATAGGCGATGGATAGGCGATGGATAGAGAGATGGATAGAGAGATGGATAGAGCGGTGGATAGAGCGGTGGATAGAGCGGTGGATAGAGCGGTGGATAGAGCGGTGGATAGAGCGATGGATAGAGCGGTGGATAGAGCGATGGATAGAGCGATGGATAGAGGGGTGGATAGAGCGATGGATAGAGCGATGGATAGAGCGGTGGATAGAGCGATGGATAGAGCGATGGATAGAGCGGTGGATAGAGCGGTGGATAGAGCGGTGGATAGAGCGGTGGATAGAGCGATGGATAGAGCGATTGATAGAGCGGTGGATAGAGCGATGGATAGAGCGATGGATAGAGCGATGGATAGAGCGATGGATAGAGCGATGGATAGAGCGGTGGATAGAGCGGTGGATAGAGCGATGGATAGAGCGATGGATAGAGCGATGGATAGAGCGATGGATAGAGCGGTGGATAGAGCGATGGATAGAGCGATGGATAGAGCGTGGATAGAGCGGTGGATAGAGCGGTGGATAGAGCGGTGGATAGAGCGATGGATAGAGCGGTGGATAGAGCGATGGATAGAGCGGTGGATAGAGCGATGGATAGAGCGGTGGATAGAGCGATGGATAGAGCGATGGATAGAGCGTGGATAGAGCGGTGGATAGAGCGGTGGATAGAGCGGTGGATAGAGCGGTGGATAGAGCGATGGATAGAGCGGTGGATAGAGCGATGGATAGAGCGTGGATAGAGCGGTGGATAGAGCGATGGATAGAGCGATGGATGATAGAGCGATGGATAGAGAGATGGATAGAGAGATGGATAGAGCGGTGGATAGAGCGATGGATAGAGCGGTGGATAGAGCGGTGGATAGAGCGGTGGATAGAGCGGTGGATAGAGCGATGGATAGAGCGGTGGATAGAGCGGTGGATAGAGCGGTGGATAGAGAGATGGATAGAGCGGTGGATAGAGCGGTGGATAGAGCGGTGGATAGAGAGATGGATAGAGCGGTGGATAGAGCGGTGGATAGAGCGGTGGATAGAGAGATGGATAGAGCGGTGGATAGAGCGGTGGATAGAGAGATGGATAGAGCGGTGGATAGAGCGGTGGATAGAGCGGTGGATAGAGATGGATAGAGCGGTGGATAGAGCGGTGATAGAGCGTGGATAGAGCGGTGGATAGAGCGGTGGATAGAGCGGTGGATAGAGCGGTGGATAGAGCGGTGGATAGAGCGGTGGATAGAGCGGTGGATAGAGCGTGGATAGAGCGGTGGATAGAGCGGTGGATAGATGGATAGAGCGGTGGATAGAGCGGTGGATAGAGCGATGGATAGAGCGATGGATAGAGCGATGGATAGAGCGGTGGATAGAGCGATGGATAGAGAGATGGATAGAGCGTGGATAGAGCGGTGGATAGAGCGGTGGATAGAGCGGTGGATAGAGCGGTGGATAGAGCGATGGATAGAGCGGTGGATAGAGCGGTGGATAGAGCGTGGTGGATAGGATAGCGGATGATAGAAGCGATGGAGAGATGGATAGAGCGGTGGATAGAGAGATGGATAGAGCGGTGGATAGAGCGATGGATAGAGCGGTGGATAGAAGCGATGGATAGAGAGATGGATAGAGCGGTGGATAGAGCGTGGATAGAGCGGTGGATAGAGCGGTGGATAGAGCGGTGGATAGAGCGGTGGATAGAGCGGTGGATAGAGAGATGGATAGAGCGGTGGATAGAGCGGTGGATAGAGCGGTGGATAGAGCGGTGGATAGAGCGGTGGATAGAGAGATGGATAGAGCGGTGGATAGAGCGGTGGATAGAGCGGTGGATAGAGAGATGGATAGAGCGGTGGATAGAGCGATGGATAGAGCGGTGGATAGAGCGATGGATAGAGCGGTGGATAGAGCGTGGATAGAGCGGTGGATAGAGCGATGGATAGAGCGATGGATAGAGCGGTGGATAGAGCGGTGGATAGAGCGATGGATAGAGCGGTGGATAGAGCGGTGGATAGAGCGGTGGATAGAGCGGTGGATAGAGCGATGGATAGAGCGGTGGATAGAGCGTGGATAGAGCGTGATAGAGCGGTGGATAGAGCGGTGGATAGAGCGGTGGATAGAGCGGTGGATAGAGCGGTGGATAGAGCGGTGGATAGAGCGATGGATAGAGCGGTGGATAGAGCGGTGGATAGAGTGATGGATAGAGCGGTGGATAGTCCTATATATAATAGCAGGTGAGAGCAGATTGACTGTACTCATGTTTATATGTTAATGAGAACATTGACTGCAGTTTTTTTTTTACTTCTGAAAATTTCACTTCGGTTATATTGAAATAATCCAAATGGTGATTGAAAGCAACTGTATTTAGGGCATCAATTTAGGAATATTTAGATATTTGTACTGGAAAACAAGACAAAAATACTGATAAAGAAAATCATTAAGCTGAAGTGGCTGCCGATCTACACAAACAGCCCTAAATACTACAAAATAATGACATTACACATCATATAACGTGTGCTTAGAAACTGTCAAAACAACTGGGGTAATCTATTGCGCACGACTGGGGCGGGATAATGACCCATCCATCACGGGTTTATTGGAGCACCATTGGCTGAAAGGAGGCACCATCTGTGTTCCTCCGTCTGGCCTCTGTCAGAACAGGTGACGGCAGCATCGCTCCTTCTGCTTCTCATCATCTCGCTCTCAGCCAAAACGCAACATCTCAACGCTAACAGGGCCGTAAAATATGAGCATCTCTTGCCATGCTGAGCCCACGCTCGGTGTGGACAGATCACTCAACGAGGAAACATCTGAGGTGGAAAGAGGATGCACAGCACTTACTTCTGCGCTGACACACGGCCGGCTGTGACCGGTTCTCCGTTATCAGGACGAGAGGGAGGTGAGCAATTAAGATGGGTAATTACATAAGGGGATGACAACAAGATGGAGTGAGAGGGAGAATGAAGGGAGTGTGCACTGCATGGAAATGTCTTCATCAGTGTTTTTGTAAGGCTTTTGCCAAAGACAAGAACAAACTGCCACTGGACCAAGAACATTACATTTATTACAAGATTTATTCTTTGAAAAGTCTCAGTATCTTCATTTTGATACTTGAATTTTTCTTGTTTTAAGGATGTTTGGATATTAATAACTGAAACTACATATAGATCTTTACAACACTAGATACTGTGATAGACTGAACGATAGATGATTGATTTACAATACGATTGATAGAAAGAATGAAAGAAAAATAGAAACGATAGAATAATAGAATGATAGACTGAACGATAGATGCTTCCATGGATAGATGGATGGATAGATAGAATGATAGAACAATAGATAGATAGATAGAACGATAGATGATAGAACAATAGATAGAATGATGGATAGATGGAAGGATAGAACGATGGATAGAACAATGGATGGATAGATAAATGCTTCCTTTGGATGGATAGAATGATGATAGATATAACGATAGATAGAACAATAGAACGATAGATAGAACAATAGATAGAACGATAGATAGAACGATAGATAGAACGATAGATAGAACGATAGATAGAACGATAGATAGATATATAGATAGAACGATAGATAGATAGAAACGATAGATAGATAGAACGATAGATAGATAGAACGATAGATAGATAGAACGATAGATAGATAGAAACGATAGATAGATAGAACGATAGAGCGATAGATAGAACGATAGAACGATAGATAGAACGATAGAAAGATAGAACGATAGAACGATAGATAGAACGATAGAACGATAGATAGATAGATAGATAGATAGATAGATAGATAGATAGATAGATAGATAGATAGAACGATAGATAGATAGAATGATAGATAGATAGATAGATAGATAGATAGATAGATAGATAGATAGATAGATAGATAGATAGATAGATAGATAGATAGATAGATAGATAGATAGATGGAAGGATAGATAGAACGATAGAATGATAGAACAATAGATAGAATGATGGATGATGCAAGGATAGAACGATGGATAGAACAATGGATGGATAGATAAATGCTTCCTTTGGATGGATAGAATGATGATAGATATAACGATAGATAGAACAATAGAACGATAGATAGAACGATAGATAGAACGATAGATAGAACGATAGATAGAACGATAGATAGAACGATAGATAGATAGATAGATAGAACGATAGATAGATAGAACGATAGATAGATAGAACGATAGATAGATAGAACGATAGATAGATAGAACGATAGATAGATAGAACGATAGATAGATAGAACGATAGATAGATAGAACGATAGAACGATAGATAGAACGATAGAACGATAGCGATAGATAGAGCGATGATAGAACGATGGAGCGATGATAGATAGATAGATAGATAGATAGATAGATAGAACGATAGAACGATAGAACGATAGATAGATAGATAGATAGATAGATAGATAGATAGATAGATAGATAGATAGATAGATAGATAGATAGATAGATAGATAGATAGATAGATAGATAGATAGATAGATAGATAGATAGATGGAAGGATAGATAGAACGATAGTACGATGGATGCATAGAACAATAGAATGATAGAATTATGCAGATAAAACAATAGAATGATGGATGGATATAGAATAATAGAACAATGGATGGATGGGAGGACAGAATGATGGATGGATGAAGGATAGAATGATGGATGGATAGAACAACAGAATGATGGATGGATGGAATGATAGAACGATGGTTGGATGGAAGGATAGAATGATGGACGGATGAAAGGATAGATCTGGTGTTTTGCTGAGACAGAGACACATGGAACTGAAGGTCACTGAGGAGCAGAAAGGCCTTTAATCTGCTCTCAATGTTTCCATCAAACTGAACGTGTCATGAAGGGCTTTAATAACTGCCCCGTGAAGAGGGTAAATGTTTCACGGGGTAAACTGAGCCAGCAGCTCCTCTGAAACACAAACAGCTCGACGCGCTCACAGAAGAACGACAGCACAGAGCATCCGTCTCATCCACACCAGCCTTCAGGCACGCCTTGTCTGTAAATATCTATAAACCGCTTTTATCAAGGACCAAACTGATTTAAGCCAGTTTGCTCTCCATGAGTCAGTGTGATTGTGATCCACTGTGAGCTGATGCAGAGCAAACTAGAGCACAGCTGCGGCGTTATTCACAGACACACAGGAACTGAAGGAACGGACACTCACGGACACAGTTCTACGCTGTGAGTCAATGACAAGTTGTTGCTATGCGGTTGCTAGGGGCTTGGGTCAGCATCGAATGATGAATTTTAATATTTCTGTCATCATTTACTCTCATGTGTAAACCTGTAAGACTCACCTTTCTCTGTGGAACACAACATGATAAAAGTATAATTGTTAAGGGATGGATGGATGGATGGATGGATGGATGGATGGATGGATGGATGGATGGATGGATGGATGGATGGATGGATGGATGGATGGATGGATGGATGGATGGATGGATGGATGGATGGATGGATGAACAGACAAATAGACAGAGCGAACAAATGATGGACAGATGGATAGAATGACAGATCAATGGACAGACGGATAGACAGATAAAGTGAACGAACGATGGATGGATGAATAGAAGGACAGATGAAAGGATAGACAGACAGAGTGGACAAACGATGATGGATGGAACAAGCAAACGAATGACAGACAATCGGATTAGATAGAACGATAGATAGATAGATAGATAGAACGATAGAACGATAGAACGATAGAACGATAGATAGATAGATAGATAGATAGATAGATAGATAGATAGATAGATAGATAGATAGATAGATAGAACGATAGATAGATAGATAGATAGATAGATAGATAGATAGATAGATAGATAGATAGATAGATAGATAGATAGATAGATAGATAGATAGATAGATAGATAGATAGATAGATAGAACGATGGATGGATGGAGTAAAGTATGGTATAAATCAGTTTTCGTGTTATTTTAGTTTTTATTCATATTTAGAATTTGCTTTAGGTTTCATTTTAATGTTAGTTTAATTGTTAGTAATTTCATTTTGTGATTTTGTCATTTTATTTGTTTAATATATATATATATATATATATATATATATATATATATATATATATATATATATTGCTATTGAGGTTTGATTTGTTTTTGTTTCAGTTTATTTCTAATTTTCACAGAAGCCGGTCAGTCACGGGTTTGGAAAGACACGACACACCCTCATTCTTCCCTTTAAGAAATTAGCATATGCATGGTCATCTCTTTCTCACAGCGAATGAATATTGAAGATGAAGTGCAGATTTAGCTTCATACAGCCGGATTCCCCGACACCAGACAATCATCACGTCTCATGGCGCTCGCACAGAGAGGGAGGAAAGGGACATTTTGGCAGGCAATTAAATGTGTAATGGCACCAATTATAGTTAATGATGGATTGTTGATTCTTTGGAGAAGGAATGGATGATGGGATGTGTGTGCCGGCGCAGCGGGGAGAGTGTGTTCAATAGTCCGGTGAAAGGCTACAATCAGACTCAATGAAAAACAAGAGGTGGAGCACCTGTGCTGACGGAGGGAAACAATCAGCTCGGCTTGTTCAAAACGCTGTGGATCCCAGGGGAAACGCGTCAGAATTAAGGCCATTTATCCAGTCAGCTCAAACTGATGTTTAGAGAGGTCAGCGCTTCACGTTCCTTTCACGCGTTCTCTCAGCTCCGCTTTGGACGAGGCTGAATGTGACGTGGGGACTGAAGAACGCCTGCCTTCGTCTGACAGACTCAACGCCGTCTGATGCACAGATAATACCGGACGCAAAACCACGATTAATGCATTTCATCCCAGAATGGACTGGGATCTGGGTGACTATTACACTCTGATTTAAACATCTGATCTGATGAGTGCAGCGAGCAACACTTTATCCCAGTCATATTTCACAGCAAAATAAATAATCAGAATGACGTCTATTTGAGGACTATTAATAACATTTATTTAAACATGGATGGATGGAGAGATAGAATGATCAATGGGACGAAAGAACGATAGAAGGAGAGATGGATGGATAGAACGATAGACAGAACAACAGATAGATAGACAGACAGACAGACAGACAGACAGACAGACAGACAGACAGACAGACAGACAGATAGATAGATAGATAGATAGATAGATAGATAGATAGATAGATAGATAGATAGATAGATAGATAGATAGATAGATAGATAGATAGATAGATAGATAGATAGATAGATAGATAGATAAATAGAACGATAGAACGATAGAACGATAGAACGATAGAACAATAGATAGATAGATAGAACGATAGAACGATAGAACAATAGATAGAACAATAGATAGATAGATAGATAGATAGATAGATAGATAGATAGATAGATAGATAGAACGATAGAACGATAGAAACGATAGAACGATAGATAGATAGATAGATAGATAGATAGATAGATATAGAAACGATAGATAGATAGATAGATAGATAGATAGATAGATAGATAGATAGATAGATAGATAGATAGATAGATAGATAGATAGATAGATAGATAGATAGATAGATAGATAGATAGATAGATAGATAGAACGATGGATAAATGGATGGATAGATAGATAGAATGACAGATAGATAGAACCGTAGAATGATAGAATGATGGATGGATGGATGGATGATGGGATAGAACAATAGAACAATAGAACAATAGACAGACAGACAGACAGACAGACAGACAGACAGACAGACAGACAGACAGATAGATAGATAGATAGATAGATAGATAGATAGATAGATAGATAGATAGATAGATAGATAGATAGATAGATAGAAAGTTTTCTTGCTTTTAATAAAAAATTCTTAAGAAAAATTGGGGTCATAAAAATGATCTTAATTCAAAGGGAACACGAGATGATTTATGGACCTCCACTGACGGATATCTGTTCTTGTTTTAAGAGAACTTCATTTTGATAATTTTTCCAGAAAGCAACACTTCATATCTCGACATTTGCTTCTCCAGTAAATGTATCTTGCTTTGAGAATATTGAGATATTTATGCTGGAAAACAGGACAGAAACACTGAGGTAGAGGATCATCCGTGCCGTGTTTAAACTCAAATAACCCGAGCCGGCAGACGAAGCTGTGACTCTCTATATATAGAAGCAATATTGAGCTGAGTTATGCTTTCTTAAGGTGTAAACAGAGCCAGAGCAACACCTCAGGTGAACACACTTCCCTTCAGATCCCGTCACTTTCTCCTCACTCACACACACGTCTCCAAACCCCTGGACTAATAAGACCTTCCATGAAATCTTCCACCGTTATTGTGCATGCTAGTATTATTTAAAAACTTCAATGAGTATGGTAATCATGCAGTACCAAGGTATATAAAGGGAGATATACCATCATAGTTCCTCCACTTTATCTTTTCATAAGCGTGTAATATTCTCTGCAGAAAGGCTCAAATTACAGAGCTCAAGAGCCACTTTTAGAAATTGCTGGCCAGTGAATAAAACCGACAGGTAAGAGTCATCTTTAAAGAAAGGTGCAATAACCTACAATCACAGCACATCTCATTCATCACAAAAGAGGAGTTAAACGTGTAAATCTGCATACAATTATAACGTGCTGCCAGTATGCCAGCTTTCTACTTCAAGTCACGGGCGTCAGAAGCCAAAAAGAAATGAACCAGACAGAATAATACTGGAGTCCATGCCGTTTCCATTAAAGGTGGAGTAAGTGCGATTTCAAAACTGCTTTAGAAAAGTCCTGAGGTTCGAATCCGCCTTTTCCCATCACACATCAGATCGGAAAGGCATTTATCTTCAATAAAAATTAAGAAAATATTATAAAAATGGAAATAAAGTGTCTAACGTGTGTTTAATAATAAAGTGCTAGGAGTCGGTGAATAGACTTGCGCTGAATTAGAGACGGTAAAAGTGAGCCGGTCCAGTATCATTGGTCTTAAAGTGAGCGGGTCCAGTATCATTGGTCTTAAAGTGAGCCGGTCCAGTATCATTGGTCTTAAAGTGAGCCGGTCCAGTATCATTGGTCTTAAAGTGAGCGGTCCAGTATCATTGGTCTTAAAGTGAGCGGGTCCAGTATCATTGGTCTTAAAGTGAGCGGTCCAGTATCATTGGTCTTAAAGTGAGCCGGTCCAGTATCATTGGTCTTAAAGTGAGCCGGTCCAGTGTCATTGGTCTTAAAGTGAGCCGGTCCTGTATCATTGGTCTTAAAGTGAGCCGGTCCTGTATCATTGGTCTTAAAGTGAGCCGGTCCAGTATCATTGGTCTTAAAGTGAGCCGGTCCAGTATCATTGGTCTTAAAGTGAGCCGGTCCAGTATCATTGGTCTTAAAGTGAGCAGGTCCAGTATCATTGGTCTTAAAGTGAGCAGGTCCAGTATCATTGGTCTTAAAGTGAGCGGTCCAGTATCATTGGTCTTAAAGTGAGCGGGTCCAGTATCATTGGTCTTAAAGTGAGCCGGTCCAGCATCATTGGTCTTAAAGTGAGCAGGTCCAGTATCATTGGTCTTAAAGTGAGCGGTCCAGTATCATTGGTCTTAAAGTGAGCCGGTCCAGTATCATTGGTCTTAAAGTGAGCGGGTCCAGTATCATTGGTCTTAAAGTGAGCGGGTCCAGTATCATTGGTCTTAAAGTGAGCGGGTCCAGTGTCATTGGTCTTAAAGTGAGCGGGTCCAGTATCATTGGTCTTAAAGTGAGCCGGTCCAGTATCATTGGTCTTAAAGTGAGCGGTCCAGTATCATTGGTCTTAAAGTGAGCGGTCCAGTATCATTGGTCTTAAAGTGAGCCGGTCCAGTATCATTGGTCTTAAAGTGAGCCGGTCCAGTATCATTGGTCTTAAAGTGAGCCGGTCCAGTATCATTGGTCTTAAAGTGAGCGGTCCAGTATCATTGGTCTTAAAGTGAGCCGGTCCAGTATCATTGGTCTTAAACTGAGCCGGTCCAGTATCATTGGTCTTAAAGCGAGCCGGTCCAGTATCATTGGTCTTAAAGCGAGCCGGTCCAGTATCATTGGTCTTAAAGCGAGCGGTCCAGTATCATTGGTCTTAAAGTGAGCGGGTCCAGTATCATTGGTCTTAAAGTGAGCGGGTCCAGTATCATTGGTCTTAAAGTGAGCGGTCCAGTATCATTGATCTTAAAGTGAGCCGGTCCAGTATCATTGGTCTTAAAGTGAGCGGGTCAGTATCATTGGTCTTAAAGTGAGCGGTCCAGTATCATTGGTCTTAAAGTGAGCGGTCCAGTATCATTGGTCTTAAAGTGAGCGGGTCCAGTATCATTGGTCTTAAAGTGAGCCGGTCCAGTATCATTGGTCTTAAAGTGAGCCGGTCCAGTATCATTGGTCTTAAAGTGAGCCGGTCCAGTATCATTGGTCTTAAAGTGAGCCGGTCCAGTATCATTGGTCTTAAAGTGAGCCGGTCCAGTATCATTGGTCTTAAAGTGAGCGGGTCCAGTATCATTGGTCTTAAAGTGAGCGGGTCCAGTATCATTGGTCTTAAAGTGAGCGGGTCCAGTATCATTGGTCTTAAAGTGAGCCGGGTCCAGTATCATTGGTCTTAAAGTGAGCCGGTCCAGTATCATTGGTCTTAAAGTGAGCCGGTCCAGTATCATTGGTCTTAAAGTGAGCCGGTCCAGTATCATTGGTCTTAAAGTGAGCGCGGTCCAGTATCATTGGTCTTAAAGTGAGCGGGTCCAGTATCATTGGTCTTAAAGTGAGCGGGTCCAGTATCATTGGTCTTAAAGTGAGCCGGTCCAGTATCATTGGTCTTAAAGTGAGCCGGTCCAGTATCATTGGTCTTAAAGTGAGCCGGTCCAGTATCATTGGTCTTAAAGTGAGCCGGTCCAGTATCATTGGTCTTAAAGTGAGCCGGTCCAGTATCATTGGTCTTAAAGTGAGCGGTCCAGTATCATTGGTCTTAAAGTGAGCCGGTCCAGTATCATTGGTCTTAAAGTGAGCCGGTCCAGTATCATTGGTCTTAAAGTGAGCGGTCCAGTATCATTGGTCTTAAAGTGAGCGGGTCCAGTATCATTGGTCTTAAAGTGAGCGGTCCAGTATCATTGGTCTTAAAGTGAGCCGGTCCAGTATCATTGGTCTTAAAGTGAGCGGTCCAGTATCATTGGTCTTAAAGTGAGCGGTCCAGTATCATTGGTCTTAAAGTGAGCGGTCCAGTATCATTGGTCTTAAAGTGAGCCGGTCCAGTATCATTGGTCTTAAAGTGAGCCGGTCCAGTATCATTGGTCTTAAAGTGAGCGGTCCAGTATCATTGGTCTTAAAGTGAGCCGGTCCAGTATCATTGGTCTTAAACTGAGCCGGTCCAGTATCATTGGTCTTAAAGCGAGCCGGTCCAGTATCATTGGTCTTAAAGCGAGCCGGTCCAGTATCATTGGTCTTAAAGTGAGCGGTCCAGTATCATTGGTCTTAAAGTGAGCGGTCCAGTATCATTGGTCTTAAAGTGAGCGGGTCCAGTATCATTGGTCTTAAAGTGAGCGGGTCCAGTATCATTGATCTTAAAGTGAGCCGGTCCAGTATCATTGGTCTTAAAGTGAGCCGGTCCAGTATCATTGGTCTTAAAGTGAGCCGGTCCAGTATCATTGGTCTTAAAGTGAGCCGGTCCAGTATCATTGGTCTTAAAGTGAGCGGGTCCAGTATCATTGGTCTTAAAGTGAGCGGGTCCAGTATCATTGGTCTTAAAGTGAGCCGGTCCAGTATCATTGGTCTTAAAGTGAGCCGGTCCAGTATCATTGGTCTTAAAGTGAGCCGTCCAGTATCATTGGTCTTAAAGTGAGCCGGTCCAGTATCATTGGTCTTAAAGTGAGCCGGTCCAGTATCATTGGTCTTAAAGTGAGCCGGTCCAGTATCATTGGTCTTAAAGTGAGCCGGTCCAGTATCATTGGTCTTAAAGTGAGCCGGTCCAGTATCATTGGTCTTAAAGTGGGTGGGTCTTGTCCCGCCCACATACAATGGTTTCCCGACAAAAATATTCTTATTAATCAAAAAACAAATTCATTTATAAAATCATGAACGGTGCTCTCTCATAATTAGATGCATTAGATTAGGAGTTTATGTTTGAGTGATTTTCGCTGTCAAACTTTCAACGCTTGGACGTCATTTCTTTGCACAGTTTGAATATGCATCAAGTAGCTCCATGATTAATAAATAAATATTATGTTATGCCCTTTTACAAAGTCTGGTGTTGTTTTTGGGGCTTATACCATGAAGCCGGTTTAGCCAGCTAACCAGTTATGTTTCCCATGCCAATCCTGGGTTTTTAGGTAAGTGGAAAATGTTCATCTCCATGGTAACTTACGCTCCACGGCTAACCTGCTCCAGGCCAGGTTATGTTCTGGATAAGAGATCTCACACTGAAAAAATGTCTGCAGCTCTTAAACCTTATGGTCTATATTCATAAATTTTGTCTTATTTTAAACTAGACACTTGAAATTTTGTTAGCCAAGAGTCATAACTCAAAGTAGTATAGGAACAGAGTAAAACAAGGGGAAATATACATGAAACTAACTCACGTTTTTTATTTTTTTTTATTCCCTTAGGAAAAATTTATGAGATTTTAATTTTGAGGCCCTGAAAATAACCTAAATGCCTTTTGATTGGTTACTACGTCCATCAATCAAACCTTTGCTGGCAAGGCATTGGCTAGGCATTGATAGCCTTTAGCCAACGAAAACCATGGATGATTTGATTGACAGCTCACGAGCCAGTAATGCACTTCCTATTCGGATGACTCCTCAGAAAGCCTGTGTTTGGAGCAGAGAGATCTGGGAGGGTTTAACATGAGAGGAACAGTCCAAAGTACAATGTAGATCGTTGGAATAATTATTGAAATCGATATTTCATTGAAAATGGACATGACTGATTACCCTAACGCAAAACGCTCATGCAAACAACAGAGGATATTTTGTTATTTTCCTTATTTTTTGTTCTTTTGGATTAAAAAGTGGGATGCATTTTGAAGAGTGGACTCTTACACGGACATGTAAGAGGTTAAAATTAAAGGTCATGACATAGCAAATGGTTTATAACGACTAAAGAATCTGGCTTTTAACAATGTTTATTTATAATAATAATAATAATAATTTTGAATGATTTAGATATCATTTATATATATCCTTAATCAATTACACAAGTAATTTTAGTTAATAAATCATTAATAGGCACTTTATTAAAATTAATATAAATAGTCTATATAAAGCTTTAAAATCAATAAATAAAGCTATAAAAATGACTACATGTGAGCTTAAATGTTCAATTCTCTCTATATATCAAGTAAACTAACTTTTACTTGCATTGACATGAAAAGAGCTGCCGATCGTACTTTCTTGCTGTGTAAATTTGTTTAAATTCTTAATATTTTTCAATCATGTAATATTCTGCAGAAGAGAGAATTTAATCTCAGTGTCACTGATCCAGAGCGTGTGATTGGCTGTTCACTGCTGATGTCACTCAGGATCAAAGCCTGAGCTGACAGAGAAAGCTGATGATCAGCATCATGGGACCAACAAAGCCTGAATAGATGGGTTTGGTTTTGTCAACTCGACACTAATCCTGCAACCCTGAGTTTGTTAAACTACCATCATGGTACAGGCCCCTGCTTGAGTGTTGATTATTCCTCATATTCTCCATTGTTGCGGCTCCTCTCTTCCCAGTCTGTCAGTAACGCTCTGTTTAGTTCCTGTCTCTATGAAGCCCCTCCTTCTGAAAAGCACACTGTGCTCTGATTGGTCGGCTGGAGCAGTGTGTTGTGATTGGTGTTTGGGAAATGTCCCGCCCCTTACCATAACCACCAGTTTGAACACTACTAACTAACTCAACCAGGCCCGCCCTTTATTCTGCATATTAAATATTTAAATGAGGAATATTGTGAAGCGCTCATTCGGAAGAAAATAACTGGAGGGACATTGTAGACATTGTTCATGCTCAAACAGCAGCAAAACCTTCTGTGAATTAATGCTTTACCGATTAAATGTTATTTTAGACGTGTCAACACTGCGGCATGACAAAACTCACATGCAACATGTTTTGTAGGCGTGTTACAATCCTGATCGCCACTTGCAATGCAAACATGTTGACATCAAAGATATATACGTACTAATATCTCATGAACAGGCCTCTTTGGAGCAGGGCAGATCTTGGACTTTAATGCCCACAGTATTGATCCTGCTGGCGAGGTCCACGGCCGATTGCTGGGAAACTCAGTGTGTGTCTGCACCGTGATGTTGTGTACGCACAAGAGCGAGTGTATCTGTGAGAGCATCTTGGCGTCGGGCGGCCGGAGAGCTCGTGGTTTTGCACTGCAGATGGGAGGGTGCAGACAGAGCGGAACCGGCCCGATGCGTTTTTAATGGCTCTGCTGCTCTCTGGAAACTGATGGACGAGGCTCCACGCTGTGAAACTCAAACCTCCAGCCGGTTCATTTCTGATTTCTAATCCAGCCAATTCTACGCTGCGCTTCTTTATTGACCGGATGGCTGCACCTGACAAACCTCCAGGGTAAATGTTCCCATTTGCACAGATTTATCTGTATGGAGCTGACCATTGTTACAGATTTGGTGGATCAGATTGTCAGTATTTTTTTGGAATATTATTTTCCTCCAGAGTATTTACAGTATGAGGAATTATTCATGCATATTGGCATCTCTGATAAAAAAAATCATGCAGTACCATTCAAAAGTTGCAGTCAGTAGTGAGCTGGGTTGCGTTGGGTCCAGAACAGATCCAATACCACTCAGTTTTTCTGTATATCTTGCTCTGTTAAGTGGCAGAAGTGATTCTACACAGGCTATACTGAGTTAACCCATACATTTCTGTCTGTTTTTCCCCACACCGACCAAGTCTATTTCCCAAAGTTCAACATTTAAAAAAACAAACAAACAAACAAAAAGACCTCGTGAAATATTATTATGGTTCATGAAAATGCATTGTCATCAGTTTGCCTTCATTAGAACACAGAACATGTACACGTTTTACACACCACTTACACGTGAAAGGGAGCAGGTGTACATTTCTTTCGTGAAAATACGAACATTTTCGTCAATCCAAAAATTTACGTCAGCGCGGCTTTACCAACGATTTATTCGACAAATTCGTTCTGCTTGTGTTTCATGAACGAGACCCATGGACTTTTACTAACATTGTGTTATTTACAATCCTGTTTTAATTTTTTCTAGATAAAACCAGATTATTAAAAAACCAATAAACCCCCCAAAAAAACAACCAGAGCATTTACATTTACAGCAATGTGTCGACTGTAGACAAACCACAATCAAATGAAGATGTGCCTATAAATCTTCAAACTGTGAATTAATTATTCATATTTGTTTTGCAATTTTGATCGTGTTTTATTTGCTACTGTGTTGCTATTTATTCAAACTCTGTCCGTTTCCTGAAAAAATGTGTTTTGATTTATGATGTAATGAGTATTTTTATGATTACCCCGTTTATTGGTGTTGTTCTCTTATTCAAATTATAAATGATTAACAACTGTGCTCTTGAATCTGTCATTGCATCATAGATCCTTTGCACTGTGGTGAATTATTATTGCTCTTTATTGTCTATTTTAGTCTTTTAAATAACATGGGTTATCTTAATATGTGATTAAAGACATTTTATTATATAATAATTTCTCCTATAGCTAAGAGTCTCAAGCTTGCTTTCATTCCACATGCTTCAGCGGTTCTCAGTCCTTGAAACACTAACATAAACACATTGGCGTTTCCTCTTTTTCCGAGGGATATCGTGACCTCTCAGTGACCTTGGCATTCACAGCCCACAATGCACGGCGCTGGAAGATGCGGGGAAGAGCAAAGCTAAATGGCACAGCTAAGATTAGCCCTGCAGTTCTGATACAGAACATGGAGACTGAAGTGGACATGAAGCTCTCGGTTTCTCATGTCAAGGGTATTTTAATCGGTGGTGGGTGGAAGCTGGTGAAAAAATTATGAGATCATCATAAGAGCTTAAAAAACATGATGTTCAGCTTCAATGAAGACAGTTTTGCCTGAAAATTGCATGTTAATGAGCAGCGATGGCCAAACGAAAGAACACATCTAAAGCCTGCCATTGAAAATCAACACAAGTGATCTATCTGGTGTCTTACAGAATCATGCCTGTTTAACCAACAAAACGGCCCTTTTGGGAGTTGGACGTCTTCCACTCATCAATAGATAAACATTTATCACGATGCATTTCTTTGTGAATACTTTTGTTCGTATGAATGGTTGAAAAATGGTTAGTATTGATCTTCCCTGAGGGTAAAAAGAAAATTACTCTCAAATAGATTTTTAAAGAAAGCTGTACTTTATAGACACCGGTATTTACACTTACATTACCGTAATGTCTTCTCTTTGTCCCTGTAACTCAGTGGTCCAGTATCTCCGACTTTGCAGTTCCACATATTCTGAAGATAATTTAATTGAATTACTTTAACAGAAGGCAGTGAACACAAACGCCATCAAACGGACTGTACAAACGAGCTTTAAAACACACCAACTCACTAGCACTAGCTGTATTTAATGTCTGTTTAATATATTTTTGTATTTCCCTCCCATGCACCTAAATGTCCTGTTACGTCTTCTAATGTAACTTCTCACATGCAACAGATATTTCTTAAAAGAAAATTTCTTAAAAGGTCCTATAATTCCCATTTTTTACAAGATGTAAAATAAGTCTCTGATGTCCCCAGAGTGTGTGTGAAGCTTTAGCTGAAAATACCCCACAGATAATTTTTATTGCATGTTAAAATTGTCACTTTTTGAGGGTGACATGCTGTTTTTGTGTGTGTCCCTTTAAATGCAAATGAGCTGCTGCTTCTCCCCGCCCCCTTTCAGGAAGAGGGCGGAGCTTCAAGAGCTCATGTTAGCAGCTCTGATTCCCTCACACACACACACTGAAAATATCAGAAACTGTTCAGCCGTTTATGATCAAACCGGAGTCGGACAATGATGGAGAGACTCCAGAAGAAGAGACAACATGTAGAATGAGACAGGACGCTTCTGAAGGGATAGAGGAGGAGTTTATGAGTTAACCATCTTCAGTCATCGATTAGCATATTCTGTCATGATAATCTATAAACCGCTGTGAGATGAGCCAGAGAATATCTGCTGATGAAGAGAGAACAGGGATAGTTTAGTGTAATTACGGTTATAACTGATGATGTCATCTTGCTTTATGACATGCGATTGCGTTTGTGTTCGTACTGTATCAATAAATGTGACAGACGGACGACAGCTCGAGCGACTCGACTACAGCAACTCTTCCTCTTCTCAACATGGCCTTTGGTGTGTGTTCCCGGGGGCGGGGTTTATGCAAATGTTAGGGTTATGATGTCATTAGCTCGTTGTAGTCCCTACCAGCCGTTTGTTGTAGTCCTTAAAAAGAGATTTCTGTGAAAGAAAATATCTCCCTTTGCTTTGAGCTTTGAGCGGCGTAACTTTGCAGATGTTGTTTATGCTCAAACAGCGACACACACACACTACTAAAGTTAAAGAAGTCAAAATCAACCACACCTTTTAAAGGGACAGTTCACCTAAACCAAAATCCTCATTATTTTCACCATCATGTCGTTCCATATGACTTTCTTTATTCTGCAGAACACAAAAATAAGATATTTAGAAGAATGTCTCATTGACTTTCATTGTGTGGACAAAATACACTGTGATCCATTGCTGTTTTGGACCCCATTGACTCTCATTATATGACTTCAAAATACCTTCTTTTTGTGTTCCACAGATCGAATAACGTCATTCAGAATGACATGAAGGAGAATAAAATTCATTTTTATCCATTCAAGCTAATTAGAAAGTTTAATTATTAATATTTCAAGTGAAGACTCAAAAAACCAAGCACAAGTCATTTATGATTGTACATAACCCATTTTCTAATAATGCCAAACCCTTTTGCGCTCCAGTCAAAATGAGCTGCTGATGAGCTGCAAACTCATTCTGATTTAGATTTGATTGAATATGATTCTCGACTGAGGACTCTATTAAACAACATGTGACTGAATGACAGGAATAATAGGAGAGTATATTTCTTTTACGCATTTTCTTCAGCAAGACTTAATCACATCTTCCCAAACAGGGCTCAGGACGTGTCTCTTCTGGGATCGCCTGGGAAGGAAATTAAAAAATGAAATTAATCTGACCTTCTAGAGAAGAGGAAGGGTTCCTCGAAGCGCTGTAAAATAATGATACCAATCTGCACCTTTTCCCACCGAGACCCCAAGAGAGGGGAATACTGAGTGCGCTTCCCTCCCTAGAGCGCTCACACACCACACACACACACATGCACAGACACACGCACACACACACACACACACACACACACACACACACACACACACACACACACACACACACACACACACACACACACACACACACACACACACACACACACACACACACACACACACATGCACAGACACACACACACACACACACACACACAACACACACACACACACACACACACACACACACACACACACACACGAGCACGCCTTTTAAAACTATTACAAATTTAAAATCAAATCAAAAATATAAAAATTAATAAAAAAAATTTAAATATAAAAATAAAAAACTGATTCAAAATATTAATAAAATCTATAATAGTATCTAAATGATACTAAAATAACTGCTGTAAAAGTACAAGATGATAAAGGTTTTCGAATCAATTAGATAGAAAACAAAACTATATCAAGCGAAATGTTTAATAAAACACTTTTAACACAATTACAGATGTAGCTTTTTCTTCAAACACTTTAAAAGCGTCACAGCGTGGCATTAATACACTGCTATCATTAGAAACATTAACTCAACCCTTGTCACTTTTGCATGAATGAGCTTTGCTGGATTATTAAACTCGTTGTCCAACTTTCAATTTAAAACCTGTATAACAACCTTGACCCCGTCAAGACGCGTGTATGCAATAATTCATAATCCGTGCAGTAACCTCTACGATTCTGGCCTCTTTATGAATTAAAATGAATCTGATGTTTTGGGGAATTCACCAAGACTCTCGAATCACAAAACAGAGAAGAAAGAAAGAACAGATCATACTAAATCACTCTTTTGTTTCTGAGCTGCCTGATTCATAAACATTTTTATCATAACAGTGTAGATGGTTTTTGTCTCCCCTGAAGTGGAATATTTGATGTAGCCTAGGATACAGATTTAACATAATAGTAATTGTGACGGAACGATTAGAGCTCACAGTTCTCATTAGTTCTCAAGGCCCATAAACAACTGTACAAGTGTTTTGCAAGCCATCTGTTTGTGCTTGTTTGGTATCTATGGCTGGGTTTAATTTTGTATTGATTTCATGTTGATTTGGGTTCTGGTACTGTCACAGTTGGCAAAATAACAAGTCTGATCTCACTCAGGGGAGAAGAGAAAACTTTCAGATACTGCAGATGTCCAACAGACAGAAAAACTGGAGTCACACACACACACTCACACACACACACACACACTCACTGGAAATCGATAAAAATGAAATAAATAAATAAATAAATAGATAAATAAAATGAATGAATGAAATAGATGAATGAAATGAATAAGATGAATGAATGAATGAAAATGAGTAAATAGTAGATGAATGAAATGAAATGGAAATGGAAATGAATGAATGAATAAGATGAATGATTCATGATAGATGGAAGATGAAATGGGGTGAAGATGAAATGAAATGATGAAATGAAATAGATGAGTAGATGAGATGAGATGAAATGAGTGAATGAAATGAAGAAGATGGTGACAGGATGGACAGGCTGGAGCCAGAATGAAATGAGCCAAATGAAATGAAATGAATGAAATGAATGAAATGAAATGAAATGAAATGAAATGAAATAAATGAAGAAATGAGAAATGGCGAAATGAAATAGATGAAATAGAAAATGAAACAAATGATGAAGTAAAATGACCAAATAGAAAATAAATAAATGTAAATGAAATAAAATAAGTAAATAAATAAACCAAATGAATGAAATGAATAGATGAAATGGAATGGAATGAATGGAATGAAGATGAAATGAGTGAGATGAAATGAATGAATGAATGAATGAATGGAGTGAATGAAGAATGGGGACAGGGATGGATGAATGAATGAGTGAATGAAATGGAGAAATGAATGAATGAGATAAATGAATGAATGAATGAATGAATGAATGAATGAATGAATGAGTAGATGAGTGAATGAAGATGAAGAAAGATGAAGAATGAGAAAGATGGAATGAATGAGTGAATGAGTAGTGAATGAGATGAGTGAGTGATGAAAGTGAGCAGAAGATGAAGAAGAATGAAGATGAAGAAATGAAGAAATGAATGAGTAGATAGTGAATGAAATGAAATGAATAATGTTGAAATAAATAAATGAATGAAATGAAAAATGAAATGAAATAAATGAAACAAATAAATAGACAAATGAAATAAAATGAAATAAATGACAAATAAAATAGACAAACCAAATAAATAAATAAATAAATAAATAAATAATAAATAAACAAATAAATAAATAAATAAATAAACCAAATAAATAAAAATAAACAAATAAATAATAAATAAATAAATAAATAAACCAAATAAACAAACAAATAAATAAAAATAAATAAATAAATAAATAAACAAATAAATAAATAAATAAATAAATAAACCAAACAAACCAAACCAAATAAATAAATAAATAAATAAATAAAATAAATAAATAAATGAAACCAAACCAAACAAATAAATAAATAAATAAATAAACAAATAAATAGATAAATAAAATCGATAAATGAAATGAATGGCTGTTGCGTCGCGCGTGAAACAGACAAACCGGATGAAGCAGATAGACAGATGAATAGATGGCGCGTCGATGGAAATGAATGAAATGAAATAGATATGAAATGAATAGATAGATGAAATGAATGAATGAGCATTAAATGAATAGAATGAATGAAATGAATGATGAAATGAAATGGAAATGAATGAAATGGAAATGAAAAATGAAATGAATGAAATGGAAGTGAAATGGAAAATGAATAGATAAATAAACCAAATGAAATGAAATGAAATAAATGAATGAAATGAAATGAAATGAAATAAATGAAATAAATAAACTGAAACAAATAAATAAATGAAATGAAATGAAATAAACAAATAAATAAATAAAACCAAATGAAATAAATGAAATAAAAATGAAATAAATAAATGAAATGATAGAAATAAATAAAATGGCAAATAGAAATAGAAAATGAAATGAAATGAATGAAATAGATGAAAATGAATAGATGAAAATGAAATGAATGAATGGCGAAAATGGACAAGCGAATGACGGACAAACCAAATAAACCAAATGAAATAGATGAATGAATGAATGAATGAGATGATCAATAGATAGATAAATGATAATTAGTAAGAATATGAAGAAATGAAGTAAATGAATGAAATAGACCAGGCCAAATAAATAAATAAATGAAATGAAATAAATGGCAAATAGAGTGACAGACAGACAAGATAAATAAACAAATAAATAGAAACCAAATGAAACAAATAAATAAATAGAAATGAAATAGAAATAAATGAAGAAACAAAAATGACCAAATGACAAATGAAATGAAGCCAAAAATGAAATGAAATAAATAAACAAATAAACAAATAAATAAATGAAATGACAAATAGAAATAGCTCACTCACTCACTCACACACTCACTCACTCCTCACTCACTCACTCACTCCTCACACACTCCTCACACTCACACCTCACACACTCACTCACTCACTCCCACTCACTCACTCACTCACTCACTCACTCAATCACTCAATCACTCACTCCACTCACTCACTCCCACTCCTCACTCCTCCACTCACTCACTCACTCACTCACTCCTCACTCACTCCTCCTCCTGCACTCACACCTCACACACTCACACACTCACTCACACACTCACTTGCTAAAGCTCTGCAGCTCACTCCACTCACTCCTCCTCACACACTCACACACTCACACACTCCACACACTCACTCACTCACACACTCCACACACTCACACACTCACTCACTCGCTCACTCGCTCACTCGCTCCTTTCGCACACTCCTTTTCTTTACTAAGCACACTACTTTTTACTTTACTCTTTTACTCGCTCAATCATTCTCATTTCATTCAAGCTCACTCACTCCACTCACTCACTCACTCACTCACTCACTCCACACACTCACACACACTCACACACTCCACTCACACACTCACACTCACTCACACACTCACTCACACACTCACTCACACACTCACTCACACACTCACTCACACACTCACTCACTCCAGAGGGATATGAATCTATGAATTCAGAAGAGCTTATATTTGTCGGAGAAGCTTGTGTATGTACATTAAGCCTGAAAATGTGTCCTAATCCCATTTAGTTTAGTGAAGTAGAAAACATTGGCTTTGTATGTACATTAAGCCTGAAATGTGTCCTAATCCCATTTAGTTTCGTGAAGTAGAAAACATTGGCTTTTACTGTCCGGTTCACTGTAACTGATAAAGCCTCCGCGTCCGTGATCTGCCTGGCATTCACAAGATCCAGAATCTAATTATTTTCCCTGCATGGTCCAATGAGCCCTAAAGGTTAATTATTGTCTGTCTACATGATACCGACTGCCAGAGCACAATAAAGCTGTTAGTCGCTGCAGATAGAGCTAATGTCAGACGGTGTGAATCCAAGCGGCCTACAGACGTGACGACATGCAGTAAAAGGCATCGTGAATCACAATTGGATTATTTTAGAAATGGCTTCTATTTCTGTGAAATCGCAACAACAACATACAAAATATGACAATGATAATCTCAGGTACACACGCTCTTCTGATTGGCTGTGGTTTTGGAATGATTTGGGTTGCAAGTGCAGTGCGTTTGCAAACTGTGTATGATTTAGTCAGCATCTGTGTGCTGGTCGTTCCCATGAACGTCATTGTTTAATTTAGTCTGTATATCAGAAATAAGACAAAAACCAGCAGAGACAGCTGGGGCCTTTACCAAATAATACCTCTCGTTCTCTCATTTTCAATCACTAACTCTCTCTTTTAAGGAACGCACACAGATGTTCAAGACACACGGGCAGCTGTTTAACAGCTCCTATCTACTTGAATGGAGAAATAATCTGTTATGATTACATTCAACAATAATTTCATATACCATATTTTTTCTGCTTCAGTCCATTCAAACATTCATCTTCCATCCATCCATCCATCCATCCATCATCCATCCATCATCCATCCATCCATCCATCCATCCATCCATCATCCACCCATCCATCCATCCATCCATCCATCCATCCATCCATCCATCCATCCATCATCCACCCATCCATCCATCCATCCATCCATCCATCCATCCATCCATCCATCCATCCATCATCCATCCATCCATCCATCATCCACCCATCCATCCATCCATCCATCCATCCAGCCATCATCCATCCATCCATCCATCCACCCATCCACCCACCCATCCATCCAGCCATCCACCCATCCACCCATCCATCCATCCATCCATCCATCATCCACCCATCCACCCATCCATCAATCCAGCCTTCCATCAATCCATCCATCCACCATCCATCATCATCCATCCATCGATCATCCATCTTCCATTCATCCATTAATCATCCATCCATCCATCCATCATCCATCAATCTATCATCCATCTTCCATCTATCCATCCATCCATTAATCATCCATCCATCCATCCATTAATCATCCATCACCCATCCATCCATCCATCAATCCATCATTCTAACCACCCATCCATCCACCCATCCATCCATCAATCTATCATCCATCCATCCATTAATCATCCATCATCCGTCCATCCATCCATCCATCCATCCATCCATCCATCCATCCATCCATCCATCCATCCATCCATCCATCCATCCATCCATCATTCTAACCATCCACACATCCATCCCACCCATCCATCCCACCCATCCATCCACCCATCCATCAATCTATCATCCATCTTCCATCCATCCATCCATCCATCTTCCATCCATCCATCCATTAACCATCCATCCATCCATCCATCCACCTTAAAAATTCTCTTGACAGACTTCGCTTTTCTAGTTTAAAATTACACTTATATGCATTTCTTTAAATTTAATCCAAATTTCTTTAACAGCTTTTTTACTAAACCAAGTGAAAACAAGAGCTCCAGAAGCCAGGACAGACGGCACATACACTTAACTACACATATTTAAGGCAGTTACAGTAAAACAGCTTCATAAAACCGGTTGATAAAAGGATAGAGTAATCCCTTAATTAACATCTATGAAGGCAGGGTTAAGGTGAAGTACGTCTAATTAATTGAATTTAACTGCATCAGAAGTGTATGGAGATCTCCTGGTGCAGAGCTGTAGATGTGTGTACCTTGCGTGAGCAGCTGCAGGGTTCGGACTTCTTCTCTGACGCGGAGCTGGAGAACCTGCTGGAGGATGAACTGTCTCTGACTCTCCTGCATGATGCCCATACGCTCCAACTTCCTGTCAGTGAGCCTCATCAGAGCCCGACCTGCACACACACACACACACACACACACACACGGACATGAACTCAGACCGGGCTTTACAAAGAAAAATGCATTACATATTGCACATTTGGGAATAATAAAATGGCAAAACTCATTTAAATCATAGCTGAAATGTCCTTTATTATCCAGGCCCTCGTGTAAAAACAGAGTATTATAATAACCTACATTACAAGAACCTAACCAGAATATATCGTAATTAGTGAAATAGACTGGAATTTTTCCCTCCAGCCAGAAACACGATCAAGGTCAGATGAAGTTCACTGCCATTTTTAATCATCGCCTCACAAGTACTCTCCTCATATCTGTGCTGATAAATTTCATAATCGTGCCTGCCATTTGTGAACAATAAAGTTAAAGCCATTGCACTCTCACACTCCGCCTTTAGGTGCCCAAGCAGAAAGCAAACTAATGCATTTACACCGCCACGACAATTGTTAATTCGGTTGTTTTTTCGTGAAAGAGAGCAAACGTGGTATCATTATCTGCGAAAAGGACAGTATTCAGATGGAGCATGGCACAATTTTGGGTGATTATGCTGCATTATGAGTGTGGATGCTCGGCTCCTGTCACTCGCTCCAGTAATGGCCGTGTCTTTAAAGCGCAGCGTGTCTCTGGTGAAGGGGAAAAAAATCCTCTAAAAGCCAGCCAAACAAACAATCTCACTGACCCTTACCCACTGGACAACATTTCATGCGGTAATGCAAAATATGCAAATTAAAAGGACAAAGAGGAACAAATAGGAAACATTAAGCAGCACTATTGATCAGTAAACTACAGGATGGAAAACTCAGTGAATTACAATAATGGAAAAACATGCTGGTTTATGCTTAAAACATTATAAATGGAAAAAAAATGCACTTCAGGACATAACAATATGATTTTTTCCTGCAGGCCCAGTGGTTCAGATTTTCATGCCAACTATTTCTGCTCCCATCACAGATATAATAAATGCTTTTTCCCTGTAGTAATGCTTACATGTGTAGGATATTGGTAAATAATAAATTGAGTTTAAATTTAGTTATAACTAATAGTAATACATAAATACATTTTACATTTAAATTATCATTTTTGTTATTTTTTAAAATAAGTTAATTAAATATAAACTTAAATCTTAATTTTGTATAAAAATAAAAATTAATTTAAATGTATTCACTATAAAAAATGTTTTATGATAAGTATATATATTATTTAGTATATATAAAGTTATTTAGTTAACTTAAGTTTCAAATATTACTTATTTTATTTATATATAATATAAATGTAAAATATTAATTATAAAACATATAAAATAATTATATTTTTCCATAATTATATATATATATATATATATATATATATATATATATATATATATATATATATATATATATATATATATATATATATATATATATATATATATATATATATATATATATATATATATATATTTTTTTACAACCATATTATTTACGAATATACTTATTCAATAAACATAGCAGCATCATAGTTATAACTTGATATTGGAAAATGGAAAATTATCGCATATGGTATAACTATTTATGGTATAGCATTTGTTTATAGCTATTCGAACTATTCTAACGGATATTGATCACAAATCTAATGTTAACAATGCAATATTTGATTTCCATAATGCATTAGTAAATGTTGAAGTGAACATCAGCTAAGATTAATAAATGCTGTAGAAGTATTGTTCATTCTTAGTTCATGTTACTTAATGAACCCTTGTAAAGTGTTACCATAATAATAATAATAATTATGTTACATTGATGACATTTCACTCAGCATAATTAGCAACAACCATTTACAACAGACTCGAATGTTTAACTTCGCAAGGCATAAAAACAGAAATGCATTATGATACAATGTAGAACTTCAAATGATCCATTATCTTATATCGTTCGGTTAGTGTTTTGAGGATATAACTGGAAAACTATTAAAAACATAGATGGCATTTTCTTTAGAGAGAAAGAATAATTTCCCAGTACAGGCCACAACAAAGCGGAAAATCCTTTTCATTTCTGATCAACTCAACTGTGTTATTTTGATGCCATCTATATTTCTAAACAGAATATCTGCACGCAGATGGGCTTCTTTAGTCACGGAACATTAGAAGCAGAACATTGGAGTATGTGTGAGGCGTGTGGGTTGAGGTGATCGGGGTGAGGTATTTTAGTATGTTGGTCGAGTGCCAAACTACCCCTTCATTTGGCTGAAACGCCTCAATGAGGAGCAGAAACTCAGCGTGCCTCTCTCTGAATCACTGCCACGAGTGAGAAGATGAGTCAAAGAGAGGAGAGGAGAGTGTGAAGCCAGGGAAGAAAGAAAATAAGAGGAGAAGGTGTATACAGATGGGAAGAGAGTTACAAATGTGAGTGCATGAGAAGAAATGGGATAGATGCCATTCTAAACAAGTAACGGTCCAATAAAAACATTTCAGATGTAACTTCGCAGGAAGAGCGGGTCGCCGGGTGACAGCTGGCTCAGCAAGATAAGGATGCAAAAGAACCAAGTATGAGAGAATAAAATATTGTGTACACAAGACATGTTGGCCATCTATTGTGCAAATGACACTAAAGCTTTCACAGATGAGTCAAAACAGAAATATCTTCAAAAAAGGACAATATTTTTGAGACGTTTCCCAAAAAACATCCCGAAAGCTAGCCAAAATAAACATTTTAGCACTTTTTCCTTAATGCATTATTCACAAAGTCAATTATAATGCATTATAATATGTTTTTTGTGTGTTTTAATGCATTGCACTCTCTAAAGGTGTGTTCAATACATAGATAAGAATTATAATGCATTAATACTGTGGTTACAAATGAGACCATACGTTCCATGTGGTGCTGCGAGGACAAATTAGAAATGCATCAGTAAATTACAAAAAATATATATATATACTGTATAATAAATCATAATACAGTCGATAAAAATTATAATGGACACAACAAAACAAAACAACTCTTTTTACAGTGCTACTACTACAATAGTAGTATTTAAGTAGTCGTCATGTCTTTTCTTCCCTATTACGACGTCTATCCGAGTGAAACGCTTCGCAAACAAGAATAAATGTAGGGCGGGGCTTGATTTTGTGTGTGGGGACTTGATTGGCTGGTTGTGGTTTGCTATTGGTGGATCTCCTGTGAGTGACAGGTTGCCCCGCCCCCGTTATCAGAGAAGAGATGATGACACAAGAGGGAGGGGAAGATATTCAGGCTACAAATCATATCTTTCTATATTTAATAGTATGCCACTGATGAAATAAAACGTTTGCAAGCAAATATGCCTTATACTAATATAATAGCTGGATTGCACAAATGCAGATCAGTGCAGATAGTTTCGCTCTCTTTCTCCCTGTGGATGCTGGACTGGCATACTCATCTCCAGTCCTGAAGAATGGACTCTCTCCCTCCACCCCGGCTCTGTGACTCCAGGGATCTGTCCCGTCTACATGTGAACCAAAAGCCTGGCTAATTACTGCTGCAACAGCCAGGAGGGATGACAGGCAGGAGGAAAGGAAAGAGGGGCAGCTCTGGGGCCTATAAAGATGGAAATTAACCTCCATTTCTCTGACAAAACTCTCATGGTGAAGAAGCAGGACTGCTCTGGAGAAACACTGAGGCTGCTCGGACTGAAGGAAACTCCTCAGGTGATACTGTAGCATACTTCACATAGTTTAACCGCAGCTGCATTCATGAGTCCTGAGAGGACCTTTCATTCTCTCTCTCTCCCACACACACATTCACTCTCTCTCTCTCTCTCTCTCTCTCTCTCTCTCTCTCTCTCTCTCTCTCTCTCTCTCTCTCTCTCTCTCTCTCTCTCTCTCTCTCTCTCTCTCTCTCTCTCTCTCTCTCTCTCTCTCTCTCTCTCTCTCTCTCTCTCTCTCTCTCTCTCTCACACACATTCACTCTCTCTCTCTCTCTCTCTCTCTCTCCACACACACATTCTCTCTCTCTCTCTCTCTCTCTCTCTCACACACACACATTCACACACTCTCTCTCTCTCTCTCTCTCTCTCTCTCTCTCTCTCTCTCTCTCTCTCTCTCTCTCTCTCTCTCTCACACACATCTCTCTCTCTCTCTCTCTCTCACACATTCCACCACTCTCTCTCTCTCTCTCTCTCTCTCTCCCACACACACATTCACACACTCTCTCTCTCTCTCTCTCTCTCTCTCTCTCTCTCTCTCTCTCTCTCACACACACATTCACACTCTCTCTCTCTCTCTCTCTCTCTCTCTCTCTCTCTCTCTCTCTCTCACACACACATTCACACACTCTCTCTCTCTCTCTCTCTCTCTCTCTCTCTCACACACACATTCTCTCTCTCTCTCTCTCTCTCTCTCTCTCTCTCTCTCACACACACATTCACACTCTCTCTCTCTCTCTCTCTCTCTTTCTCTCTCTCACACACACACACACACACACAGGCTGGCAGGCTGATTAGTATCCCCTCAAACTAACGCAGAGACTAAGTGCATGACTGCCAAGTACGTCCTACATCCATACAGAGTTCCACCCAACAGGCCAGATTATTCTGCCTAATGACCTCCTTTACATGATGAGGACCACAGTCAAACTGAAAAATGCCTGTGAGAACAGAATCTGTGACTCTGAACTGAAATTGACTGGAAAAAAAACGATACAAAACAATTATCGAGATGGAACGACAGACAGATGGAATGACCGATAGACGGATAGACAGAGATAGATAGATTGAAAGAACACTGGATAAATGGAATGATAGATAGAATGATGGATCAACAGAATGATAGCCCAATAGATAGACAGATAGAATGATCGATAGATGGATGGATAGATGAAACGAATGATCGATAGAACGATAGATAGATAGAGAGAGATAGATTGAAAGAACACTGGACAGACAGACAGAATGATTAATAAATGGATGTATAGATGGAAGAAACAATCGATAGAACAAACGATCGATATATGGAACGTACAGTAGAATGATTGATCAATAGAAATATGGATCGTTAGAATGATAGGTAGATAGATGGAGCGATATATGTAACAGTGGAATGATGGATCGACAGAAAAATGGATAGGTGGAATGATAGACGATAGATAGAAGAATAGATGGACGAATGGATAGATAAAACTACAGGTAATGGATAGATAGAATGATAGAACAATAGATGGACAAACGGAATGATGGATCGAAAGGACGATGGATGTATGGATGAAACGATAGATGGAAGGGTGGATGGATGGATGGATGATGGATGGATGAAATGATAGATGGAGCGGTGGCTGGATGAAATGATGGATGGATGATGGATGAAATGATAGATGGAGCGGTGGATGGATGAATTGATGGATGGATGATAGAATGATAGATGGATGGATGGATGGATGGATGAAACAATAGAGTGAACGATGGATGGATTGATGGATAGAACGATAGATGCTGGATGGATGGATGATGAAACGATAAATGGAACAGTGGATGGATGAATTGATGGATGGATGAAACGATAGATGGAACGGTGGATGATGATAGAATGATAGATGGATGGATGAAAATAGATGGAACTGTGGATGGATTGATGGATAGAATGATAGATGAATGGATGGATGAAACAATAGATGGAACAGTGGATGGAAGGATGAATTGATGGATGGATGGATCGATGGATAGATAGATAGAATGATAGATGGCTGGATGGATGGATGAAATGATAGATGGAATGGTGGATGGATGGATGGATGGATGGATGAAACAATAGATGGAACGGTGGATGGATGGATGAATTGATGGATGGATGGATAGATAGAATGATAGATGGATGGATGGATGGATGGATGGATGAAACAACAGATGGAATGGTGGATGGATGGATGAATTGATGGATGGATGGATAGAATGATAGATGGCTGGATGGATGGATGAATTGATGGATGGATGGATGGATAGAATGATAGATGGCTGGATGGATGGATGAAAGGATAGATGGCTGGATGGATGGATAAAAGGATAGATGGAATGGTGGATGGATGGATGGATAGATGAAAGGATAGATGGAATGGTGGATGGATGGATGGATGGATGGATGAAATGATAGATGGAATGTTGGATGGATGGATGGATGAAAGGATAGATGGAATGGTTGGATGAATGGATGGATGAAATGATAGATGGAATGGTTGGTGGATGGATGGATGAAATGATAGATGGAATGGTTGGTGGATGGATGGATGAAATGATAGATGGAATGGTGGATGGATGGATGGATGAAAGGATAGATGGAATGGTTGGATGGATGGATGGATGAAATGATAGATGGAATGGTTGGTGGATGGATGGATGAAATGATAGATGGAATGTTGGATGGATGGATGGATGAAATGATAGATGGAATGGTGGATGGATGGATGGATGGATGAAAGGATAGATGGAATGTTAGATGGATGGATGGATGGATGAAAGGATAGATGGAATGGTTGGTGGATGGATAGACCTGACATACAAGTGTAGAAGCGGAGGCGAGTCCTGCAATAGCTTATCTTCAGTGCTCCTAAAGTTTCCAGGACGTCCCTAGAACAACTTAATGAGCCCAAATCAGCTGAAGGAGATTGATATCAATATTCAGACTGAGCTCACATTGATCTCTAGATCAGAGGACAACGGCATTTGGCATTTAATCAAAAGAGGGCAGATAGAGAGAGTTACACAGATGAAGAGCGGGAGGGAAAGACACAGATGCTCAGCGATGTTGCCCATTCTTCCACTAAATGACTTCAAGGAGTTCAAGTGTGTAAATGTTCTTTTCATATCCACGCTTAATATGAAGAGACAACTAAGTAAGCCATGTTAGGCACTGAGGCGAAATCAACACACTGCACTTCCAGCCTGACTGGCTCGGCCAATTGCGTGAGTTTGGGGTGGGGCTTAAGCTGGTTAGACCAATAGCAGACAGGGATGAGTGTGTCAGAAAACTGTTTGATCATAATTGGTTCAATTTGTGGCTCTAATTTCACTGTAGCACTCATAAAATGTACTTGGGAAATTGTGAAAAACAACAACTGAGACAGTAGCTTCGTGACATTATGAATGAGCATTGAGATTGTGTGATACTATAGCACTGTTCAATGCTTTGCCACAGGCCTCCATTTCCCCTGAATGTAAATCTACAGCATTATGAAGACGCTCATTACACTCCATCCAGAAAAACGCCAGTTTCCAGTGAGTAATCCGCTCTATATGCCAACCACTCACCTTCCACATCCATCAAAACACGACGGTTTCCTCTTTTATTGCTTATAACAGCTATAAAACGCTTGCGGAGCGAGTGATCACAGCCGGATTATTAATTGTTAATGCGGCCATCAAAAGACTAACGCCGTACACCCGTTCCCCCATCCCTCGCTATCCCTCAGTATCCTTCAAAACACAAAAAAAATGCAGTAGTTTCATTCAGGCCAACATCACCACAATTCAATCTGATCTTTCCTCTCCATCCTTCTCCACAGAATACTGAAAAATTGATCTGATGGCTCTGAATTGCATCCCTGCGGATCACTGCAATTTCAGATGCTCATACCTCATCATCCCGCTCGCGGAAATCACCGCGCGCTGCCGAGGGCTGAAACCGTGCTGATCTGTGAAGACATCGTGCTGAATCCCAAACACACCCGGAAGCCCTTGGATTCAGAGCTCTAGGGCTGCGTTATATTGGGATTGAGCGGATTATTCAGAAATTATTGACGTCACTTTACTGACCCTTTTATTATGACAGCAAAAATCTGTTGTTTCTCATTTCAGAGGGTCAAAATCCATTGGGATTACATTATTCACACACATTAAAGTCAGTTCTGATGAATGCAAGAGTATTCGGTCTCAGATGATCGATGAGTAGTGGCCAACAGTGGAGGAGATATTTGATTTTAATGAGCCTACAAGTTTGATACAACCATCAAAATGTGAGGAAAATATTGTGCATTTTTATATTTAAGTGTGAGAAAAGCACACATTGACTACAACATAATCAGTTATTAATATTTCGCTGGTTCTCTTGTTTTTGCATGTTCATGATTTCTTTGCCTGGCATAAAACTCAATAATGCACAATTTGGCATGCTTAATTGCATTATCACAAATAAAGCAAGTGCAACATATGCAATATGCTTACACAATCTTTAAATGATTATGATTTGTCTTTAGTGAGTGTGTGTGTGTGTGTCGCTGTTTGAGCATAAACAACATCTGCAAAGTTACGCTGCTCAAAGCTCAAAGCAAAGGGAGATATTTTCTTTCACAGAAATCTCTTTTTAAGGACTACAACAAACGGCTGGTAGGGACTACAACGAGCTAGTGACATCATAACCCTAACATTTGCATAAACCCCGCCCCCGGGAACACACAAAGGCCATGTTGAGAAGAGGAAGAGTTGCTGTAGTCGAAGTCGCCGAGCTGTCGTCCGTCTGTCACATTTATTGATACAGTACGAACACAAACGCAATCGCATGTCATAAAGCAAGATGACATCATCAGTTATAACCGTAATTACACTAAACTATCCCTGTTCTCTCTTCATCAGCAGATATTCTCTGGCTCATCTCACAGCGGTTTATAGATTATCATGACAGAATATGCTAATCGATGACTGAAGATGGGTAACTCATAAACTCCTCCTCTATCCCTTCAGAAGCGTCCTGTCTCATTCTACATGTTGTCTCTTCTTCTGGAGTCTCTCCATCATTGTCCGACTCCGGTTTGATCATAAACGGCTGAACAGTTTCTGATATTTTCAGTGTGTGTGTGTGAGGGAATCAGAGCTGCTAACATGAGCTCTTGAAGCTCCGCACTCTTCCTGAAAGGGGGCGGGGAGAAGCAGCTCATTTGCATTTAAAGGGACACACAAAAACAGCATGTCACCCTCAAAAACTGACAAATTTAACACGCAATTAAAATTATGTTTATGGTATTTTGAGCTAAAACTTCTAACACACACTCTGGGGATATCAGAGACTTACTTTACATCTTGTAAAAAGGGGCATTCCTTTAACGACGTTTGAATAAAAGATGAAGATGTAAATTTTCCTAGGCCGGACAGTCTAAAGGCCCGTTCAACTCATGTTTACTATAACTTTAAAAATATATAAGAATTGCAGTCCACACCACTAATATAATGGCACAGAGACGGCACAATGTCGTTGGAATCACTTTCATAATGATTGTTGCCAGCAAATATATATAATTATAATAATTAATTTGCAGAATAAAGGGGCGGGGCCAAACTTGAGTAAGCTAGTAGTGTGTTGAAACCTGCGGTTATAGTAAGGGGCGGGACATTTCCCAAACACCAATCACAACACACTGCTCCAGCCGACCAATCAGAGCACAGTGTACTTTGACAGACTGGGAAGAAAGGAGCCGCAACAATGGAGAATATGGGGAAAATATTGTGTTTTTGAACATTGAAGTAGAGCCCAATATCAAGGGAATGGACTCCTTAAGGTCTATTAATATCTTTAAAAAAAAAAGGCATTACAACAAACATAAGATGTCCCATTTTACGGCATGCAACTAAAATATACATAAATTCGCTCTGATGAAAATGTCAGCTGAACTATCAAACAGCATGAGTCCATAAAAAATCCCATATATTACGCCAAGACCACCAGTGTGCCGTCTGATGGGAGTCTACTTTACATGAGTTGTTTATAACTCTTATTAAAGTCGAATAAATAAACCCAATGTCTCACACACCCAGGGTTCCCTGGCCTGATTCGAGCAGCACTGAGCCAGAAGTGACCGTCCAGTGCATGTGGAGACACCAGAAGAGCCAGATTACTAGCAACATCCCAGCTGGATTCATTTATCCTGTCAGACTTTCCTTTCTTTCCTGTAAAACCGCAGAGAGAGTGAGCCAGGGATCCTGAAACAGGATGATTCAGATCTACAGTATGATCTGAAGATGCTGCCGCCAGCGCCCACACCAGAGCGGACAGTTTCATCATCGCTGTGAAACCGGCTTCAGAAATAGTCTAGAAGCAATTTTCACTCAGAGATTGCTAGGAAATTTCCCAAACAGTTTCAAAGAAACAGCAAGTAACAGGGAATTAAGCGTGAAATGCTGAAATAGTATTTTCTTGCAAAATGCACACCAATAAACAGATGTTTTGAAGTTGTAAATAAAAACTATATCAGCTTTATTCACACCGTAAGTCAAAGTGCCCAATTAATTTGTTCCAGCTCAAATACAATATTTTGTGTTCACATGACTTAAATAAACACACACACACACCTTATTATATATATATATATATATATATATATATATATATATATAATAAGGTGTGTGTGTGTGTGTGTGTGTGTGTGTGTGTGTGTGTGTGTGTGTGTGTGTGTGAGTGAGTGAGTGTGTGTGTGTGTGTGTGTGTGTGTGTGATGAGTAGGTTTAGGCAGGGCAGGGGCTGTGTGTGTGTGTGTGTGTGTGTGTGTGTGTGTGTGTGTGATGGGTAGGTTTAGGGGCAGGGGCAGTGTAGGGGATAGAAAATACGGTTTGTACAGTATAAAATGCATTACGCCTATGGAATGTCCCCATAAAACATGGAAACACAACATATGTGTGTGTGTGTGTGTGTGTGTGTGTGTGTGTGTGTCAGTGGTTTTAAGCATTTGCATGAATATGAGCATGATCATATAATGTAACGCTAGCCAAAGGATGACGGGAAAACAGATTAATTGCAAGAGTTAATTGCAATAAATATTATTAACATGTTAAACTGAAAAGAAAAATTATTGCATGTTAAATTTAAAAGCCCTAATTAAATTAAAATATTTAATTAAATTCTAAATATAAAATAATATTAAATTTAGTGCTGTAAATCGATTAAAAAAATTAAATGAATCACGATTAAATCACAAACAGATTATTAATAACGATTAATAACATTAAAGTTTGAATATATTTTTATATTGTAATAATTTCATATTTAATCTCCAAATTAATGTAGAAACAACCAAGACTGCAGCGTCGCTTTTATATATTTGTTTAATGGCATATTTTTATGAAAGAAGGCCTGAATCACTGACACTAATATTGATTTCTATTTTTATCTAAATTAAAGCCATTAATTACACCAAGCACAGTATTCACTGCATTAATTATGAATTAAATATAGATGAATCATTATTAAAACTACTTTCTTTTGTTCTTAACATTAATGACATGTATAATTGCGTAAAAGCCCTAATTAAATTCAAATATAAAATTAAAAAATTGAAATAATAGTAAATGAGGTCTAAGGCCTTTGCGTCGCACTACTGTCTCGTTATCTATTTACACAGTAAAACATGAACACAATTATTATTATTATTATTACATGAATCAAACAACAAAAACAACGCAGATGCACCGGCTGATTTAACGGATCTGTCATGGGACCTTTCACTCAAGTCTTCATCAGATCTTGTGTTCGGATATAAGAAGGATTTGCTTAGACAAACAACACAACGGTTCATGAATGAATATCCAGTTATCTAGTCGAACAACATCTGGATGCTTAACAGGCATTAATTGTGTGTTCATAAGCCTACTGTGCCGAAGCCCATGGGATTGATGTGTGTTTGAAATCCAGCCCAGAGTTTGATAGTCTCCGACAGAGGATCCGCGCTCCAGTCGCTCTCTCTTATCTTCTCTGTATATTACACCGAGCGAGAGCACCTTCTCCCCTGATTACACCTACGCTATCAAAAATATGTGCTTAACTCATTTACCAAAGCGCTCGCTGCCTCTGTCTTTGTAATTACTGCAGATTAGGGACTAATATCTAATTATGCCTTAATATGCTTTAATGCATTTTTAATGACAGCTCGGTGTTCCAGTCAAACTCTCGGAGCGATTTGGGAGACGGCGAGGGAGAATCTCAGCGGTTAGGGTTTATCTTGCGCTCTGGTTCAAATGGAAACAAACGACACTTACTAATATCTAATTAGGTTGTTTAACAGTTGCTAATGTGGCATGCTCTCATACATGAGGCTGTCTGGATTGATGAAAAGCATGTACTGAGGTTCATGTATTTCAGGACATAATTATAGATCAATACCAGATCCAGAGCTTCAGGTATCTGCACATCCACTGCAGGTTTTTAAAATCCTTCTGAAACAGTTATCACAAAGACCGCATGGTGAAAATAATAAAATAAAAGTTTTTTTTCACAGTGTGTTTTGTTTGTAACACTGGAGCTCTGGCTCTGCTCCATCTCTGTTTACTGTAATAAAACATGTTACGCTACGCATGATATGACCAGAGATGGATGCAAATTGCATTTTGTCTCTAATTGGTAAGGCCGGATGTTTATGAGCGGATTCCTGTTCATTAATACTGGATCATCAAATCAAGCAGCTTGCATATTTTATTCATAAATTATGGCTAATTGGATCTCGTCTTACCCTGACGCAAATCACATCCACAATCCTTACAGTCAAACTAGAACAGGCAATACTCCCTGTCTAGGGACGTCAAGGCCACACAGACACACACACACACACACACACACACACACACACGTCAGGTTCACTGTCTTTGTGGGGACTTTCAATAGACGTAATGGTTTTTATACTGCATAAACTGTACATTCTGTCCCCTACACTGCCCCTGCCCCTAAACCTACCATCATCACACACACACACACACACACACACACACTGACACACAAACACTGACCCTAAACCTACACAACACACACACACACACACTGCCCCTGCCCCTAAACCTACCCATCACAGGAGACATGCTGCATTTTTACATTTTCAAAAACATCACTTAGTGTGATTTATAAGATGTTTTCCTCATGGGGACCAAAAAAATGTCCCCACAAGGACAAAAATTTGATATTGCCATCTTTCCTCATATTTCACCCTCTTTTGTAATACCTGTGTCATACCCATGTCATTATACACATTTGTGTCCTGATATTTCACAAAACATGCCCACACACACACACACACACACACACACACACACACACACACACACGCTCACACACACACACACACACACACACACACACACACACACACACACACACACACACACACACACACGCACGCCACACACACACACACACTGCCCCTGCCCCTAAACCTACCCATTACACACACACACGCACACACGCTCACACACACACACACACACACACACACACACACACAGTGTGTATGTCATTTCTTTTATATATTTATATTTATCAGTGTTACTTTAGTATCGAGGTACTACTATAATATAATATAATAATATATAATATAATATATAAAATATAATATAATATAGTCTGTAGGGTAATAACAGTATGTTGTTAACATTAGGATGTAATGTCGGCACAATGCTAGTCATTTATCTCTATAATGCTTCTTGAAGTAGCAACACATTAAAACACAATACAACATGAAAACCTGCAGTACAGTCATCCATCACCACGAGTTAGGTCACATGACATTAAAGACACACACACACACACACACACACACACACACACCCTGCAGAGCTAATACACATCAGAATGCAAACACGTCAGCGGAGCCGGTGGCAATTAATGACAGTTATGAGTGTCTTCATGTGTGTGTGAGAGCGTCGGACTGTGTGTGTTTGACCTTGAACAGGATCATGAGGGTGTGTGTGTTTACCGGTGATGTCGTGCTGCTTGAAGGAGTCGCTGTAGACCTGGTGTTGATTGGGACAGTGTTTCTTCAGCCATTTACACACGTCCTGCTGGGTCCACAGCGCCACCGGCTTGGACAGCCTCACCGTTCCCGGCTGCACAACACACAACAGAATGCAGAGTTTTAAAATCACAATCATATTTTTTTATGGAATATTGCAATGTTTTATCCATGGACATCATTCCTGTTCCTGTAAGTCCTGAATCAAAATAACTTCCCCTCCATCTCTCATCTCTTCTCTGATGATGGAGGCGGGGCCACCTGTCACTCACAGGGGATCCACCAATAGCAATGTGTGAGTGTGTGTAATAATCAGAGTGTGTGTGTGTGTAATAATCAGAGTGTGTGTGTGTGTGTAATAATCAGAGTGTGTGTGTGTGTAATAATCAGAGTGTGTGTGTGTGTGTAATAATCAGAGTGTGTGTGTGTGTAATAATCAGAGTGTGTGTGTGTGTAATAATCAGAGTGTGTGTGTGTGTAATAATCAGAGTGTGTGTGTGTGTGTAATAATCAGAGTGTGTGTGTGTGTAATAATCAGAGTGTGTGTGTGTGTAATAATCAGAGTGTGTGTGTGTACTAATAATCAGAGTGGGCGTGTGTGTGTAATAATCAGAGTGTGTGTGTGTGTGTGGTGTGTGTAATAATCAGTGTGTGTGTTGCTGCGCATCCCTGTGTGTGTAATAATCAGTGTGTGTGTTGCTGCGCGTCCCTGTGTGTGTAATAATCAGAGTAAGTGTGTGTGTGTGTAATAATCAGAGTGCATGTGTGTGTAATAATCAGAGTGTGTGTGTGTGTGTGTAATAATCAGTGTGTGTGTAATAATCAGTGTGTGTGAGTGTGTGTTGCTGCGCGTCCCTGTGTGTGTAATAATCAGAGTGTGTGTGTGTGTGTGTGCGTGTGTTGTGCACCGCCTATAGGCTCATATAACTAACACACTCTTTAAAAACACATAAACACTGCACTATCGACTTTAGAGCAGGTGTGTGTTGGTCAGTGGTTTTCAGTTCCTCACAATAGCAACGCTCCAACAATGCTCCTGAACACACCTGGTGTTCAGACACACAATCACTCACACACACACACACACACACACACACACACACACACACACACACACACACACACACACACACACACACTTGATATTTAAACACGAGGAGCTGGACGAGAACATGAGAACTGCATCGGGCTGAGACTCACAGAACACACTCGCATCAGGTGTATGTTTTAAAAGCTTAAATGCTTCAGATATTCATATGTGCTCTACAGAAACCACACGGGTTTGGAACAACATGAGTGTGTGTAAATAATGACAAATGCCATTTTTAGGCGAAATGTCCCGTTAATGACCGCCTGCTGTTTGAATGGCACTCTTTGGCATTTGAGTTTGTCGTGAGCTGAATTCTGAAAGATGAAGTGAACTCTACCTTTAGGAAACAAACAGACGCTGAGTCAGGAGAAACAGAGTCCCTGCAGCGGGGCTAATTAACCCCAGAGATCTGCCACTGACACAGCCTTACTAAAGGATTGATGAGCTGTAATATATAAAGGTACATTAGCCAGCACGGAAGGAGCAGTGAGAGTCGAGACGCCGCCTCGAAGACTTTCAGAAGAAGTTCCTGCAGGTGGAGACGAGTGGGAATGGATTTGTAGCAGGATTCCCAGCCAATTAAACAGAGATGAGTGACAGATGAGATGGTGAGGGGAGGGATTTAACACACACACACACACACACACACACACACACACACACACACACAGTCATTCCGTCCTTGGTATAATTAGACAATTCGAGAATTCTCATGTTACTATAGCAACAAAGCATGATGACTTGAAGATATGAATACATAACATGCTAGAATCATCATCATCATCATCATCCATGACAACAGAGCTCATATCAGAGGCTTGTGAAGGACTGATCAATATAAGCTTTATTTATTAGTAAAGATATTGACAAAATGTGTGTTCATTATTCTGGTTTGCTGGAATGCTGATTGGATGAACGGGTCTGCTTGTCACATGCATTGCGTTTATGATGCACATTACATTTCATTTATGTTTAATAAGAGAAATGGACGGTTTGAATCGGAGCGATAATGCAGACTCTGTGTATTAGAGCGCCATCTTGTGGTGAAAAGCATGTGTGATGCCAGTCAGATTAACATTCAGAGCAGTTTTATTTTTCGTGTTAATTTGAGTTTTTTTAATGACAAAAGTATATAACATAACTGCTAAAACTGCCCTTTTCATTGCAATTTAGGTTTAATGTTATATTTATTTATTTTCAATTAAAACCCATTTCAATTTATTGCCAAGGCAACATTTCTAATTTTCATTTAGTTTAGGTTTTTATTTTATTTCATTTAACATTTTTATATTATTTTAATTAATTTTTAAACCCAGTGGTTGTGTTTGTTCATATTTGACCCGAACGTGGGTTTAAAAAAACAGCATTTTTTTTAGTATATTTATGTCCAGTTTTAGTTTAATAGTTTTAATAAACAATAATAATAATAATAACCCTGGTAGTAGTGAAAAAATATGTCATCTTTAGTTCATATTAGAAATTATGTTTTAAATTCAGCTTCTCTTTTCTGGAGGTTTAACTCTGGATCACTTACTATATGGCAAAACATTTATATTATATAAAAAAATAATAATAATAATTTTGTCTAGACAGCAATACTGAAAAAAATCAAAATAAATAAATAAATAAAATATATAAAAATAAATAATAATAAAATAAAAAATAAATAAAAACAAACAAACAAACAAACAAATAAAAAATTAAATAAATATAATACAAATAAATAAACAAATAAATAAAACATATAAAAATAAAAGTGTCCAGAGAGTTGTGTATCAATACTGAAAAAAACAACAACCTAGTAGTCCTATTTAGTTTTCTTTAAGCAACATATAATTGCTTCCTCTTGATCTGAAGTTTGAAATATGACCAGGGGACTTCCTCATGAGATTCACCCAATAGTGCATCGCTCCAGATCATGTGACAGATGCAACATAATCTCAACACACGGCAGCCGTCGGTCCTGCTGGACTGAAGAACGACTTACAGCGGCTCAAAGAAACACACCAACCCATCATCTCTTACAGGAGGCAGGAGACGGAATAATACACACAACCGGCTAGAATTTGAGACGAGATCTGAACTCAAACGGCTGTGATCATGAATGTTCTGCAGGATAAACCCGAGGATGATCCGTTCACAGGAGACACTCGTCAGATTACTGCAGCTTCAAAACAAGTCACGTTTACAATAGTTACAGAAGTGCAAGTAAACAAATATTTCATACAAAACATACATTTGACTAAATAATCTGGCTTCTGAAATTGCTAGAAAAATCAAATCCATACGTCTAACCAAGTTGATATCCCAAACTCTGAGCTGCTAAAGGTTTTAAATTATAATTTCTATAATAATGCAACACACGATTTCCACAGGATGAATTATGAGAGTTTCGAATGACACCTAAATTATGATTATTATTACAAAAAGGGAATAAAGACGTGATCCAAAACAATGTTAATTTACTAATGCTACAACAATAATGAAGCATTATGGGATGCATTCATTCTGTTTATATCTCATAAATGAGTGACATTCGCCACTATACACTATTACTACACACATATTTCTGTATTCAGCAAAGACACATTTAGTTAATCAATAGTGACAGGGAAGACACTTATAATGTTAGAAAAGATTCAATTTCAAATAAATGCTGATGTTTTGTTCTTTTTATTCATCAAAGAATCAAGAAAAAGAACATGTATCAGTTTCCACACAAATATGAAACTGATAATCAGACTTGAGACTTGGTGACTTGGACTCGAGTCGACTTGAGTCGCTATTTTTATAACTTGTGACTTGACAAAAAATAAAATACTTGAGACTTGACTCAGACTTGGAAGTTAAAGACTCGGGACTTGACTTGAGATACGATGACTTGAATGACTTGAGTGTTAATCACATCATGTTTTCAGTTTGAATATAAAATATATCGATTATTTAAAAAACTAAAGTTGACCCAGCTGGAGCGCAGGCTGAGAATAGCGTTGTCATGACTGGATCACGAGACTATCATCAGTCATGCCGTCTCTTACCGTACACACACCACACCCACTGAGATCAGAGATCACATCATCAACATGTCCGCCGGAGGGTACCGAGGGTCATCGCTTTCGGCTTCAACAATTATTCACAAGATGGCAAAAGACGAACAGCACGTTGCAAGGCATGCAACATTCTTACCCATTTGGTACCAATTAGTTATTGAAATTTGATGTTTTTTGTTTGTTTGAAATAAACAATATATTATCTACTACATTCATTGTATTTTCCTTATAGCGTGGTCATATTTATCTAAGCATATTTTGGCATCTTTGTATAGTCTCACCTAACAGATATGTTTTTTTTTTTACAATTTTAACTTGTGATGGTCAAAAACGTATGAGGTCAAATTTGTTTTATACAGTGGTTCATATAGTTCAGCCTTTATGCAGTCATTGAGTGCTATAGCCATCTAGTGGATTCTGCAGGTAAAATTACAATAGTTAGGTGACTTGACTTGGACTTACTACAGGACTTGACTAGACATAGCCTGTGACTTGACTTGACTTGACATAGCCTGTGACTTGACTTGACATAGCCTGTGACTTGACTAGACATAGCCTGTGACTTGACTTGACTAGACATAGCCTGTGACTTGACTAGACATAGCCTGTGACTTGACTTGACTAGACATAGCCTGTGACTTGACTAGACATAGCCTGTGACTTGACTTGACTAGACATAGCCTGTGACTTGACTTGACTAGACATAGCCTGTGACTTGACTAGCATAGCCTGTGACTTGACTTGACATAGCCTGTAACTTGACTTGACATAGCCTGTGACTTGACTAGACATAGCCTGTGACTTGACTTGACTTGGCATAGCCTGTGACTTGACTTGACATAGCCTGTGACTTGACTTGACTTGGCATAGCTCAGACTTGACTTGGCATAGCCTGTGACTTGACTTGACTTGGCATAGCCTGTGACTTGACTTGACTTGGCATAGCCTGTGACTTGACTTGAGCATAGCCTGTGACTTGACTTGACTTGACATAGCCTGTGACTTGACTTGACTTGGCATAGCCTGTGACTTGACTTGACTTGGCATAGCCTGTGACTTGACTTGACATAGCCTGTGACTTGACTAGACATAACCTGTGACTTGACTTGACTTGGCATAGCCTGTGACTTGACTTGACTTGGCATAGCCTGTGACTTGACTTGACATAGCCTGTGACTTGACTAGACGCAACCTGTGACTTGACTTGACGCATAGCCTGTGACTTGACTTAGCATAGCCTGTGACTTGACTTGGCATAGTCTGGCGACGGCTTGACACCCTGTGACTTGACAGCCGGACTTGACGACAGCCTGTGACTGACTTGACATAGCCTGTGACTTGACTTGACTAGACAGCCTGTGACTTGACTGACATAGCCTGTGACTTGACTTGACGACGACAGCCTGTGACTTGACTTGACTAGCCTGGCGACTGACTGACTTGACACACCCTGTGACTTGACTTGACGCCTATGACTTGACTTGACATAGCCTGTGACTTGAATAGCCTGTGACGGCCGACAGCCTGTGCGACTTGACTTGACGGCAGACGCCTGTTGACCGGCCAGACCGGCGGTTGGCTTTTAGAGGTTCAGACTTGAGACTTGCACATGTGTGACTTGGTCCCATCTCTGCTGATAATAATCATAAATGTGTGTTGATCATCAGATCCTCATATGAGAATGATTAGTGAAGGACCATGTGACACTGAAGACTGGAGTAATGATGATAAATTCAGCTTTGAATAGCTCACACTGCACTATATATTCACATACAGAACAGCTGATTTAAATTGTAATAATATTTCACTATTTTACTGTATTTATGATCAGATAAACACAGCCTTGGTGAGCAGACTCATTAACCCAGTGATGTTCTCACCCTGGACAGCTCGGACTCGGAGACGGAGCGCTGCGGTGGAGATCGGCGCTGGAATCCAGGACTCTGGTCCAGAAAGCCCAGGCTGTCGTCGTCCAGTCCATGGTCAACAGACACTTCCTCCCGGTGTGATGTCACTTCCTCCGTGCACACCTGATGGTCGATGCCATTCTGGGTCAGATTGCAGTGGACAGCTGTGGAAATCAACAAGACCGGTCAGTGAGCAGAAATGACCATCAGGTGGCGCTGTTGTGTGTGGATGAGAACTGATGCCCGTTTGCAGACTATATGACAAAAACACCGGAGTCAGCAACTGCACGACTGACAGGTTCTGTTAGACGCAGGTTATTATCCTCCTCAGGTCTTTTAGTTTGATCGTACAGACGTCCTCCTTCTGCTGTCAAATCGGACCCTCATAATTTCAACTGGACTGGAGCGACTGAACAGACTTTGATCATAAGGCTAAGCATTTAAATATCACCTCACTATCATTGGCAGATATTGATTGTATATGCATTTTATGTTAGAATCTGCAATACGGTTTAACAATCTTGTTGATTTACATTACAAACATCAGCATTTCATCACTTTTTGTCCATATAAATACCAGCATCTGCACCATTTATTACAGATTGCTTAATTTGGGCAGTGAATCATATTATGGAGTTTTTTCTCCTGGAATTGGGAAAGGGAAAGGGAAAGGGAGAAAGAAAGAGAAAGAGAAAGAGAAAGAGAAAGAGAAAGAGAAAGAAAGAGAAAGAAAGAGAAAGGAGAAAGAGAGACAAAGAGAGAGAGAGAGAGAGAGAGAGAGAGAGAGAGAGAGAGAGAGAGAGAGAGAGAGAGAGAGAGAGAGAGAGAGAGAGAGAGAGAGAAAGAGAGACAAAGAGAGAGAGAGAGAGAGAGAGAGAGAGAAAGAGAAAGAGAAAGAAAGAGAAAGAAAGAGAAAGAAAGAGAAAGAAAGAGAAAGAAAGAGAAAGGGCGGGAGAAAGAGAGACAAAGAGAGAGAGAGAGAGAGAGAGAGAGAGAGAGAGAGAGAGAGAGAGAGAGAGAGGAAATATATAAATAAACATTTAATTTCAACTACACTTTTTAAAAAATTACTTAATTTTCTTATCATTATTATTATTAATTATGAATTATTATTAATCTTAATGTTGTTCATATTTTATTTAGATTAACTTAATGTACTAAACTAACTACGACTGAAATAAAAAAACTAAATAATAAAAACTAAAGAAAATTGTCATTTTAACTTGATGGACTAAAATAACCAAAACTAAAATTAATATAAATAGAAATATAAAAAACAAACACAAAATAATACCCTATTATATTAAATATAATAATAATAAATATAAAAATAAATTATAAAAAAAACGCAATTAGCTAAATTTGTAAAACTTTAACATTATAATTCAAACTATACAAATATACAATATATATTTTTATTAATATTTTTTTTTACGAAACAATACAAATATAATAGTATCTCAATTAACTTGAACTAATATAAATCAAAACTAAAACTGAAATAAAAATATAAAAAATAATAAATAATAATAATGAATAAAAAAATAATATTTATAAAAACTAAATGCAAACAGCAAAATAAGTAAAATTATAATTAAAACACAAAATATACAAATACAATTAATTTAAAATATTAAAAAAATTTAATTTTAAAAATATATTTAAATAATAAATATGATAAAAAATATAACAGTCTCTCAAAGACACTAAAATAACACTGGGTTTAAATATCTGTGATTGTGTTTCAGATTCTGATTTCATATGCCAGGCTGGTTAATAAACATGTTTCACATCGTCCTGTAGATGGCATGAGATGACCAAACTCTGACAGACACCAGCGTTCCTCTGAGATGATAAACGGTGTCCTGTGACTCTTATAAAATCAACCACGGATTTGATTGCTCTCAGAGACACCCAAAGCAGTTGGTTAATGCTTTTTGTGATTAATGTACACCGATCAGGCATAACATTATGACCGATGAAGTGAATAACACTGATGATCACTTCATCACCTGTTAGTGCGTGGGACATATTAGGCAGCAAGTGAACATTTCGTCCTCAAAGTTGATGTGTTAGAAGCAGGAAAAATGGGCAAGCGTAAGGATTTGAGCGAGTTTAGTGCCAGATTGTGATGGCTAGACGACTGGGTCAGAGCATCTCCAAAACTGCAGCTCTTGTGGGGTGTTCCCGGTCTGCAGTGGTCAGGATCTATCAAAAGTGCTCCAAGGAAGGAACAGTGGAGAACCGGCCACAGGGTCATGGGCGGCCCAGGCTCATTGATGCACGTGGGGAGCGAAGGCTGGCCCGTGTGGTCCGATCAAACAGACGAGCTACTGGAGCTCAAACTGCTCAAGAAGTTAATGCTGGTTCTGATAGAAAGGTGTCAGAATACACAGAGCATCGCAGTTTGTTGTGTATGGGGCGGCATAGCCGCTGACCAGTTAGGATGCCCATGCTGACCCCTGACCCCACCGAAAGCACCAACAGTGGCACGTGAGCATCAGAACTGGACCACGGAGCAATGGAAGAAGGTGGCCTGGTCTGATGATCACGTGTTCTTTTACATCACGTGGATGGCCAGGTGTGTGTGCGTGGCTTACCTGGGGAACACATGGCCCCAGGATGCACTATGGGAAGAAGGTGAGCCGGCGGAGGAGATGCTTTGGGCAATGTTCTGCTGGGAAACCTTGGGTCCTGCCATCCATGTGGATGTTCCTTTGACACGTCCCACCTACCTAAGCATTGTTGCAGACCATGTTCAGCCTTTCATGGAAACGGTATTCCCTGGTGGCTGTGGCTCTTCCAGCAGGATAATGCTCCTGACACAAAGCACAAATGCTTCAGGAATGGTTTGAGGAGCACAACAACGAGTTTGAGGTGTTGACTTGGCCTCCAAATTCCCCAGATCTCAATCCAATCGAGCATCTGTGGGATGTGCTGAACAAACAAGTCCGATCAATGGAGGCCCGCCTCACAACTTACAGGACTTAAAGGATCTGCTGCTAACATCTTGGTGCCAGATACCACAGCACACCTTCAGGGGTCTAGTGGAGTCCATGCCTCGACGGGTCAGGGCTGTTTTGGCAGGGGCCCAACACAATATTGGGAAGGTGGTCATAATGTTATGCCTGATCGGTGTATAATGACATTAATAATAATAATCGATGAATATTCAGTCTTGAAGGCAGCACATGTGAAGATTTCTGTGTCTGTCGTTGCAGAGCGTTAAAGAGTAAAACACTTGAACAAACCCATCTGTCACGCTATCTGGAGTGAATTGAGGCCAAGCAGATGAGAGGCAGACCGAGCGTGTTCTGGCAGAAATTACACAACGCTGAGGACCGAATGAAACGCACAAAATAAAGCCGAGCGCTTCCTCAAAGCATGAGAACATTAATAACCACAGATCTCTAGGACGACAATATGTGATTACGAGCTGAGCGAATAAACCATCACTCAAGCATCCGACACGCCATCCGTTTAATAATTCAATCGTTTACATCCCATCTGTTTGCAGACAAACACGCAGTTTACAATTAAATCATATAATTCATGGGACAGTTCAACCAGAAATAAATATTCTGTTATTCACGGTCATGTCTTTTTGAAACACTAAAGGAGAAGTTCAGCAGAATGTCCAAGCTGCTCTTTTACAATGAAAGTAAATGATAAACAAATCAAATGAGTCTGCAGGGTTTTTATAGTTCCAAACATCTAAAACCATAAAAAAAGTATTTTTGTTGCTTTAAATAAAATAAACGCTAACTGAAATAATGTCAAACTTAAACTTATTTTATTTCAGCTACATTTGTCAAAAAAAAAAAAATCATGATATATATATATATTTTTTTTATCTTAAAGGAACACGCCGACTTTTTGTGACTTTATCTTATTCCCCGTCTCCCCCAGAGTTAGATAAGTCCATACACACCATTCTCATCTCCGTGTCATAACTCTGTCTGACACACACACCGCTAGCCTAGCTAAGCACAAAGACTGGAAGTAAACGGCTCCAGCTAGCCGACTGTGTGTGTGTGTGCGTGTGTCTGTGTGTGTGTGTGATGGGTAGGTTTAGGGGCAGTGTGTGTGTGTGTGTATGTGTGTGTGTGATGGGTAGGTTTAGGGGCAGGGGCAGTGTGTGTGTGTGTGTGTGATGAGTAAGTTTAGGGGCAGGGGCAGTGTGTGTGTGTGATGAGTAGGTTTAGGGGCAGGGGCAGTGTGTGTGTGTGTGTGTGTGTGTGATGAGTAAGTTTAGGGGCAGGGGCAGTGTGTGTGTGTGATGAGTAAGTTTAGGCAGGGGCAGTGTGTGTGTGTGATGGGTAGGTTTAGGGGCAGGTGGCAGTGTGTGTGTGTGTGTGCGTGTGTCTGTGTGTGTGTGTGATGGGTAGGTTTAGCAGGGGCAGTGTGTGTGTGTGTGTGTGTGTGTGTGTGTGTGTGTGTGTGTGTGTGTGTGTGTGTGTGTGTGTGATGGGTAGGTTTAGGGGCAGTGTGTGTATGTGTGTATGTGTGATAATTGTAATGTATTAATTTTGAGTTAAATGAAATAAAAAATGTGAGTTAATACAACGAAAGAGTTTGGTTTAATCAACAGTAACTCAAAATATGATGTCATCTGAACAACATTAATCTGTTAGTTTTTTTTCTAGAAGTTTTGATAAATCATGACATGTTAAAGCAGCACTAGGTAACTTTTCAACATTCATAATATATTTGCAAGACTCTTGTGATGATACATCGACTTACAATAGGTTGAGTCGTGACACGTCTGCCACAGCCTGACGGGGTCTGTATCGTTTTTTACTCGTACTTTTACACTTCGGGTTTCGGGTAGTAACCGGAGAACAAAATTAATTGACTACTTTACAGCATATACGTCACTTCCACCATCACCCCCACTTCCTTAAAATCGGACGTGCGAGCCCAGCTATCGTTTGTTTGCCGCATGCTATAGTCATGGCCGAGACAGCACAGAAAAAAAAGAAAGTAAAGGTTTTGTCGGAGGAATGCAAAAAGAGGAAATGAGAAAGTGATTGGATTAAAGGCAGGATGAGATGAACATGGGCCAGCGTTTGCTCGTTGGCGTGAGCTGAAGGAGGGGGTGCCCGACCGATGCTGACTTGGCTGTCATGCGCACAAAATCATATTTAGGATAACGTACCTAACATGTCTGTGATATTTGTTTATTTGTCTTGTCTATAATGCAAATACATTTTTCAAATTTGCAGATTCATCTATGGTAGCTTGATAATATAATATTGACGATATATGATTATTACCTACCACTCAAACATTGAATTGAAGTATCATATAGATTCTGTGAAACGGTAACCAATAGACTAGACTACTATAATGACGCTGGCTTGTAAACGTGAGCATCGCAATCATTTGGCGTTTGAGAAAAATAAATACTAAATATTTAAATACTAAATAAATACCCAATACTTAAGTAAGTAACCATAGTTTTTAATAATATTTTAGAATTAATTTGTATATTTTCAGTTACATTTTTAGTGCTTTTATAATTTAATTATTTAGTTTAGTTATTTTAAATGTGTCTAGTATGTCAAGTTAATGAACATTTAAACTTAAATAAAATTACTAAAACTTTAACTGAAACAGAAAATATAAAATTAAATTAATTAAAAAATATTATTAAAAACTAAGGATACACTTTATTTGAAGGTGTGCGTGTCACAGTGTAATTAGTATCTAAGTACTAATAATCATTACCTACAGGATTAGGGATTGTTTGCATGTAATTATGCTTCATTTATTGTTATTGCTACAGTAACTACATGTAACGTGTAAAATAAAGTCTTACCAAAACTAAAAATACTATCTCAAAATGACATGCATTTCTAACTCAACGCTATCATAAGGATTCAGACAAAAAATATAGTCTTAGTTTTATGATAAGCATAATTCATATGTTTGCCGATGCTTTACGGTGCTTTTTTTAGGAGCTCGCAGCTCGTGGTCTCCATCAAGAGCAGCTCGGATCTTCTGCAAAATCTCTTTTGCAAGGTTTGGAGCAATGCGTTTGAATTGTGTGTGAACTTCCACTGATTCTGATAAGCTCAACAAGCTCTGGATGCAAAGCGCAGCCTGTGGTGTTGTGTAACAGGTCATCAAACGAATGTAAGCCGCGATGACATCTGCTGAACACCATTAGAGAGAGAACCACTGATAGCCTGAGCAGAACTAATCGCACTGCTATTGTTTCCTGTTGCTGGGAATGCTGGGAATATTCCTGTGTCTGATCCGAAACACAGAGCATCAGGAGAGAAGCGGACCTGAAACAAAAAGCATCTTAGCATGCAAAGCACGGAGCGCTTCCTTCACTCCCATTCCCTCCCTCGCTCTACATCTTTCTCAGGCCCCACACTATTGAGTCCTGGTTGCCTAATGGCCAGGATATATTAATTATACATTTAACTCATCTCAGAGAGAGCATTGCCCTTGATTTGTGTGTTTGGTGGGGTGTAGATGTGAGGCTTTTTCTGCCTTTGCCTCTAAATATAGATCAGGATGTTCTTCTCCTCTTCTGTACGACATGCGCACTGAGGGAAGGAGGACGCAAGAGACAGAGACGCTTCACTGTTTAATCCAGCCCTGCTTTCCTCCCATCAGTTAAAGGGACAGGTCACACAAAAATAACTACAGTCTGTCAGAAATTAAATAACTCATTATTTTCTCACATTCCAAGTTATTTTCTTCATGCAAAATTAAAGGAGAAATTTAAAGAATGTCATTTTCTAAACTCGAAAAACATAAAATAAAATAAATAAAATAATAAAAAACATTTAATAATAAAAATGAAATAATTTAAAAATAGAATAATTTAAAAATAAAATACATAAAATGAAATCAAAAATACGACTTGTTTGCTATATTGTACACTATATACTGTACTATATGGATCAATAGTTTGGGGTCCCTAAAATTATTTTTAAACATTTATGTATTTATTTTTGGTGAAGAAATGAAATCCATCAAGGTAATGACAGTAATGACAGTTCCAGTGTTCTCTAACAGAAAACACACGAATGATGACAAAGCAATGGCAAGTCACACATTGAATTAAACATTACATAGACAGACTGAAATAGCATTTTCTTATAAAATGTATTATTTGAAATTTTGTAAAATGATTTTTTAAAGTGAAGTTTGTATTGATAAGATGTGTGTTGAGCATCAGATCCTCATATGAGAATGATTAGTGAAGGGTCATGTGACACTGAAGACTGGAGTAATGATGATAAACTCAGATCACAGGAATAAATCACACTGCACTATATATTCACACAGAGAACAGCTGATCTACATCGTAATAATATTTCACAATTTTCCTATTTTTACTGTATTTTTAATTAAATAAATGCAGCTTTGGTGAGCATCTCAGATTAACTTACATTGCATGTTGAAGAGCTATGTGTTAACTTTGTTGTTATCATACGGCTTATGAAATAAGGAGCAGCAGCATTAGAGATCCTCCACAAGAAAACACAAGTGTGAATACATTCATCCACAATCCCTTTAAATGAGGAGGAGGAGGAGGAGGAGGAGGAGAGCAGGGCTGGTTTACACAGTGAAGCTTTCCCTGTAATGCCAAAGGCCGGAGAGGATGAATGACCAGAGGATGGATTGAGCTCAATAGAGTCTGATCATCAGGACCTGCATTAGCGCTGGGCTCAGCCGGATCTGCAGCGCTCCAGTGTGCTTCACCACGGGTCCGCCGGGAATCTGAAGGAAGGCTGGGTGGCAGGTCTTTTCAAACTGGAGTGGTTTGTTTGTGCACTCAGTGTGTGACCCAGACACAGAAGTGAAGTTAGTTGGGAATCAGCTGAGAACACACACGTCATGAGTATAGCTATTCTTTGATGAATAGAAAGTTCTAAAAGAACAGCATTTATTTGAATTCGTAATGTTATAAATGTCTTCACGGTCACTTTAGAGCATTTTAATGTGTCCTTGCCGAATAAAAGTATTATTTGAATCAAAAGTAAATCTCACTGACTGCAAGGTTTTGAATGGTAGTGTACTCAATAATAAGTAAATTCATTTGAATGTACTTTAACCCTTAGTAACCCACTGTAGAAAACTGCAGCACATGCACATTGCGCTTGGGTCTCTGGTTTCCACCGAAATTACCCGGAACAATTTGTACCAGGAACTTTTTTTACAGGAACTTTTTTCCCCCCAGACCTGCTACTGTCTGCGTTTCCACCGGTCTAAAGTACCGTGAAGATTAGGCAAATTTTAAATCCGTGATCAGGACGTCGTTAGGCCTATTTTAGGGGCTGAAGCTACCCCAAAATGTTCCTAAGCCCCCCTAAATGATAATAAGAACAACATAATTCGATTTATCAATAACCGTATCCTCATTCATATTTAGACGCAACAATATCCAGGTACAAAAATAGCCGAGAAGTCGGAAGTTTAAATGAAGATTAAATGTCCTTAGTTTTCGTCTTTGTCAATGTATTTCATAGAGCAAATAATGTTCAGCTGCATTTTCTTTCCTGTGTCTCCACTCACGAGTCTCTCTCACATACACGCCACACACACACACACACACACACACACACACACACACACACACACACACACACACACACACACACACACACACACACACACACACACACACACACACACACACACACACACACACACACACACACACACACACACACACACACACACACACTCCTCCTGCACACCGCCCGCTCCATGAGAACGAGTGTTCACGAGAAAGCAAGTTCAAGGAAGGTTGGTATCTCGTGAACACCTTTACACAATCACACATTAAAAAGTGGTATAAAAATATTTTTAATTCTGAATATAGTTTTGTCAGTGTGTTAATGTCGACCTGAGAAGCGATGGCTACTTTAGAAAGTTAATTAGTCGCAAATTTGAGGTAAAATGCACTTGGGTTGTCGATGTAACTTTTCTTTAACAGAGTAGAAATGGAAGGAGAGGATATGTCTGTCACATTTTACTTGTTAACATCTTGGTTTCTTGACTAGTTGTTGACATAATTGTAGCTCTAGATGTGAGTGCAAAGATTTTGCAAACACAAGTTACAAATACCCTGGGGCTAAGCCCCCTGTCTTCCTGAACTTAGTGACGTCCCTGCTCGCGAGCAGGGACTATCGGAGGGGGAAATATTTACCCGGAGCTTCATTTAGACCCTGGTTCCTGCGGTCGAAACACACCGAGTACCACCTCAAAGTTCTTAGTTCCTGGAGAAAGTTCCTGCGGTGGAAACGCGGCTATAAATTGATTTCATGCGACTGACTCGACTAGTGACATTTTATCTGCCAGACGGATGTAAGTATGCAGGGCTGTGCAGGTGAAATTTGAGAAGACAGTTGAATAGCGCTAGTTCAGAAGCTCAGCGCGGCCACTTCTCCGTAAACTCCTGTGTTAAACTGGAAGCTCTAATTGAGCTCTTTGAAGATGCACAGAGGGAAAGACTGAGCTAATTGTCCCAAATGTGAGCCAAGAAAAAGCTTCCAATCTTGGCCACTTTTCCCAATTTCAAGGCATCGTCCAAGATAGAGGGATTGTCCCTGCTCTATGAAGTAGGTCACCTTAATTCTGGAATTGGATACGGATATTGTACCCTGCCCTGTGTGGGTCTACTCAATTCATTACATCTCCAAATCCAATCTGGATCTCAGGGTATCGCCGGTCAGCCGGGTTCAAGTGCGAGATTCCCTCATCACCTCTAAAGTGATTCAATATGACATCTTATCAAAAGCTAAGACTGAATAGCGTCGCCTAAGCATTAAAGAGCACCTATTACACTCAGAAAATCACCCAAAATCTACCCAAATCCAGGGTTGAGCCTTTTGGGTAATATTTTGGGATTATTTGTTCAGCGTTTGGGTAGTTTTTGTGTTACCCAGGGGTCCGTTCTTCATACGTGGCTAACTCCGTTCGCTGGGTTTGATTGTTGATGATTTGGCATGATCTCAGATTGTTTGGTTCTTCGAAGCTCATCCTAGACTTGTTGTCATAGCAACAGGTCCCGAAACTTAAACCTGCTCGGGAGCGGCTGATTTCATGGAAACAGGATTGCATCTTTTTAAGGAGTGTTGATACTTAAAATCTGTCCCAGCCACTGCTACTTTATCACAAGAGTTTATTACTGAACCAGACGGGCAATAATCATTTATAATAATAATATTAATAATAATATAAAAATTTATTTATTAAAATGTATTTGAAAATAATATTATAATGTTGTGTAAAAGGTGTATAGTACTATATACTCTGAGCCGTGCATTAATATGAGTGATGACGGATATTATGGGATGGCATGATGCAGCGCAGGAGATGCTTAAGAAACTTTAATTAATGCAAATCTGCTTCAAATTGACTTAAAAATTAAATGATTGCTTATTACAACATTGAAATAAAAATGTAAAGGGTAAAAATATTATAAAATAATGAATATAAATAATAGGAAATCATGTAAAAAATAAAAATAAAACATTTAAAATTGATCAACTTCTATGTTGGTTTGGTCGTTTGGCTGTTTCCTTATAAAAGTCCAGAAATGTGTGTTTTTTAATTTGTCAAGTTTTTTTCCAGGTGTTTTTTAATTATATGATGTCATTATGTTGTCTTGCTGCCAGCCAATCGCTGCACTGCTGATCGTGGTTTGGATTATCGATGCGTCTGCTCTCTTCAGCGAACACGAGAACACGCAGTAATCTCAGATCACTTCATCCAGATAGTTTAATCCAATCCGACGATTCGTTTGAAGAACCAAATTATCCAGAGATCAGTTATCACGATTAGAAGATCTGCGATCGGTCAAATCATCTCAGATGTGTTAAGCGAGGTATGAAGAACGGACCCCTGATCCTGGGTCAGACGCGGCGCGGTGTGAATTGCCTAAACGAGTGTAGCGTCTGTCTTTCCGCGTGATGGAAACACCTGCTCGATTACACTCAAATTACTTCTAAATGTTTAAGTTTTATTTCTCATATTTGTTCAACAAGCTTAAATGTTAGCAATATGCATTACAAACTAAAGGAAAATAAAGGAATTATCATGCGAGCCATTGGTTGTGTCGATGATTATAAAATAATTGAGTGGATTTATGTTCATCTGTAGACATAAATTTATTCATGTATGAAGTAAAAAAAAGAAGAAGAATTTAGTAGTGTAGTAAAAATAAATCAACTATTCTGGGTAAAATGAACCCAATATGTGTTCTGTCCTATATTTACCCAACTCTTGGGTTGAAAACAACCATAATTTGATGATTTTTAACCCAGTGTGCTCTTTTCCCCCATGTTCAACTTTCCTGTTTGAGCATGAACTCCTGAAACGCCTCCATTAGTCTTGAGTTTTCTTCTGGTAATGAACACGTCACAATATTCCTTGTTATAATAATTAATACGCATAATAACGGGGCGGGCCTGGTTGAGTTAGTTAGTAGTGTGTTGAAACTGGTGGTTATGGTAAGGGGCAAGACATTTCCCGAAACACCAATCACAACACACTGCTCCAGCCGACCAATCAGAGCACAGTGTGCTTTTCAGAAGGCGGGGCTTCATAGAGACAGGAACTTGTAGTAAAGCTCGTGGAAGGAAGGGAACCGGCGAGCATTCAAACTGACTTTAATAAACTGAATAAACTAAACAAAAGTAAATCGCGAGCAGCCCCTCACGGACGACTGCCCGCACACACATACCAAAACATAAAGAAAACTCAACGTAAAATCCAGGCCTGGTCCTCTCTCGTCCTTTCCTGAACTCGCCCGTCCTTTTATGTCTCCGAGCTCCCTCATGAGAGGACTTCGAGACCGGTGTGCCTCGCTACAGGTGACGTCCATTAACACTCACACACCGGTCTCCACTCGCTCCTCCCATGTCGCTCATTCGTCCACCTCGCCACAGAACTAAACAGAGCATTACTGACAGACTGGGAAGAGAGGAGCCGCAACAATGGAGAATATGAGGAATAATCAACATTCAAGCAGGAAAACCTCAAGCTCAAACACAACAGCAAGACTTTGTAGAACAGCAGAATAGGTCTCTTTAATGTCTCTAAGTCTTTGTTTCTCTATTCAACCATTTGATGCCAAGATAAAACTACAAAGATGTACTCCAAATATATTACCAATGTAAGAGAGTTAAAAAAAGGTAGTGACCCATTTTAAATAGACACCTTACTCTAGAAATATCCTCAACATTGGCCTACCAATAACTTGCTTAGCAGACAAAACAGAGGCGAAACGCTCGCTGCACATTTAAAACAGTCGAGGTCTTTAGAGAGATTATAAATAGCAAGTATTGCAAGCTAATATGGATGCAAAGTACTGAGACGGGTATAAATATTTAATCAGGAGCAAGAATTCTGAAAGCATTTCAAAAACCTATTTTAGGGATTTGTGACTTGTTGTTACAGAAACAAGCCGTCTGTCCACTGGGACTGTGAACTTTCTACCTTTAAAACTCTCTCAACATCCACAAAGCAGAACCTGGCATCTTCTTTTGTTCTCTTATGTAGCCTCAGCAAATGTAACCAAGGAAGTGACACCGATACTCGCCATTTCCTGCTAATGGACAAATTAGCATACAATATATCAAGTTCAGCAACATACAGTCAAGTCAGCTTTATTTCTATAGCGCTAATACAGTACAGAGTGTTACAGGGAGAAACAAGAAAATAATGATTCACTTCTGCTGTAAAGCAGCTCTAAAGAGACAATAGTGCCAGTCAGCACTGTATTATTACACGTCTAATAACTATATTAATGATTTGACTGCAATGACAGTATTGTCTTGCAACGGCTGCTTTATGGAAGAATTTGTGTCATATTTGTCAATATGTACAGTGGGTCTATTTAACAGTAGCAAGTCAAGAAATAAATAACAAAATCAAATATATATATATAAAACTATAGGCTACACTGATTTTTAATAAATATATTAAAGTTGTTTAGCCAAGCATGGCATGGTTTTCTATTTTTCGTTGTTGTGTGATTAACATTAAATCACACAGAATATGAGTCTGCCCTTTAAGAGCTGCACGGGCCCAATACACTGAAACACACGATTCCTCACTCAACTCTGTGTCGTTCACTAAAGACACACACTACTGTGTTTACCTGAATACTCACCAGGACGTGCAGTTTTACATTTCGTGACCATTGAAACCCAATAATGAAAGAACTGAATCCTTATCGATGTTGTCTGAAAGGCGCGCTTCAGGTCAGAGTCTATTATTATTTCTCTCATGCGCATGTTTCCGTTGCTTTCTTTGTCTTATATTTAACTCTTCTGCTTCCGATGTTTAGTGAATGGTGAAAAGCAGAGCTCGTTATCTGGTAATGTTATTTGGGAAAGTATGCATGTTTTATTTGAAATATTCGATATTCACGATATTTTTAAATTTTACATAGTCTTAAAATTAATTCGATATTATCGCTAATATTCGATATATATCGCCAGCCCTACTGTGATCCTCCATCACTGTGCATTTAAGTGCACAACTATGGACAATGTTTCAAACCACAAAATATAGGTTAATAAATAGAGGTTTGAATCTTTACTTTCACACTCTAAAAATACTGGGTAAAAACAACAAATTGGGTTGAAAATGGACTAACCCAGCAGTTGGGTTGTTTTAACCCTGCGGTTGGGTTAAATGTTTGCTTAAGACAACCCATTCGCTGGGTTAGTCCATTTTCAACTCAACTTGGGTTGTTTTTTACCCAGCATTTTTTAGAGTGCACGATTTGATTATTAAACAATTCTCAATGCATCTTTTCCTTCCATTCTCTTATTAATAATAATATTATTCTTTATAATTTTATCTTTGTTCATAAAAATAAGAACAAAGATGCAAATAAAAACACTAGAACATAAGCTCCAAAAATGCTGGGTAAAACAACTACCAATGTTGGGTCAAATATGGACTAACCCAGATATTGGGTTGTTTTATGTAAACATTTAACCCAACTGCAGGGTTAAAACAACCCAAACACTGCTGGATTAGTCCATATTTGTAAACATTGGGTTAAAACAACCCAGCATTTTTAGTGTGTATATAACATAAGAAAGAAACAAAATAAACTGTACGTTACATCAGAAACAGAAACATTCACGTAAAAAATAATCATTTCAATTCAGTGCAAGTGCTTCATTCAAGGCATCAAATGATTGCAATCTGAAGATTTGTGACAGAAGATGAGTTATTATTGACCCCAACCGTCAGAATAACACTGCATAGCATGCACATACGAAGCTTATCCTTGCATAAAATTAAATATGTTCAAATTAAACTTTAAATCGCTTGATGACTGTCACTGACAGTGATCTGATAACAAAGCTCAGTATCAGATCAATCCATCCCTTACTTTGGTAACAATTCACTAAAGGAAAGCTGATAATGTGCAAGTGCTTCAATTACAGCAAGATATTAATCAGCTAATGTCCCAAAAAGACAAAAGCACACACTTATGCAAACTTAATAAGCTTCATCACTGTGAACATTACAATAGCAGCCAGATCCTCTAGCCTCAATTCAGATGAATATTAATCAGAGCCTAAATTAGACCGACTATCTTTATCCCTTCCCTTTGGCATCAACTAACTCTCTAAAGTAAAAATAGCTATGAGGAGAGAATAAATAGACATGCAGAGCAATCCATATCAATGAGACGGCATTATCAGCTCACCGATACCTCAGTGTCTATATGTGAGGTTTCTTTGAAGATTGTTAACACAAAAACTACCCAAACACTGGGTTGTTACATCTGACCCAGGATCTGTGTAAAACAAAAACTACCCAAACACTGGGTTGTTACGCCTGACCCAGGATCTGTGTAAACAAAAACTACCCAAACACTGGGTTGTCACATCTGACCAGGATCTGTGTAACACAAAAACTACCCAAACACTGGGTTGTCACCTGAGCCAGGATCTGTGTAACACAAAACTACCCAAACACTGGGTTGTTACGCCTGACCCAGGATCTGTGTAACACAAAAACTACCCAAACACTGGGTTGTTACGTCTGACCCAGGATCTGTGTAACACAAAAACTACCCAAACACTGGGTTGTCACGCCTGAGCCAGGATCTGTGTAACACAAAAACTACCCAAACACTGGGTTGTCACGCCTGACCCAGGATCTGTGTAACACAAAAACTACCCAAACACTGGGTTGTCACGCCTGACCCAGGATCTGTGTAACACAAAACTACTCCCAAACACTGGGTTGTTACGCCTGACCCAGGATCTGTGTAACACAAAAACTACCCAAACACTGGGTTGTCACGCCTGACCCAGGATCTGAGTAACACAAAACTACCCAAACACTGGGTTGTTCACATCCTGACCCAGGATCTGAGTAACACAAAACTACCCAAACACTGGGTTGTCACGCCTGACCCAGGATCTGAGTAACACAAAACTACCCAAACACTAGGTTATCAGCCTGACCCAGGATCTGTGTAACACAAAACTACCCAAACACTGGGTTGTCACGCCTGACCCAGGATCTGAGTAACACAAAACTACCCAAACACTGGGTTGTTACGCCTGACCCAGGATCTGTGTAACACAAAAACTACCCAAACACTGGGTTGTTACGCCTGACCCAGGATCTGAGTAACACAAAACTACCCAAACACAGGGTTGTACGCATCTGACCCAGGATCTGTGTAACACAAAAACTACCCAAACACTGGGTTGTCACGCCTGACCCAGGATCTGTGTAACACAAAAACTACCCAAACACAGGGTTGTTACCTGACCCAGGATCTGTGTAACACAAAACTACCCAAACACTGGGTTGTTACGCCTGACCCAGGATCTGTGTAACACAAAACTACCCAAACACTGGGTTGTCACGCCTGACCCAGGATCTGAGTAACACAAAAACTACCCAAACACTGGGTTGTTACGCCTGACCCAGGATCTGTGTTACACAAAACTACCCAAACACTGGGTCACGCCTGACCCAGGATCTGTGTAACACAAAAACTACCCAAACACAGGGTCGTTATTACGCCTGACCCAGGATCTGTGTAACACAAAACTACCCAAACACTGGGTCGTTACGCCTGACCCAGGATCTGAGTAACACAAAACTACCCAAACACTGGGTTGTCACGCCTGACCCAGGATCTGTGTAACACAAAACTACCCAAACACTGGGTTGTTACGCCTGACCCAGGATCTGTGTAACCCTGCTTTAGTGCATATCACAAATACAGATGCCATTGAAGAATAAGTTTGGGTTCCCAACAAACAGCTCCTAAAAGAACCATTTTTTTCTTAGTGTGATGAATTGTGTAAAAATCTAAAGAACCTTTTGACCAATGGAAATATTCTATGGATATTAAAGGTTCTTCTTGGAACCATCAATGCCAATAAAGAAGCTCAGTTTTTAAGTGTACTTATGTTCACATGGTATATTCCTAAGAAGAAATGTACATAACGTTCCAAGACAAGCCAGTGATTTTTAATCTTCAACTAAGGAATGCTATTAAAAAACATATTTTGCATTGCTCAGATGTCAACTAAATGCATGCATACGGTTCCTTGCATCACATTAAAATATTCTTGATCAAAACTGACCGATATTTGCATATTCAAAATTGCAACAATAATCAATTCACACCATTAAAGTCGCCATAATCACCATTATCTTGAATCTGAATAACTTCCCCTCCCTATTGTGTCATCATATCTTCTTTGATTTCGGGGCGGGGCCACCTGTCACTCACATGAGCTCCACCAATAGCAAACCACAACCATCCAATCAATCCCCCACAGACACAATCCAGCCCCGCCCTACATTTGTTCTTGTTTGAGAAGCGTTTCACTCGGATACGTTTCACAAGGCTAGTGCAACTTCAGTTCTCATGACTTTCACATCAGACTTGCATGATTTGAATTTGATCTGCAGATGAGGAAACGGTTATCAGTAAATAACATTAAAACAGGAATAAGGAGTGCAATTAAAGAAAATTACACCTATCAATGGATGTCGAGTTAAACCTCTCGAACTGGTCCGTGACACACCATTAACCGGTTTCCACCCTTTCTAAAGGTCTTAAACCTTCAGAGCATTCTGTCTTCAGTCTGGTGTATTTCCAATATATTCCAATATGACTGGAGTGAACAGCTTTCAAGGCTCGCCGTCATTCTGTAAATCCTATTTCACGAAGCAAGTTGAATTTTTGTGAGATCATAAAATAAATATTTTCTCTCACTTATAAATCTACATTTTTGCAACCATGTAAAAGACTTATTTTTTAATCAATTTAATGCATCATTGCTGAGTAAAAGAAGCCTGACATCGTCACACACAGATTCTAGAATATGAGTCTGATACCGCTCCATTGGGCTGTGATTATGGGGTGTTTCAACCAAACCAGGAAAGACCTCAATTGGACAGACCTACAACCAATCAGAGCAACGGAGCGATGCATAGTTGTGAAGAGAACTCAACCGCACGCACGCTGGAAGAAGTAGAAGAGGAAGATGAGTGTAAACCACTGATCTATATAGAGATGATGGATCAAGTCCAGACCGAATTTCCTGAACTCAAATGTTGTGGGCGGGTCTAAATTCGGCTGGCATCCAGGCTGGAGTAAATTTATTATTTTTGTATTGTTTTTTTCAATGGTAGAGTTAATAAAGGTCAGGATTTCAGAAAGCTCACTTTGCATGCTAATCAAAAACTCAATGCACCATTAGACTGATCTGTAATAAGGAAAAACTGCCAAGTGCAGTAGGTCTGATCTGAAGAACTTTAAACAGAACTTGTTTAAGCAGGTTTAAGCCAACTCAACTGCCCTACATAGAAGAAAATGGTTCTTGCAACACCTTTCCCAATTCTTTTGATCAGAGATGAGAGCTTGCTGTAGTCTGGCACATATCGGCCGACAGCGTTGCATACATATTAGCGATGTGTTGCACCACATCAGTCTCCGAGTCTGCCTGGAGTGGGTGGGAGTCTCTCCGCGTTTTGATCTCGAGCCGGTTCAGGGAATTGAGAATGCAAATGTCTTTGAAGGTCTCGTGTGAGCGATCTGTGACCAGGCCATTCCAACACATATTCTTCTGCTCAGTTTCACACGGATTTCTCGAGCATTCCTCATTTTATACTCGCATTTCAACATAACATGCATATTTCTGCTGCTTAAAAATCCCCTATTATGGCAATTTAAAGGTTTCTGATTTTGTTTTGGAGTCTACTACATTAGGATCACATGCATCCAAGATTTAAAAAAAACTATTATTCTAATAATATCCACTGCAGCATCAGCTCTTCTCTCTCAGTGTCTAAAATGGTTTGTATATGTAGATTCAGTCTCTCTAAACCCCGCCTCTCTGAGATATGTCTAATCTGATTGGTCAGATGGTCAGTCTGCAGTGATTGGTCAGAAAGCACTCACTCATTATCATATGTGAATCTCAGCTCTTGACACACAGTGATACGAACAGTAACGATGGCGTGGGTTTTACCGGATCAATCTCAGAGCAGAGAACAGCGTCTTCTCCACATGAACAACAGCAGCCAAACTCTTCCAGTCTCAGAGACGACTACAGTGAGTGAGGGCAGGGCAAAGAGACGCTGTTCAGCCAATGGGGTGACATTATGCAAATGAGTTACAAATAGATTCAGCAGGAAGTGAGGCTGGAATTACTGACGGCTCGTTTCAGTTCAGAATCACTTCTTTCTTTAGGAGACGATAACTTTATTTTTAAAACTTTGCAGAGCTTTTACATTCTCAATCAGTTGTTATACACACTGCATGAACGGACACTTTAGTGCAGGGTGGGGAACGTTGATCCGGGGCACTCTTGAAGAGTTTAGCTCCAACCCTAATCAAACACACCTGAAGCTAATCCCGGTCTTCATGATTACTAACATTACAGGTAGGTGAGTGTTTTTTTTTTTCAGGGTTGGAGCTAAACTCTGAAAGAGAGTGGCCCTCCGGGATCCATGTTCCCCACCCCTGCTTTAGTGCATATCACAAATACAGGAATCTAGTGTTTTGCTGCCTTATTATGAGTAAACATCACTCTAAAAGCAGAACAGCATCCACTAAGGCCGAATCATTCAGCAGAGCATGTACTAAACAGCCCTCCGGCGGAGTAACACTGCCGTCTCCTTCATTCAGGATGGGTTTCAGCTTATATGTCACGTCCCTGATGACCAATCATGAAGAAGAATCAAGTGTTTTGAAGAGCCAAAGCATTTATATAAGAACACCCCTGACTCTGCAAGACCCTCTGGACAACCATAGAAAGTGTTTATTATGTATAATCACAGTTTTGCAACAGATCTCTAGGCAGTGCCTGTTTTCAGTGGAATAATGTACTAGTCTCTCCCTAAAGATCCATTATGTTCTGTGTGTACATGCCCTTAATGTAAAGCACAAACTCTCAGGTTCTCTATTATCTCTATATGCTGAGACAGGACATCTTCAATATGCTGACTACAAAAGGTTCGGAAATGTAATTCTAGCTTTTGGCCCTACCTAGGAAGGATGCAAGTGACAGTATTTGGTACAGTATAAGCCCTCTACTAAAAACATAATATTATGGGATGTTTTCATTCTAATATGTTAAGATGCATTTACCCAATCTTCATTAAGTGAATGCCTAATCACATGTATTCACAAGATGAACCAGGGCTCTAACAATTACACATTTCCATTTAAATGGTCGAAATAAAAAGTCAAATGTTACAAGCATGGCCATTCAAAAATGCTAATGAGTCATTCCGTGTCAAACCAACAAGATTTCGGAAACTTCTCCAGCTCAAATTCGTTATTTTATTCATATTTTTTTTCTGTAGAAAGACAAACATAAATAGAGATGAAAGCCAAAATATTAGATGTCACAGATGTATATTGACTGAGTAATCACTGTTTGGTAGAGGAGGTCAAAATGACAATTCTCACCTGAGATTTGGAGCCAAATTACACGGGTGTAAAAATGACTTTAGAAAGACGGCAGCATCATTATTTTATTTTCACACAGAGATTGGCAGATCTATTAGTGAAATCTGTAGACTTCATCAATCTTTGTTGCATTATATGCCAACGGTGAGCGTTCAAAAATGGGGAAAAAGCAGTTCTTGTGTGTTTGTGCCTCAAGTTTGCATGCCTGTAACTCCAGAAGTATTAACAATATCTAAATATCCTTTTAGATTCTGGTTCTTAGTAAACTTTTCTTTTGGTGTTTCCATTTTAAAGGCCCTCGATGGTTCAGTCCCGGAGATATGGAGATCTTAATGTGGCTCCATGAGTAAACTGGTAGATTTCAGTGGTTAAAAACCAAATTCTTGACTTACAGGCATGCAAACTTGAGGCACAAACACACATGAAGTGCTTTTTCCCTATTTTTTAACAGTCACCGTTGGCAAATAATGCAACGGAGATTAATAAAGTCTACAGATTTCACTAATAGATCTACAAATCTCTGTGTGAAAATAAAATAATGATGCTGCCGTCTTTCTAAAGTCATTTTTACACCCGTGTAATTTGGCTCCAGATCTCAGGTGAGAATTGTCAGTGGA